>OX380349.1:20821856-21416853 GCA_947425015.1 Pterostichus niger | reverse complement strand
TGTAAGAAAGAAACAAAATTGTTGAATTGTAAATTCATTTTAGATTGTAAGAAAGAAACCCTGAAATAAATTTCAAATTCAATTAAATTGACGTAGTTCACATATTTGCCAATAGATGGCAGCACCGGTCAAAAATAAAATTAATTATTTCAACTTAGTTCACATATTCACCAACAGATGGCAGCACCAGTCCAAAAATTAAAAAAATATGGTGGGAAAAAAATTTTAAAAACAACGAGGTATGTATAACTATAAATATATTTATTATCATTTTAAAGTAGTGGACAAATGTTACTTATATTTTATTTCACAATTATTATTACAAGTTAACTACAAGTACATTTTATTTATAATACAAACTATTTTTTAAATAAATTAATTTAGAATCAGTCTCTTTAAAATATATTTATTCTTGAAGTATAAGACGTATTGCAATAAGATGTATGTTTTCTTATTACAATATTTCTTATTCTTAAAGAATAGATATGTTTTAAACAGAGTTATTCTAAACTATCTATTTAAAATATATTTATTATTACATACTGAATTACAACAATTTTATTAACTTATTTATATTAAACAATAAAAACTATATTTTAAATTAAATAATTCACAATAAATCTCTTCAACACACATTTATTCTTTAAGAATAAGGAATATTGTAATAAGTTATATGTTAACTTATTACAATGGGTACCCTATTTCTTATTCTTAAACAATAAATATGTGTTAAACAAAGTTATTGTCAACTATCTATTTAAAACATATTTGTTATTATTTTTACATTTTAAATTACAATAATATTATTTACTTATTTATCTTAAATAATAAAAACTATATTTTAAATTATATAATTCACAATAAATCTCTTCAACACACATTTATTTTTTAAGAATAAGGAATATTGTAATAAGATGTATGTATAACTTATTACAATAGGTATCTATTTCTTATTCTTAAAGAATAAATATGTGTTAAACAAAGTTATTGTCAACTATCTACTTAAAATATATTTGTTATTATCATTAGTAAATATCAATTCTGTCAGTTTTCCCAATTTTTAAAAAGAAATCAATTTAATTATTATAAAGGAAACTTTTAGAATTAATACTTTGATACAATTATTTTGGGTAAAAGTATTTCATTATCTTTATTTACAAAATATGTTGACTGTTAGTATAAATAATCGATGGAGGATGATTTGATTAACTTTATTTAAATCGGTCATAAGTTGTTTAGAGAATAATATTTAAAATAAAACTGATTCAAATTTATTTATATCAATCATTTACTTGAAATATATTTGTATAAAATAATGCCGGAATGTTTAACAATGAAAAATCTAGTTAATCATCCGTAATTTGTTTGTATTTTATACTAACTGTCACTGTATCACAATGTTTCAGTAGCTGACAATCTGCTAATGTTACAATAAAAAAATATATATGTATGTATAATAAATTGTCAGCTAGCAAAGTATTGTGTTACAGATGAGAACGATTCATCATTATAATTTTAAAGTGAATCATTCATTATTATATAGTTTAAACAAATAATAAATATGTTGTAAAGATAATATCTTATTAAATGGGGTAACACGAACCCCAGAAACATTCAGTCATCCTTGCTTCAACCACATGCTCAATCTACCATCAACTCTTCATACATAAATACATACATATACATTCATACAAGTTCATTCATATCTTCCATTCGACACACGTTCCACATTCCTAAACTATCTCATCTGACTTATACTCACTCTTTCAACAACATTCATGTCAATCTCAGAGTCATCATACAACATACACCAATGTATTCTGAATTAATACGTCCATGCCTCGATCACATACTACCCTAATATACAAACACATTCATTTCATCTCCAATCTCACATCATCCATCACCGAAACATTGCAATCGCTCTTCTCAAACACTAACACATTCATCATTTCAATTAATGAAGCTGTTTGCATTCGGCGAAACATGATTTAAAATTAATAAATAAAAACACTTGGCATTTTGTTTCATGAATTTAGAAATAGTTTTGCAAACACTTATATGTAGTTCAAATACAAACTAACTCTGTTAATAGAGAGAGGGAGGTTTTGGGAATTTACTTCCATTTCAATTTTCAAACTTCTAGACATCATTAACAACAGCTTGAAGTTAACGATGTAACTTTAAACTTGCTGGAAGTTTGCCTAGAAACAATTTATTTTTGCTCTTTGGTGACATTTATAATTAACAAAATGTGGGTCTTTATTATCTGAAATATTCATCAACAATTTAGAGAATATATTCCTCAATTCCAATAAATATCTCCTAAAATATTTAGATTTTTGGTATAGATATATCGACGATGTTACACCAGGAGCAACAACTACTATATGTCCTTAATTCATTTGATTAAAATACATAATTCACCACTGAAGTGAAAGTTAATAAAAGCATAAATATCTTGGCCATTACTATCCAACACATTAACAATAAATTTAATTTTAATATTTACAGGAAACCCACTAATTTGTATCACCCATGTAATATAAAGCTAGCAACGTTTTATAATTTATCTGAATTAAAATCATTTTAAATATTGCAGCAAACAATGGTTACAGTGAAGAAATCACTGTGGAGCTAATAAATAAGAAAATTAGATCAATTACAAGAAATAAATTTTACCTGTACACTTTGAAACTAGATCTAAATCAATTTATAAAAAATTAAATTATGTTAATGGCATGAATCGTAGTATGGCCAAGAATTGGAGGAAATTTGACATTATATACTAATAATAATAAACTAATGAATAAAGACCCTTTGTTAAATTTAATGTAAAGATTGTGAATTTGTTTATATAGAGCAAACAGGACAAAGTTTCCAGACTATATTTAAAGAGTATTGTTATAATTATATGATCAAAAGTCCCCAGTCTAATCTAGCTAAACACTTGATAGATTTTTATCATAAAAGTTCGGCCTGTGGATCTTGAGAACCCTGGTTCGATCCCCACAGCCGACAAACAATTTTCACCAATTTAAAAATTTACCCCTGTGGCTCCCTCTCCACTAATATCTTTGAGGGCCGTGATTTGACGGCTGGTAACCGCATTTCACGCGACAAAATATATCACTTACCGAGATCTGCTTAGGCAGAGTGCCACACCCAATAATGGGTAAAAGGCGTGATGATATATTTATTTATTTATTTAAGTTCTATATGTAATTTGTCAGTTCTACATATAAAAGGAAAGGATATCGATTCACTTTCCTTGAAGCTTTTAAAATTAAGAAAGCCCTTAGGGCCGACCAGAAACTAATGAATGAATATTTAGATGTTATAAACTCAACTTTCATAGACCTTGTCATTAAAGGACATTCCCTAAACAGTCCCTCTCTCTCTATTAACAATGTGTTTGTATTTGTACAATATAAAGTGTTTGTAAATTTGTTTTGTAAACCATATCTACCAATAAATGTTATTGCCAAATTTATAAAACTAAATACTAATTCTACTAACACATTATCATTAATTAACATTATTTAAATAGTTTTCTGCTTCATTTATTGAAATCATTTACAACAACATCATCCGCACCAGGTAACGCAGACACTACCGCAGCCTCTACCGCAGCCTCGCTACCTTCAAACACTCTAACTGCGTGCGCGCATTTCCAATCATCAGGAGTCAAATAACCTCTCACCTCCATACATCAACATCTCATTCAAGCCGGGAACCTTGCCATTCTTTACACGCAACATCATTCTCATCTGATTCATTCCACAATATAATTCATCATTCGTACCATTCATTCATTCATTCATTCATTTATTTACTCAACAGACATATCTCTAACATCCTCATTCACCAACTTTTATCCAAACGTATACGCGACACCATCAAATGCTGTCACAGGCAAAATAAGAAATATATTTATATACACATGATGGAAAATATTAAAAGAGCTGCAAATTTTTCCACCAATGAAGTTGAATTATTAATAGACTTAGTGAGTTAAAAACATGTATAGAATGAAAAAAAGAACTGATAAAGTATTGTGTTAAGGTGAAGAAGAAAAGTGTTGGGAGGAAATTTCTGCCTCATTTAATACTGTAGGGCCAAAATTTTAAAAGTTCTCTAGTCCAAAGATAACAAATTAATAATGTAAAAGATTAAATTTAAGTTCTACGTCAGGTACGCGTTCATTAAAATTCTAGCACAAGTTTAAATAATTTTAAAAAGAGAAAAATAATGGGGACAGACAATTAAAAATTGGTGCAAATTGGCAAAAAGGAGGAATACGTAAAATTACAAATTAATTCAATAATAAAAGAATTAAATTGTATATGAAATAGTAAATAGAAAAGTGTATATTGTAATTAATTTCTAATGATACCCTTTTGACTGAAAATCCGTGCATCAATCATTCATCACACAGAATAAAATCAATCACTCTCTGTCCATTTTCACTCACATTCTCCCTTGTACACAATTGCGCTATTTTATATTAATTTATAACAACATATTTATTACTGTTTTAACTGACTTTTACCCAAATAATTTAAAAAGGGAATAATTTAAATGAGCACCGAAATCATTGTATCATAAATAATCAATAAAAGCTGTGTTGTTGCCAGAAATATATTTATTAAACACCAAAAATATATATTTTTAGCCCTAGTTAAATTATATTTTAATAGTCTGAAATAATTAAACGAATACTAAAAATAATAATTAAGCATAAAAAATACTAACTGATCTTAAAATATAATAGTAAATAAGCCTCATGGAAAATTAAATGCTAATATGGCAAATAGCAAATATAAATATTTGATATTTAAATTGATAAACAGATTAGCAAAGTCTAGTATGTTGGATATCAAATATGAATTATTTAGAGCTGATATTTTGGTGCTCGATTAAATACAACCCACTTAAAACTAGTAATTATCTTATATTGATGTTGGAGGCAGCGGTCTTGACGACATTCTGCGTTGACTTTGCAGACATCTTCGGATGTGTTTGAAGAGAAGCTGTTGATTCTGCTGCTGATGAATCTTCCCAGCATTTTGATGTAATCACCAACAGGAAACGTTGGTTTTCTTCATTCACCACCGCACCTAACAACAAAATATTATTAGAAACAAGTACAAATACTCCTTGAAAAACAATAAGTTTTCAATGATGGTGTCCTTCTTCTCCCTACCTACCCTATCTTACCTAAGTTTTTGTCAAAGACTAGCTACGAATCTACAACAAAGCAACCGCGAAACGCTTACAGTATGTATGTTGGGCCCCACGGAGGGCCAGCGTTTTGTGGTGGACAATACAAAACATCCGATATCGACTCGTGAGGTTGATTACACATCAAACCCACGATAGATATCACAATATTAATTCGTAAAATTGATTTATGGAAATAAATCAACCCCACGATAGATATTGTTCTAACCAATTTCGATTCGTAAAATTGATTTATAGTAATAAATCAACCCCACGAAAAGAACTACCCAGTTGTTAGGAAGGCCTTCTAATAAGGCAGAAAGTAAGCTAACTAAATTTAAATGTACGTAGAGATAAAAGACACGATATTGACTCGTGAATATGATCTTATAGTATAACTATAAATCATATCCACGATAAGATATCGGTCAAGTGTTAGGAAGAACCTGAAAGAGAATCACATTTTACGTAGTCTTCAATAAAGGTGCCATCTTTTTCTCCCTACCTACCCTATCTTACCTAAGTTTTTGCCAACGACTAGCTACGAATCTACGACAAAGCAACCGAAGCGTGCTTGTCAAGTTAGCAAAAACGTTGAGCATATTCCGTGCCCACGACCTCTCGGTTCACCGCCTACCAACCTACCCGACTGCTGGGAAGATTTCGCAGTGCTCGAACAGTCGAATTATGTCTAGATCTCCCAATGACTCATTGGACAATATGGTTCCTGTGATTCGATAACTCGACCACCCAAGGCATCGGCTTACACCTTCTAGCTACACACAGCAGCACGCTCGCGAGGGACTCGCCCCACCCGCATCGCGAAACGCTTACAAACTTGCCTCCTGGTGATGGGATGTATGTTGGGGCCCCACGTGGGGCCAGCGTTTTTTGGTGGATAGTACAAAATACACGATATCGACTCGTGAGGTTGATTTCAAATCAAACCCACGATAGATATCGATCTACACAATTTCAATTCGTAAAATTGATTTATAGTAATAAATCAACCCCACGAAAAGAACTACACACAGTTAGGATGGCCTCCTATTAAGGCAGCAACTAACTAACTAAATTAAAATGTACGTAGTGAGTAAACAATAAAAACAAACACGATATCGACTCGGGAAGTTGATCTTATAGTATAACTATAAATCAAGCCCACGATACGATATCGGTTATGAAGTTATGAAGGCCTTTAAATAAGGCAGACAAAAGTTAAATTACACGACGACGACGTTTGTTTGGCAAGTGAACTTCTTGTTGCAGACTCGCAGCGACCTACTTAAAATTAAAGTGAATTTGAAACATACACAACATATACACATCTAACATACACTTCAAATACAATATTACTAAGTTTACTGTTATTATTATAAGAAATTATTAATATTATTAATATATTATTATTTAGTATAAACAAAAGTAAAATAATAACGTTTATCTACTCTTATTAAATAATGTATTCATTACTTATGAAATTTATGATAAGTAATACTAATCATTATTGACAGTGTTAAGTAATAATTCATTACTCAACACTTCACGACCAATCACACGTCTGAATTTTCAATACTTAACACTTTAATAGCCACTCAAAAAAAAACGATAATTGCCGCGCGTTAAGTATGCTATGAAACAGTGAAGCGCGCTATTGTTAATTATCTGTCAAAATTAGTTTAAAACGTTTTTGTTTACAATAATACTGTAATTTGTGTGATTATACATGTGAGTTATGTGAAATTTGTACTCCACCAGATATTGTAGAAGCCGCACACGTACGTTTCTTAAATTTACTGCCCGAAAAATTAACAAAAAAAGTATGAACAAGTTTATAAAGTTTTTATGGATTGGCGAATACGCAAAAATGTAAATTCCTTTTCGGAAAATGTTCTTATAGTATATTTTGGCGAACTTTCTGATAAATATAAATCATCGTTATTATGGGCTACTTATTCCATGTTAAGTAGTGTTAATATTTATTAAATAAAAATAAAAACAAAAAATTTAAGTAATCTGCCTTATTCATAATGTAACATTAAAAAAAATAATTGTAAAATTTTATTACATAATACCATATAGTCGTAGATAAAGTATAGTATTCTATTCGCAAGTAATAACTATTACTCACTCGAATGATTTACAACACTCACCTTCGGCTCGTGTTGCAAACTTCATTCTCTTGAGTAATAGCGTATATTACTTACTCATTGAATAATATACTATTTTTTGAATTTAGAAATTTACTTTTAAAACACTTTAAACAAATATTTCTCACATCTAACAATAAATGAAATTAAAAGACAGCAGATGTATGTTAAGGCTGTGTCTCAATAAAATTCTAAATAAATTATTAATAATTTCTTTTCTCATTTTTTAGATTAATTAAAATATAAATAAACAAAATTTGTACTCATCTTTTGTTCCTGAAGTGTGTTGAAGCAACCGGTGGACAGCGTGGACAACTTTGGCATGGCGCTCGACTCCTGGGACTGAATGCCGCATTCAGATAATTTGCGTAAACTGCAAAACAAAATTTAAAATGAGCATCTATCATTAAAAATACTAAACAATATTTAAAAGTAATTTTTAATATTAAACAATTGTAAATTAGCAAAATAAAATTATATGTTTAAACCGATTGTGAATAATTTTCCACTACGACATTCTCAACCCAACACACCATCTTCGCTTCAATAACGTTTATTTTAAAATTAATTATTTTCTGGAGGGTTGATATTAAGGGATGAAACAATGATCAATAGATGAGGAATAGAATGTTGAAACCCGGTTAACTGGTTACTAAATTACAGCCTTTTTAAAACATGTTTATCTAAAGTTATGGAAAAACCTGTCGTTCATATTTTCTCAGAAAATTAATAAAATTCGCCAGATTTACAAACAAAACTATCGACAGTCCACATTTTCAAACCTCTTCAAAGTTAAATGTTGTAAACAAAATATTTAGAACTCATATATTTTAAATATTGGGTAAAAGTCACCGCTAATAAAATCAAATTATTAAACGAGATTAATTTTAATTTTCTGCTTTGAACCGGACATCAATTATTTTAGGAGAAAAATAATTGTTGAAGTAAAATAAAGCTTGCCTCAGAAAAAATTGTCGCTTAGTTTTGGGCCTTTTCGTATACTGCTTTTATAGATATACAAATTTTTATGTGATGCGTTTTTATTAGTTGGCTATGCATTATACAAAAACAATTAGTTGACAACTTTCATACAATTTAGTATACAAAGATGTCATTGAAACACAAACAATTGCGCGAAAATATTTTGTACAAATGTGTTCAAAATAGGCATATATCTACAAGAAAAGTAGCTTTAGAGTTAAAATCTACAACAAGGACTGTTCAAAGGGTGTTAAGAAGATATAATGAAACGGATAATACACAAAATAATGTGGAAGTGGATGCAAATCTGGATTTGTAGATTAAAATATTGAGAAAATGTCTTAAAGGCTTTGTGTGAAAAATCTTTCTGTGAGAGATTTGGCTAAGAAATTTAAAACTACTAAATCAACAGTCCAGAAAATTAAGCTAAAGAATTCTATAAAGTCATTTAAAAAAACAAAAGTGCCTAACAGGAATGCTAAGCAAGAAACTAACACAAAATCAAAATCAAGAAAACTTTACTTTAAAGTGATATCAAAAAAATAACGTATTATCATGGATGTCGAAACGTATTGTTAACTTGAATTAAAATCTCGACCAGGTCATTATTATTATGCTGGAAAGTTCAGAAAAGTATTGTTAAGATGAAGAAGAAAAGTGTTGGGAGGAAATTTCTGCCTCATTTAATAGTGTAGGGCCAAAATTTTAAAGTTCTCTAGTCCAAAGATAAAAATATTAATAATGTACAAGATTAAATTTAAATTCTATGTCAGGTACGCGTTCATTAAAATTCTAGCACAAGTATAAATAATTTTAAAAAGAGAAAAATTATGGGGACAGACAATTAAAAATTGGTGCAAATTGGCAAAGAAAGAGGAATACGTAAAATTACAAATTAACTCAATAAAAAAAGAATTAAATTGTATATTAAATAGTAAATAGAAGAGTGTATATTGTAATATATTTTTAATGATACCCTTCTGACGGTTTTACTATATTTCTAATTATTTTAGGTCTTCTAACACGATCAAGTCGCTCAACAAAATTGTGACAAATAATTATGTCATATAAATGTCAGAATGTAGTGAAAAACCGTGCATCAATCATTCATCACACAGAATAAAATCAATCACTCTCTGTCCATTTTCACTCACATTCTCCCTTGTACACAATTGCGCTATTTTATATTAATTTAAAACAGCATATTTATAACTGTTTTTAACCGACTTTTACCCAAATAATTTAAAAAGGGAATAATTTAAACGAGCACCGAAATCATTGTATCATAAATAATCAATAAGAACTGTGTACTCATCTTTTGTTCCTGAAGTGTGTTGAAGCAACCGGTGGACAGCGTGGACAACTTGGGCATGGCGCTCGACTCCTGGGACTGAATGCCGCATTCAGATAATTTGCGTAAACTGCAAAACAAAATTTAAAATGAGCATCTATCATTAAAAATACTAAACAATATTTAAAAGTAATTTTTAATATTAAACAATTGTAAATTAGCAAAATAAAATTATATGTTTAAACCGATTGTGAATAATTTTCCACTACGACATTCACAGAACATTCTCAACCCAACACACCATCTTCGCTTCAATGACGTTTATTTTAAAATTAATTATTTTCTGGAGGGTTGATATTAAGGGATGAAACAATGGTCAATAGATGAGGAATAGAATGTTGAAACCCGGTTAACTGGTTACTAAATTACAGCCTTTTTAAAACATGTTTATCTAAAGTTATGGAAAAACCTGTCGTTCATATTTTCTCAGAAAATTAATAAAATTCGCCAGATTTACAAACAAAACTATCGACAGTCCACATTTTCAAACCTCTTCAAAGTTAAATGTTGTAAACAAAATATTTAGAACTCATATATTTTAAATATTGGGTAAAAGTCACCGCTAATAAAATCAAATTATTAAACGAGATTAATTTTAATTTTCTGCTTTGAACCGGACATTAATTATTTTAGGAGAAAAATAATTGTTAAAGTAAAATAAAGCTTGCATCAGAAAAAATTGTCGCTTAGTTTTGGGCCTTTTCGTATACTGCTTTTATAGATATACAAATTTTTATGTGATGCGTTTTTATTAGTTGGCTATGCATTATACAAAAACAATTAGTTGAACAACTTTCATACCATTTAGTATACAAAGATGTCATTGAAACACAAACAATTGCGCGAAAATATTTTGTACAAATGTGTTCAAAATAAGCATGTATCCACAAGAAAAGTAGTTTTAGAGTTAAAATCTACAACAAGGACTGTTCAAAGGGTGTTAAGAAGATATAATGAAACGGGTAATACACAAAATAATGTGGAAGTGGATGCAAATCTGGATTTGTAGATTAAAATATTGAGAAAATGTCTTAAAGGCTTTGTGTGAAAAATCTTTCTGTGAGAGATTTGGCTAAGAAATTTGAAACTACTAAAAATCAACAGTCCAGAAAATTAAGCTAAAGAATTCTATAAAGTCATTTAAAAAAACAAAAGTGCCTAACAGGAATGCTAAGCAAGAAACTAACACAAAATCAAGATCAAGAAAACTTTACTTTAAAGTGATATCAAAAAAATTATGTGTTATCATGGATGTCGAAACGTATTGTTAACTTGAATTAAAATCTCGACCAGGTCATTATTATTATTCTGGAAAGTTCAGAAAATCTGTTAGTAGCTAATTGAAGGTAATTAAAATAGAAAAATTCTCAAAAAAGATGCTTGTATGGCAGGCCATTTGTTCCTGTAATTCATATAAGGCTTCACAACACACCAAAACTATTTTGGCCAAATTTGGCAACATGTCATTACACAAAAAATGTCATTGATTGGTATAAAAGAAACCCCACATATAGAATTTGTACATAAATCTGAAAATCCTAAAAATTGTCCTGAATTGCGAGCAATCAAAAAATATTGGGCTCATATGAAGCAGAAGTTATTAAAATATAATAAACAAACCAATTCTGTCAATAATTTCAAATATAAGTGGAAACAAATTATAAAAATGATACCTGATTATGCTGTACAAATTTTAATGAATGGGGTAAAAAGAAAATTGCGCAACTTTTGGATGAATCATAAATAAAATGTAAATATTTGCTATTATGTACTATTTAGTTGTTGATCAATAAAGTCTTCAATAGTGTTTAAAAAATTCATTTAATTATAAAGTTTTTAGTTAAAAATTATAGGAGACATTTTTTTCTGGGACAAGCTTTATAATTAATCAGCCTTAATATTAACTGACTAGCTAATAATGTACTACCGTTATCATTAATGAATATTTAGTAGATTGTCAGTTACTATAATGATTCACCATCATTATTATTATTATTGTTTTTACCCAAATAATTAAAAAAATAACAATGTACTTACATTGATGATAATGTCCACGGTGACACCAGCTCGAGCTGCTCCAAGCTCTGGATGGCGGCAGCTCCAATGACACCAGCTGCTTCAACATCTTGATGATGGTCCCTATAAACATAAAAACAATGTATTAATAACATAGCATAGCACCCTTCATCATGTTTATTTTAAGTTTCATAATCATCATAACTTTTGAGAGTGAGTATACTAGAAATAGTAAAAGGAAACCCACATTTAGTCATTTAAAAGATACACTCATTGTTTAAAAAGTAATTAAATTAAAAAATAATTTAATTTATTTAGCAGCGCGTATGTCTTGTACTAATCAAGACATTTTAAAAGTACAAAGAAACAAAAAATAAAGCCCCAAAAATATAAATCAAAAATTCTCTCACCTGTTTGGCGCTTTCACTGTGCATCTACAACCTGGTGCACCAGGTCCACAAGTTGGTTTTGTCGCTGATTTGTGGTGATTGTAAACATTGTCTTTCATAATAATTGGTTTTAAAGTAGACATGTGTTGTTTTCATTCCCTAACATCTGTCTATGGTTTGTGCATGAAAACCATACCTAAAAACGATATTGGCGCATTATAAATTTATTTAAATTCAAACTTACTTATTCTACTACATTTTATTGGTAATTAACAATATTTTAGTTTAAAATCACATCATTTTACACATGTAGTTTACTTGTCAAATATCACTAAAACGTTGAACTGTATCAGTGACGCAATATGCATAAACATTATTGGCTGTTTATATTATAAAAATAATTTTATTTATAATAAATAAAAACTACTCTATATTATTTATTAATAATTATTATTTACGTTCATAATATATTTTTTTTATTTTAAACAGCATTTAACCCCGAAAATTAATTCCCTAGTTTTAACATTTATATTTGAATTCAAAATGACTGATTGAAAAACTATTTAAATCTATTTTAAAACAAATATGTAAATAATTTAAACGTAAAATAATTAAAATAAAATGCTTCAATTAATTTAATTAAACGTGGATTTTAGCGGCGGAATGAAAAGTTTTTCATATAAAATTCATGAGATTTTGTAAAGAATATTAGCATTATTCCAAGTTCATGAATGAAACAAACTCTAAAGGGGGTTCAGTATGCACATGCCTAATCTGCAATTGCAGATTTTGGGCAATTATACAATCCATCATATTAGTTTTTTTTAATTAACAAATATATAAGTGTATGGTGAATGACTGAAAATATGTTTACAAGTTAATTGAAGAAAGAGACAATTCATGTTTTACGTAATTTACCAAATCAAAAATACTTCTAGAAGAATATGTAATCTTCCAACTAAATTATTTAGACCAAGGACTCAAATAAATGGCTTTTGCACAGATGTACGCCGAACGTAGGTTTATATTGAAAGAATCAATCATCGACAAACATCATAATAAAAATGTGATTAAATATCGTTCAAAAGATGGAGAATTCAAAATTTAAAACCAATTTCAATTATCTTGACTAGTTTAAAAGTTACAGAAGACATATTTACAGCCATTTTAAATTTTAAAAGATACACTCACCTGCAAAAGTACTGGAAGTGAAGCGTCCGGACACGCCATCATCATCATCTCCTCCAGCTCGACTTCCTAGTGCTCCAGATTCTCCGTCGACTTCTTGCAGCTGTCAAAAGTCACCTGAATGTACACAGAGCGGGTGTCAAACATATCAAGTCTCTTGTGTTAGGATGTTGTAATTAACTAATTAATTGAATGTATAACTAAATCACCACACCTTTTACCCATTATTGGGTCAAATCACAGCCACTCGCACTAACAACTAACTAGCACGTGATTATTATCAAGCGACCAGCCCTGGTCAGCGTTTTGTTTGCAAGTGCGGAGCTCGAGCTCGTTGCATGATGACTCCGGGCAACTAATTAATTGATGACACAACTCATTACATTGAAACTTACACAACATGTCTACATTTCAAATAAAATATTTCTCATTTTACTTTTTTCATTAATTCTTATAAATTATTATTGTTATATATTTTTTATAAAAGTAAACAAATTTAAAACGTGAAACGTTTATACGTGAATAATTTCCCAGTACTGGGTAAAAGGCGTGATTTGATTTATAAATAAGTTTCTCACCAATGCCAGAACATTTCCATCTGATTCCATTCTCTTCTCTTGCTGCCGACATGGAGAGTAGGTTTCTGAAGAGCGATCGTCGTCGACACCATCACCACAGTGTTTGCTGTCTGAGTCAACACCAGCTCTCCAAGTATTTCTAATGATTTGTTTAAAATATCGATCGGTACCAATTCCCAATTAGCGCAGGAATGCAACAAGAGCAGGACAGCTGCTCTCTGGCGAAGCTCATTCTGTTTAAATTCCTCGACTCCGGTTCTGCAGGTTCCAATCTCTTCTCTCCACGGAGGGTTTCATGTCGTTGTGGATGAGTATCCAGTGCTCGCATTTCTCTCCGATTACGCCTGGAACAAACAATAAACAGTTACTATTAATTGTAATTGCTAATTACCGCTAACTTTTGTTTAGGTAATCGATAATAAACATGGCTTCCTTCCTAGGTGCCTCCCCCTCATTCACCAGCACTCAATTCAATACAATGACCACTAGTCTATTCAGGGAGATTCATTTTCATTATTTTAGGACAGAACATTTATTTATATCCAACTTTAACTTGAAATATTTTTGACCAAAATAATTCCGGAAGGTTTAACAATTAAAAATATAGTTAATTACCCTTCATAATAACTGACACTAGCTAACAATTTACTAGCGTTATCATTAACAAATATCTAGTTACTATTCATCATTATTATTTTAAACTGAATATGAATTTATTTCACAAATTCTCAAATAAATATTAAACAAATAATTAAAAAATAACAATGTTCTTACATTATTGATGTTGAGAGCAGCAGATTTAATATTCAAAATCGTCTTTGCTGATGCCTCCGGGGTGTTGATACACGCTGAGGATGCTTGCAGGTCCCGTGATGTCCCTATAAACATAAAAACAATATATTAGTATTCATACCGTTTGTTTAAGTTAATAATGATAACAGAGAAAACAATTAATAGAATAGCTCTAAAAAGCTTTAAAAAAAGAACCTACCATTTAGAAGGCTTTCGAATGCCATCAGCAACTGCCGACAATGCAAAACTCTTTCACTAACTACAAAATGGCTGAATTGAGTAATTATTATTAAGACTGTATTTGTAAACGCTGCTTGTTGAATGCAGTTGAACTTGAATACGCACAGACTTGTTTAATTATCGAGCAGCCATAAACGTACGTAATTGGTCATTAAAAATATTTGAATTAAATGTTTATAAATGAACATTGACAAAAATACTTAAATGAATAAAATATAGTTTTGAAATAATAATTAACAATTAGTAAAACCAACTAGTTAAATGCATTATTAAGATGTCGTAACACTTGTAGCTGTTATGTATTACAAAGTACATTTTACACTATTTTTAAGTACAAATATCTATCGAAAATATTAGAATAATGTTCTCGTTAACTATTTATCAGTATTTTGTTATAACGTACAATTATTTACCCCGAAACACTCAACAACACAGCGTCATACAAGACTAACTTTATGGAATAAACAGGTTCACTTCGGCAAATTTATCGTTTGAACAAATCAATCAAATTATAAATTTATATAAAATATAGAAAATACTTTTACACATTTTCATGTATAAAAAATCATAATTATGTATGTAAATAATAATAAATTATATATATCACGTTTTTACAAATAGAAATACTATTTATAACTGTTAAAATCGAAAGATATGCAAAAATATTATTGTGATTTTAAAGATAATTTATTAAAAAGCATGTTCTAATTTGATGTTAAAGCCGTTTATTCCAAATTTAATTATTAAAATGTAATATTTCTATGTTATTGCATCTCCTATATGTGTTCCGTAGAAATTAATTTATGTAACAAAATGTTGAAACTATATTTTCAGGTGAAATTTATCTCAAAATCGTCAGAATAACATCTATACTTACGAAAGGCACTATATTTTATTAATATTTATTGATATTTTTACTCAAAACCACTAATTTACTAGCAGCAAATCTAGCTACCACACTTGCAACTTATGAACTGTGTAGTGTAGCCGACGCAGCGCCTGCGAACTACGTGTTCTGCCGCGCAAACCAGTCCACATCAAAATGTCTTGGAGTGTATTTTATGTATAAAAATTATAATTTATTAAAAATGACATATATTTAATAACATTAATTCAAAAATTGTTTTTTTAATTAGTTTTTATGAATTTCATCAGTAATTAAAATATTTAAATACAGAAATAAGTATGTAAACATTGAATTTAAAGAAAACTAGTACTTAAAAATATCAAAATAATTTAATAGGGATGGTTTTATCGGGATCTATTGCTAGGTATAAGTATGTCCATAACGCCTCATTTCAACTAACTTTTCACATGTTTGTAAACGTAATTATTTATATGTGTAAGAAGTTTCATAGCTGAGAATTAAATAGGGGTGGTTTTAACGAAATCTATTGCTACGTATAAATGTATCCATAACACCTAATTTAACTAAAATTTCACTTTTTTGTCCATTACTTAATGTAGTATATGTAATTGTTTATATGTGTACGAAATTTTATACCCGAGAGTTTAATAGGGGTAAAATAAATGAAATGACAGATGTCGTGCGTATCGATGACGTCACTTCGCTGTGCAATAAAATCAAGAGTACCGCAGGGCAGCGTCCTCGGTCCTGTTCTATACACACTCTACACAAACCTTAAAAACCTTAACCAATACCGCAAGCCGATAATGCCAAATACCTCGTGATGCACGTGGCACATGGACAACAACTAAATATAAATTTAAAGCAATACCCATCTGGTCATACTGTGCTGTGGGGAACAACCAGCAACTCAAATATTGAAATTTTACACAGATTTCAACCTAAAACGTTAAGAACCATGGTACATTCAAGACAAAGCGATACACAACGACTTCAATATACGAATGATAAGATAATAGCCACCCAAACTACACCGCCGTAAACCTGCTGGACAACAGCCAAGAAAGAAGAAGACTAAACCCACTGGACATCCCACACAGATTCCTATGAGGAAGTTGTCATTGATTTAATCTACTGCCCTAAATAGTTTACTATTATCATTATTGTATCAAGAATAATAAATAAATAGAATCCATTTAAAAATAATAATTTTCTTACGTTTTTATGTTGCTAGTAGCGGACTTGAGATTTTGCGTTGACTTCTCAAGAGTGGCGGCTCCAAAATGATGATACAAGCTCCAGTAACGTTGTCCACGATGATACAAGCTCCGGTGAACACCAACTGCTCCAAGATGATGATTCCAGGCCCGTGGATGTTCCTATACAAATTAAAACAATGCAATAGTAACGTACAAATCAGCAGTTTCAAGTAGAATAGAAACCACTCAGATACAATCGTATTTTTGTTTATAAATTCAAGTCATAAATGCTCAAATTAATTAATGACGTAAGTGACGTAGCTCCGCGGATTTGGGAAGCCCAAGTTATAATTCAAGGAATGTAGAATTGAATTTTTAAGCCCGATAATTTCTTTACTGATTACAAAGTTACAGCCGTTTCAAAAATGTCTAATCTCTAAATGTTGTATCTAAAATTATAGAAAAACTGTCATTCTGAATTTCAGCCACCATTTTATTATTTCTCTCAGAAAAATTATAAAATTAGCCATATTTACAAAACAAAACTATAGGCAGTCCAAATTTTCAATCCTCTTCAAATTTAAAAGATACACTCCATTTAAATATTGTAAAGAAAACTTTTAAAACTCATATATATTTGGAATATTGAAAACAGAATTACCCAAAAGGATTAAAGTATTTGTTAACTTTATTTATAAAATACAATGATCGCTAGTATAAATAATCGATGAAGGGTGATTTGATTAAATTTATTTTTCTGCTTTGAACCGATCATAAATTGTTTAGAGAAAAATACTTGAAATAAAAATGATTCAAACTTATTTATATTTATCATTTACTTGAAATATATTTGTATAAAATAATGCCGGAATGTTTAACAATGAAAAATCTAGTTAATCATCCATAATTTGTTTTTTATACTAACTGTCACTGTATCACAATGTTTCAGTAGCTGATAATATACTAACGTTATCAAAAATAAATATATATAGCTAGCAAAGTATTGTGTTACAGATGATAACGATCCATCATTATATTTTTAAAGTGAATCGTTATTATATAATTTAAACAAATAATAAATATGTTGTAAAGATAATTATTGCATATAGCATCATGATATATCTTATTAAACACATTCTCTCATAACATGAATCAAATAATCAACCAATATTCTCATTCTGACAGACAATTCACGCTTCAACCACATTTCCTTTCCTATCCACGCACGCAATATTTTATTCGACATTATTAACAATGCAAAACTAACATCACTCTCATCTATATCACCTCTAATATTTTCAATATAACCATTCAGTCCATAAGAAACCCTTATCCCATCTGTTCCTAATATCTGATTCATACCACAATAACACGATCTCTTGTTCTCCACAATGCATAGAAAATTACCTCATTCACACAATCTTGTCTGGCACACCTGGTCAATTTAAAAAACCATATTTATTGCTGTTTTAACAGACTTTTACCCAAATAATTTAAAAACAGAATAATTTAAATGAGCACCGAAATCATTTTATTAATAAAAACTGTATTGCTCTCACCAGAAATAATTCAATGAATACTAAAAATAATAAATGAACATCAGAAATAGTAAACGATCTTCAAATATAATTTTTAATATCCACGAATAGTAAATAAGCTTTCCGAATTAAATTAAATGGCAATAGCAAAATTAAATATTTGGTGTTGAAATTGAGAAACAGATTAGCAGACTCTAGTTATTTGGGAATCGATTATGCATAATTTAGGGCTGAAATTTTGGTGCTCGGTTAAATACAACCTATTTAAAAATAATAATTTACTTACATTGATGATGTTGCGAGCAGCAGACTTGACTACATGCTATGTTGATTTTGCAGCCATCTTCTAATATATTTGAAAAGAAAATGTTGACTTCTGTCGCTGATCATTCTTTCCAGCATGTGATGTAATCACCAAAACTTTTAGTAGAAGACCTTGGTTTTCTTCGCTGCAGCAACTAACAAATAGAACAACAAAATAATTAGAAACAATTACAAATAATATTTTTAAAATAGTAATTTAAATTGATTTTTTTTTTAGTATTCGTAGAGAGTGGTTTTATACCGGATGGTTAGAAAAACAGTTTTTCAGTGTGCATTGCTCCCCAAATTATTTTAGAGAAAATTGTTTCAAATAAATGTTGTAGAGCATAAAATTCTATACTTGAATCAATAAACAAGATTAATTTCACATGCTTTATAACTGCAGAAATTAGATTTGAAAATTTACAAAATTACAGTTTAATAGTACTACCTATTAACTATTATGTATATATAAATTCTCTTTTAAATACAAATACGTTATTGTTTTAAGTGATAAATTATTAATTCTATCATTTTTTCCAGTTTTTAAGTTAAAATAAATTGAAATATAATAAAGAAAACTTTTAGAACTAATATTTTAAATATTGGAAACAATTATTTTGTGTAAAAATATTTCGTTATTTTTATTTATAAATTGCAATGATCGTTTAAACAAATAATCGATAAAGAGTGATTTGATTAGCTTCAATTTTCTGCTTTGAATCGGTTATAAATTGTTTAAACAAAAATATATTTAAAATAAAAGTACTACAAATTTATTTATTATATCCATCTCATATTTCAAATATTTTTATCCGCTCTCTGCATATTATAAATTATCAATTACTGTTTTTAGCAGACTTTTACCCAAATAATTTAAAAAGGGAATAATTTAAATGAGCACCGAAATCATTTATTACCCAGCCAAAATTATATTTTAATTAATTAATTGAGTACTAAAAATAATAATCAAAAATTATAAACGATCTTTACAAGTAATTTTTAATAAATATCCAAGAATAGTACATAAGTTTTCCGAAAAATTAAATGGCAATGGAAAAAATAAATATTTGTGTACAAATTGATAAGCAGATTATTAGACTCTAGTTTTTAAATATCGATAATGAAAAATTTAAGGCTTAAATTTGGTGCTCGATTAAATACAACCCATAATAATTTTCTTACAATTGGTGTTGCGAACAGCGGACTTGAAATTCTGCATTGAGTTGACAATCATCTTCTATATGTTTGACTCAGTTGATGATGTCCACGATGATAAGAATACCAGCTGCTTTAAGATAATGATACAAGCTGATGATGAGGCTGCAGGAGATGATTCCAAGTCCATGATGTCTCTATACACATAAAAACAATGTATTAGTAATGTAAAATAGATAAAAATATACAATTTAGCAAAAACGTTAAGCATATTCCATGCCCACGACCTCTCGGTTCACAGACTACCAACCTACTCGAACAGCCGAATTATGTCTATAACTTCTCAATGACTCATTGAACCGCTCCATCCCGACGCGAAACGCATATCAATGTATAGTTATGAAGGCCTTCTAATAAGGCAGAAATTTATTAATAGTACGTAGCCATCTTGACACAACGACGTTTGTTTGGAGAGTGAAAGAGCTAGTGCTCGTTGTTTGATTGTCTAGCACCGTCACAACTTACGTTCAAAAACCACTCCGATAATTACAATGTACTAGAGAGAGATAGACAACTTGGATAATAGCGTACACATACTTTATAATGGTTAATTTAAGTTGTTGCATGTTGCAATAATTAGCCCTAATTGGCTAGAAAGACATAACTACTATAAATAAATTTACCTTGAAAAATACAAGATATCTACACTTCAAATAGAATATTTATTATTTTACTTTTAATATTATTATTAATAATAATAATTATTGTATATTAATTGATAAACAAGTAAAATCATTGTAATATATGTATTATTTGTTTTTGAATAAAGTAAATATTAACATCTCAATAATTAGCATTTACTTTTAAAACGATAAACAAATATTTATCGCATCAAAAATACTCAATTAATTCATATTTGCTATAAAATGAACCATATTTATAAACAAAACTAAAGGCAGCCCAAATTATCAAAGGATGCAGAAATACATTTTTAAAACTGTTTTTGTCCCGCGTGATGGCCGCGCGGGTTGAGGGCCTGACTGACGACCATAAGGTCGTGGGTTCGAGTCCCGCCCGTGGCGGCCATACAAAGGACATATCGGCATATGACCTGAGTAGTTGGTCCGATATATAAATTTTTAAAAAAATTAAAAAATCTGTTTTCAATTATCTTTACTTGTTTAAAAGTTACAACCGTATCATTTAGATTTTCATGCGCCATTTTTTTATTTCTCCGAGAAATACTAAAAAGAAACCCACATTTACTCATTTAAAAGATACACTCACCTTTTAAAAACTAATGAAAGTATGGATTGATATCGAGAGCTGTTGATAATTTAGTGGCACGTTAGTCGAAACCTAGTAGAGATTTTTATGGATTCCTAGGATTTATTTACTAAATTATTCCGGCCAACAAATAAATTACTATATGTCTTGTCTATGATTACTGTCAAATGACGCTGTAATCGGCGGAATGTACATAAATTCTTAAATAAAAATTAGATGTGGTACAAAACATTTTTTAAAAATGTTTAATAAAAATATGATATTTAATTACTAATTATGAATATATATTAAGTAAAAAAGTCTGTATCAAAAATTTGTTAAAATTTTCTGTTTTAACATGATGTTTATTAAGAAAAAGTAATTAAAAAAAATTGAAATTACCACTTTTTTGTCTACACAATATCGATTCGTAAAATTGATTTATAATAATAAATCAACCCCACGAAAAGAACTACACACAGTTAGGGAGGCCTCTTAATAAGGCAGAAACTAACGAACTAATTTAAATGTACGTAGTGAGTGAACAATAAAAACAAACACGATATCGACTCGGGAAGTTGATCTTATAGTATAACTATAAATCAAGCCCACGATACGATATCGGTATATAGTTATGAAGGCCCTTAAAATAAGGCAGACATGCAAAAAGTTAAATTACACGACGACGTTTGTTTGGCAAGTGAACAAACACAAACTTCTTCATAATGTTTATTCTTCGTTGTTGCAGACTCGCAGCGACCTATTTGATGACACACTCACAACCAATGAATGAAATAAAAATGAATTTCAAACATACACAACATATACACATCTAACATACACTTCAAATACAATATTCCTCATTTTACTGTTATTATTATTATAAATTATTATTGTAATTGTTATATTTTTATTTAGTATAAACAAAAGTAAAGCAATAACGTTTCTAGAATTTAGCAATTTACTTTTAAAAAACTTTAAACATATATTTAACACATCAAACAATAAATTAAATTAAGACACCAGATATATGTCAAGGCTGTGTCTCAATAAAATTGTAAACAAATTATTCATAATTTCTTTTCTCATTTTTTAGACTAATTTAAATATAAATAAACGACATTTTTACTCATCTTTTGTTCCTGAACTGTGTTGAAGCAACCGGTGGACAGCGTGGACAACTTGGGCATGGCGCTTGACTCCTGGGACTGAATGCCGCATTCAGATAATTTGCGTAAACTGCAAAACAGAATTTAAAATGAGCATCTATCATTAAAAATACTAAACGATCTTTAAAAGTAATTTTTAATATTAAAGAATAGTAAATTATCAAAATAAAATTACATGTTTAAACCAATTGTTAATATCACAAATAATTTTCACAGAACATCCACTCATTAGTCTTAATTTAATTATTAATAAAATTAGCCATATTTACAAACAAAACTATAGGCAGTCCACATTTTCAAACCTCTTCAAAGTTAAATGTTGTAAACAAAATATTTAGAACTCATATATTTTAAATATTAGAAACAATTATTTTGGGTAAAAGTCACCGCTAGTAAAATCAAATTATTAAAGGAGATTAATTTTAATTTTCTGCTTTGTACCGGACATAAATTATTTTAGGAGAAAAATAATTGTAAAAGTAAAATAAAGCTTGCCCCAGAAAAAATTGTCGCTTAGATTTGGGCCTTTTCGTATACTGCTTTTATAGATATACAAATTTTTATGTGATGCGTTTTTATTAGTTGGCTATGCATTATACAAAAACAATTAGTTGACAACTTTCATACAATTTAGTATACAAAGATGTCATTGAAACACAAACAATTGCGCGAAAATATTTTGTACAAATGTGTTCAAAATAGGCATATATCTACAAGAAAAGTAGCTTTAGAGTTAAAATCTACAACAAGGACTGTTCAAAGGGTGTTAAGAAGATATAATGAAACGGGTAATACACAAAATAATGTGGAAGTGGATGCAAACCTGGATTTGTAAATTAAAATATTGAGAAAATGTCTTAAAGGCTTTGTGTGAAAAATCTTTCTGTGAGAGATTTGGCTAAGAAATTTGGAATTACTCAATCAACAGTCCAGAGAATTAAGCTAAAGATTTCTATAAAGTGTTTAAAATAACAAAAGTGCCTAACAGGAAGACTAAGCAAGAAACTAACACAAAATGAAGATAGAGAAAACTTTACTTTAAAGTGATATCAAAAAAATTATGTGTTATCATGGATGTCGAAACGCATTGTTAACTTGAATTAAAATCTCGACCAGGTCATTATTATTATTCTGGAAAGTTCAGAAAATATGTTAGTAGCTAATTGAAGGTAATTAATTTGTTCCTGTGGCAAACGCAGTATGCCTTATTTTTCGACAACGACAATCAACGGCGAAAGATATTTAAGCGAGTGTCTTGAAAGATGAATATCGCCCTTCATAAGGCTTCATAACACATCAATACTATTTTGGCCATATTTGGCAACATGTCACTACAAAAAGAAACCATATAGAATTTGTACATAAATCTGAAAATCCTACAAATTGTCCTGAATTGCGCCCAATCAAAAAATATTGGTCCCATATGAAGCAGAAGTTATTAAAATATAAGAAACCACCCAATTCTGTCGATAATTTCAAATATAAGTGGAAACAAATTACAAAAATGATATCTGATTATAAAATAAATAAATAAATATATCATTACGCCCTTTACCCATCACTGGGTGTGGCACTCTGCCTAAGCAGATCTCGGTAAGTGATATATTTTTTTCGTGTGAAGTGTGGTTACCAGCCGTCAAAACACGGCCTCCAAAGATATTAGTGGTGGAGGAGCCACAGGGGTAGATTTTTTAAATTGGTGAAAATTGTTTGTCGGCTGTGGGGATCGAACTAGGGTTCTCAAGATCCACAGGCCGACTCGTTACCACTGAGCATATCTGATTATGCTGTACAAATTTTAATTAAAGGGCTGAAAAGGAAATTGCGCAACTTTTGGATGAATCATAATTAAAATGTAAATATTTGCTATTATGTACTATTTAGTTGTTGATCAATAAAGTCTTCAATAGTTTTTAAAAAATTCATTTAATTATAAGATTTATAGTTAAAAATTATAGGCGACAATTTTTTCTGGGACAAGCTTTATAATTAATCACCCTTAATATTAAATGACTAGCTAATAATGCACTACCGTTATCATTAATGAATATTTAGTAGATTATCAGTTACTAATCATTCAACATCATTATTATTATTGTTTTTACCCAAATAATTAAAAAAATAACAATGTTCTTACTCCAAACTCTGGATGGCGGCAGCTTCAATGACACCAGCAGCTTCAACATCTTGATGATATCCCTATAAACAAAAAAAAACAATGTATTAGTAAACCCACATTTAGTCATTTAAAAGATACACTCATTGTTTAAAAAGTAATTAAATTAAAAAATAATTTAATTTATTTAGCAGCGCGTAAGTCTTGTATTAATCGAGATATTTTAAAAATACAAAGAAACAAAAAATAAAGCCACAAAAATATAAATAAAATATCATCTCACCTGTTTTGCGCTTTCACTGTGCATCTACAACCTGGTGCACCAGGTCCACAAGTGCTCTTTGTGGTGATTGTAAACATTGTCTTTCATAATAATTGGTTTTAAAGTCGACAAATGTTGTTTTCATTCCCTGACATCTGCCTATGGTTTGTGCATGAAAGCCATACCTAAAAACGACATTGGCGCATTATAAATTAATTTAAATTCAAACTTACTTATTCTACTACATTTTGTTTCTAATTAACAATATTTTAGTTTAAAATCACATCATTTTACAAATGTAGTATACTTGTCAAAATATCAGTTTCTGACAACTAACATACTACTGCCATCTATTCATAAAACGTTGAACTGTATCAGTGGCGCAGTATGTATCAACATTATTGGGTGTTTATATTATAAAAATAATTTTATTTCTAATCAATAAAAACTACTCTATATTATTTATTAATCATTATTATTAACGTTTATAACATATTTTTTTATTATAAACAGCATTTAACCCCGAAAACTAATATTTTAATTTAAACGGTTATACGTGAATAATGTCCCAGTAATGGGTAAAAGGCGTGATTTGATTTATAAATAAGTTTCTCACCAATGCCAGAACATTTCCGTCTGATTCTCTTCTCTTGCTGCCGACATGAAGAGTAGGTTTGTGAAGAGCGATCGTCGTCGACACCATCACCACGGTGTTTGCTATCTGAGTCAACACCAGCACTCCAACTATTTCTAATGATTTGTTTAAAATATCGATCGGTACCAATTACCAATTAGCGCAGGAATGCAACAAGAGCAGGACAGCTGCTCTCTGGCGAAGCTCATTCTGTTTAAATTCCTCGACTCCGGTTCTGCAGGTTCCAATCTCTTCTCTCCACGGAGGGTTTCATGTCGTTGTGGATGAGTATCCAGTGCTCGCATTTCTCTCCGATTACGCCTGGAACCAACAATAAACAGTTACTATTAATTATAATTGCTAATTACCGCTAGCTTTTGTTTAGCTAATCAATAATAAACATGGCTTCCTTCCTGAGCTGCATGCAACGAGCTCCTAGGTGCTTCCCCTTTATTCCCCTCATTCAACAGCACTACATTCAATAAAATGACCGCTAGTCTATTCAGGGAGATTCATTTTCATTATTTTACGACAGAAATACTTGTTATAACATTTATTTATATCCAACTTTTACTTGAAATATTTTTGACCAAAATAATTCCGGAAGGTTTAACAATTAAAAATATAGTTAATTACCCTAAATAATAACTGACACTATCTAACAATTTACTAGCGTTATCATTAACAAAATATCTAGTTACTATTCATCATTATTATTTTAAACTTAATATGAATTTATCTCACAAATTCTCAAATAAATATTAAACAAATAATTAAAAAATAACAATATTCTTACATGGATTTAATATTCCAACTCGTCTTTGCTGATGCCTCCGGGGTGTTGATACACGCTGAGGATCCTTGCAGGTCCCGTGATGTCCCTATAAACATAAAAACAATATATTAGTAGCACACTTCATAACATTTATTAAAGTTAATAAAGATAACAGAGAAAACAATTAATAGAATAGCTCTAAAAAGAACCTACCATTTAGAAGGCTTTCGAATGCCATCATTAACTATAAAATGGCTGAATTTAGTAAAAATTATGAAAACTGTATTTGTAAACGCTGCTTATTCAGCGCAGTTGAACTTGAATATGCACAGACTTGTCTAATTATCGAGCAGCCATCAAATCAATTCTTTTACCAATTTAAATATATAGAAAGTAAATGATAATAAATAACATGAATACGTATTTGGCCATTAACAATATTTGAATTAAATTTTTATAAACGAAAATTAAGAAAGATACTCAAAATGAAAGAAATAATAATAACAATTGGCAAAACCAACTAGTTAAATGCATTATTAAGATGTCGTAACACTTGTAGCTGTTATGTATTACAAAGTACATTTTACACTATTTTTAAGTACAAATATCTATCGAAAATATTATAATAATGTTCTCGTTAACTATTTATCAGTATTTTCTTATAACGTACAGTTATTTATCCAGCAACATTCAACAACAAAGCGCCATACAAGACTAAATTTATGGCTAAACATAAACATAAACAGGTTCACTTCAAATACTTTTATAAATTTATATAAAATAAAGAAAACACATTCAAAATCAGTACTCTTACACATTTTCATGTATAAAAAGTAATATTTATGTATGTAAATAATAATAAATAATATATATATGTATCACGCTTTTCGAAATAAAAATACTATTTATAACTGTCAAAATCCAAAGATATGCAAAAATCTTATTGTGATTTTAAAGAAAACTTATTAAAAATCATGTTAAAACCGTTTATCCCAAAGTTAATTGTTGAAATGCTTTATTTCTATGTTATCGTATCCTATATGTGTTACGTACAAAGCAATTTATGTAATACAATGTTGATACATTTTTAATTATCAGAAACTATACTTCCAAGTGAAATTTGTATCAAAATCGTCAGAATAACATCTATACTTACGAAAGGCACAATATTTTATTAATATTTATTGATATTTTTACTCAAAACCACTAATTTTCTAGCAGCAAATCTAGCTACCACGCTTGCAACTTATGAACTGTGTAGTCGACGCAGCGTCTGCGAACTATGTGTTCTGCCGCGCAAACCAGTGCACATCAAAATGTCTTGGAGTGTATTTTATGTATAAAAATTATAATTTATTGAAAATAACGTATAAATAATAATATTTATTCAAAAATTGTTTTTTTAATTAGTGTTTATGAATTTCATCAGTAATTAAAATATGTAAATACAGAAATAAGTATGTAAACATTGAATTTAAAGAAAACTAGTACTTAAAAAAATCAAAATAATAAATTTAATAAGGATGGTTTTATCGGGATCTATTGCTAGCATACTATATGTTATGATTATATAGGTTTCACGATCAAGCTAGAATTAAAATAAATATTTTGTATCGATCCAAAATATTACTAACTATTTGAAAAAAATTATCTGTAAATTTTAAAAAACTAATAACGCTTAGAATATTTGTTGCAAATGAATGAGATAAATTTTAAAAGGTTTAGAATGTATATTTACACGTGCAGAATCTACAATTGCAGATCTTTGGGCGATTTAGGGAAGATTACAGTCTTATAAATAACAACTATATTCTAATACACACAAATATTACATCTACCTTTTGGCTGGCTTGTAATAAGTCCCATCCGTTCATATAGCTCCTCTGAAAAGTTCCAGGCTCCTGCCACTATAAATTTACTTCACATCCAGTATACATTAACACTTTACACTATATTTCCCTTATATTTAACTAAAAAAATCACTGATTTTACAAGATTTTTACTTCAGACACAAATAAAACGTGGCATTTTTAACAAATTTCGTTCGTAGACTGACGATTAAAGTCGATAGGCATGTACGTAACAAGTTAAAACATAATTTCAATTAGTAGATAAAGACCGATTTCATGCCATTCTATGCTTTAATAACTAGGCTCTATAGAATATACTTGTTTGTATCGGATTATACACTTTATTATGCAACAAATTAAATGTATTTTAGGCTGTTTCTCCTTGCAATAATCGCGAATTTTATAAGTAAATTCAAAAGATGATATTTTAATGGATAGTGCATAAAATTTATTTATTTATTTATAGGCAGAAATCGGGAAAATATGTTTAGGGTAATATTTAAACGATGCAATGCTGTTGGGCGCATCTTCATATCTTGTTTAGTTTTTAAAATATAGCTTCTGGAAAAGTGAAATTCTTCTTTTTCTTCAGATTTGTACACTTTTCCAAGACTATATCTTGAAAACTAAACGATATATAAAGATGTGCTCAATGAGATTGAATATCTCTTGCTTCAATTAACTTATATATTTTCAGCCATTTAAATATATCTTCAGTCTTATAATTTAGAGCTAATATTATTAAGTTGTGTGATTATTAAAGGTAATCATACCTGTAGTTTTTGACTAAAGTTAATTTATATTATGACAGAAAAATTCTGATGACGCCTGGATTCGAACCAGGGACCTTCCGCATACCGGGCAGAGATGCTAACCGCTACACCACGTCACCTGTGTTCGAAATATGGCATCAACTGAATTTTTCAGTCACAGTGTCTAAGCATAGCTTCGTTCCGAGAGACTCCTATATAGGCATTGACAACCGGGTTCGTCTACAGTGACACAGTTTTTGATTATGAGGGAATCATACCCAAGCTTAGAGCTAATATTATTAAGTTGTGTGATTATTAAAGGTAATCATACCTGTAGTTTTTGACTAAAGTTAATTTATATTATGACAGAAAAATTCTGATGACGCCTGGATTCGAACCAATGTATGCGGAAGGTCCCTGGTTCGAATCCAGGCGTCATCAGAATTTTTCTGTCATAATATAAATTAACTTTAGTCAAAAACTACAGGTATGATTACCTTTAATAATCACACAACTTAATAATATTAGCTCTAAGCTTGGGTATGATTCCCTCATAATCAAAAACTGTGTCACTGTAGACGAACCCGGTTGTCAATGCCTATATAGGAGTCTCTCGGAACGAAGCTATGCTTAGACACTGTGACTGAAAAATTCAGTTGATGCCATATTTCGAACACAGGTGACGTGGTGTAGCGGTTAGCATCTCTGCCCGGTATGCGGAAGGTCCCTGGTTCGAATCCAGGCGTCATCAGAATTTTTCTGTCATAATATAAATTAACTTTAGTCTTATAATTTACTTACTTTAAGATTGAAACTAGAAAATCACTTACTGGCGGCTTATCTAGATGATAATTCCGGTTGAAGATCAGTTTACTATATTATTAATAAATATTTAACATTTGTAACATACAAGTTGCACTAATATATATTTTTTTCAAAATACATGTTTTACAAGGTTTAGAATTGGACTATCCACTTGTTCAAATTTTTTCCTTATATAAAAATTGCATTCCGTAATTTGTTAAAATAATATTTACAATATAAAGTACACAAGTTAATAAATTATGAATAAGTAATTACGAATCCTAGTAACAATAATAAATAACATTTAATCGTACAATTGAGTATTCTATTTGTTCTCTTCAGGAAAAGAATCAAAATCTTCAGTCCATTTAAATTCTGTGACATTGTTCGGTGATAATTTCGTATTCTCTACTTTTTGTATCTCTACTGAGTCTCTTCCGCTAAAGAAGTCATCGTCGAAAGGGTCATTTTCTCTCGCGAAAATATTCACAGACTCTGATTTTTTTATGTGTCCGTCTCCTCTGATATTATTCGCAATTCTGTTTTTAGACAAAATATGTTTATTTAGTTTTCTTACCTCATTTGGCATCGATCTGTCCAAGTTATTTTCGGTGAAAGAAACTCTTGTTTCGCTGACAGTTTCTTCAGCGATAACAGTAATCCCGTTATCTTCGATATTTTGGCTAGGTTTGTCCGTCGGCGAGAAGTCATCCTCAAATAATGATTTTTGTTTACTAACTGATGGCGATTTTGATATTTCTTTTTCTGGTAATCGTCCTGATTTATCGCCAGGCCTCAAGTTACGTTTAAGTGGAAAGTGATCGCTTTCAGAATGATTTTTGGGTGATTTCGAATATCTGGTAATTGAAGATTCCACTTCTGAAGTTTCAAATTCATTTTCAAAATTGAATTTTGTTTTTGTTGTAACTGGAGAATCAGTTTCCGAATTAACGAAATCGTTTTCAAACATCAGATGTTGTTTTCTTGTGCCTTTCCCCAATGGTAAACTTTCATTTTCTATTTTAGGACTTGGAAGATCTTTTATTTTCTTTCGTCCAAGTGTTGCTGATTTTTTACTTGGATCTAATTTGACATCCAGTTTACCTTTTGATGATTCTTGAGGTGAGAAATCGTTTTCAAACTTTTGATTATACATTTTATCTCTGTTTCGATGAGAATACCTGCCTAAAGTTAAACTAGTATCGGGTTTATGTCTTTGGTGTGACATTTCAGAGAATTGTGAATCCCTACTTTTACTTCGACGGTTAGTTCGATATTTCCGGTCTCTCTCTCCGTCGCTTCCTCCCGTGCCCATGTAATATGGTTGTCTTGTTTTGATTTCTCCGGACTTGCGATCCATTTCGGAAGCACTGGATGGTCGTTTCCAATTTCTCCGCGCGGTTAAATAACGTGGGGAATGCGGCTCATCTGGATCGTTGGAGTAGTCGTCCTCCCATGGTGATTCTTGACTGTGGTCGCGCTTGTAGTAGCGATCGGAATCGCGTTTCCGTTCGCGATCACCTCGCCATTTACTACCTTCTTGGCTCGACCACCGACCGTAACGAACTTTCTCTTTTGTCCCACGCTCTGAAAAGGTTATATTACGTTAATGAAAGTAGCAAAGATTTATCACGTTCGTGGTACTTACCCATTTCTGCATCGTGGTCCCAATCCGGTCGACACCACCTCTCGTCCGCACGTCTACGAGGATATCGTCGTTCCTCCGGCCACTGATCACTGTTATCCCAATGCTCCGGTTCCCTGGATCCGCTGTGTCCACTATGCCTGTCTGTTTCTCGACTAGGATGTCGTTCCGTCCACTGAAACTTCGAAACATACTCGTCTTCATATTCATAGTCATCTTCTTCGTCCCAGGAGTCATCTCTCCGGCGATGTCGATCGTATCTTCTTGTAGGTGGCCAGCACTCTTCTCTTTCTCGTCTACCGCGTGGTTCCTCTTCTTCCCAAGGACTGACGTCTCTGGACGAGGAACTCTGTCCACCAGCACCGCAGCCACTGCCACCGGCTCCAGATTTATTCCAGGTGTGTGAGGCTTGTTGACGGGTTCGGCGACGAGGTCGGTCGGGCTCGTACCACTCGTCGTCGTAGCTGTCTGTTGAACGTCGGTCTCGAGTGTAGGCTACGCGAGAAGATTTGTCGTATTGGCCTAAAAAAAAAAACAAATTTTATTTATACACAAATGCTACATGATATTTCCATTAGCATCTCGAAAATTACAAAAGCTAGACTAAGTTGTCATATTAGTAGACTACTAAAATGCGACAGTCAGTAGATATGAGTGAAAATGTGGCATTTGCGATTTTTAAAAAATAATTTTATTCTTTAAAAAGTCGTCGACAGAGAGAAATGATTCGAATACAAATTGTAGATACTAAATTTCTTTACTAATGTGACAGCATTTATTTAATTTAATAATGTTGTTCGCGATATAATAATTACCTTCTCGTTCTCCTTGACTATCCCACCAGGAGCCGTCTCTATCCCTTCTTCGTTTCCAGTCTCCTTCGCTTCCGGAGTCCCTTCTTTGTTGCCAGTCCGAGGGAGAACCATTCCCGAACTCTTTAGAATCACTTGACCAAGGACTGACACCTTCTTCACTTTGTACTTGCTTTTCTTTGTTCATTTCTTGTGCTTTGCGATGATTCGGAGTATCAAAGATTGCCCAACTTTCTCGAGTTGTATTTTCAACGTTCTTCTTTGTTACAGTTTCAGAAGTGCTACCCACGTTGTCCACTTCCGGTGATGAACCACTCACGACATCAGATACTGATCCGGAAGTGAGATGGTTGCTTGTTTGGATTATTTCGGTTATGGCGATAGGAACAGGAGATTTGATCAAAGTTGGGGATTTTGTAGGTGTTGGAGATTTTAGTTTATCTTTTTTTTGTTCAAGAGAATTTTCATATTCGATTATGTTTGATTCTACTTCGCGGTTTAATTTGTCGTTGATGTCAGCTTCATCTTTGATTTTTTGTGATTCTTGATTCAGATCATTTTGTTGTTTTTCTTTCTCATTTTCTTGATCGTCATCTTCCTCTTCTACTTCATTTACTTCTTGCATTGTTTCTAAATTGTTTTCTTTTATTTCCGAAACAATAGTATCTTCAATTACTATTTCCCGTAGTGCTGCGTATCTATCCGCAGTGTTTGATTCTTCGAATGTTGATTTGAATTCAATGTTTTCTTTCTTCTCTTCTTCCTCTTCATCCTCCGGTTCTTGTTCTTCTTGAAGAGTTACTTGTACTTCCGGGGGTTCTTCTGTTTTTGGTGTTTCTCCTTTTTCCTGTGGTGTGGTTTTATTAAATTCTTCTTGTTGTAATAATTCTCGAAACACTGCGTACCTGTCGTAAGGTTCTGTTTTAGTTGTGGTGTTACTTAGATCGTTAAAGTTTGCACTAAAGTCGGCTTTAAATGTGGGAAATGTTGCATCGTTGCTTGAAGTAGTTTCAGTCGAAGAAACAGGAACAGAAGTGTTGTTTAATTTGACGTAGTTTGATAAGTAACTAGTCAATTGAACTAATGTCATGTTTGATAGTTGACTAGCTGGAATATTTAATTTATTCGCTAATTCGTTAAGTCCGCTTAACGTAAGCTGACTTAAAGTAATATCCAAAGTATCTGGCGTTAAGTTTAACTTATCTGTCGCAATTGTCGAAGTTAATTTAGGTTTTGATTCTAAATACGAAGCCACCGTAACTTGATTTTGATTAGTTCTTTCGCTCCGCTTCGACGAATCTCGTTTCATTGGTGGTGGCAGTAAAATAGGCCCAGAATCTTTCGAGATGTTTTTCTTTAGTGGTGGCAAGAGTGGAGGAGCCACAGGCGTCAAATAATCATCATCACTCGATTGACTTATAAACTGTTTTTTAGGTCTTTGTGGTGCTAAAGTAAAATCAGAATCGAAGCGAGATTTTCTTGCCGGTACCGGAAGGGGAGGTGTTTGTTCTAGACTGTCAAAACCTTCCAAGGAATTGAACCCCGTTTCATAGCTTTCCATGTAATCGTAATGGGACTCTTCGCTATGTGGCGGCCGAGGAGGTGGTTTCACTGCAATGTCACCTGGTTGTTTTTTCGGTGGTAATGGTGGCGGTTTAATTGGTGTAATATTCGTCGCAGGTCTTGGAGGCGGTTCCGGAGCACTTTCCGATTCCGACGACATGTCTAAACTAGGATTCTCGTGTAATTGGCTTAACTTACTAAACGATTTTTTATCACTACTATCAAATGTGTTTTGTTTCGAATTGGACAAAGAAGACGTATTACGAGGGGAAACAGATATAGACGACACACTAGATCTATTCGGAGATTTAGTCAGAGGAGACGGAAATAGCGGTTGTAGTTTATCAGGGAATTTGAATTTTTCCGAGTGATCAGCAGTAGCAGAAGGTTTGTTGAAGAGTTTGAAGTCGCCTACGAAATCAGTATCAAAGGGATCCTGAACTTTCGCGAAATCATCCTCAGCAAATGGATCAGTTTTATCGAAGGGATCGCCATCGGCAAACGGATCCGTTTGGAACAGTGCGTTGTTGGTGAAAGTCGTGGCTGTAGTGTGCGTGTTCGTTTCAAAGTTCGCATTGAATAGGTTACCCTCAGTCGGCTGTGTTTCTGTAACCAAATCTTTTAGCACTTTCTTTGGCGGGTTCTTTAACTCTTGGAAGAATAATTTTTTATCAATATATGGCTTACTACGTCCAGTTCCTAGTGGATCCAACTCCGTGAAGACGTCAAACTGTGAGAGTATGCTTGCGTTGGATTCCTTCGCTGGCGTGGTTTCTGCTTCCTTTTCCGGGATTGGCACAGTAGAGGACACGGCATCCTCGAAGAGACTGTCGGTTCCTCCAGTGGGAGTGAACCATCCGCTGCTCTGGTCATCGTGTGAGTTTTTGAAAAGGTCCTGTGCCGTGGCTTCCACGCCGCTTCCAGTTTTGGGTGTTTTGGGGCTGAACAGGTTACCGGATGTGTCGGAGGCGGATGTGTTGCGAGGCCGGTCGCGCGCCGACGGCGGAGGTGGCAAGAAGGGCTTTTGCTGCAAACATAACAGTGAATTGGAAGCAACTTTTGCAAACAATACTTGTAATAAACATTATTTACGTGAACTGAAACTATATTAGATTTATTTATAATACGCATACAACATAGTTTCAATTCAGTGATGATGAATGATGATGACCCTACAACTACACAGTTTTCAAGTTTTTCTTTCCTTACGTACCGGAAAAGTCGTGAACGAATCGCCAAAAGGATCACTGGTGAAAGGATCATCTTTATTCGGTCCGAAGGGATCCGAAGGAGTGATTCTCTCCATCTGATGAATGCCTTGCTGGATGCTGCTCAATTCCAACTCAAGATCAACCAGATCAGCAATTGCAGACTCGCTGGTTGTCGCCGGGCGAGCCGTAGCGCCTTCGTTGCTGGTCTGAACTTTAGATGCGGATTCAGATACCGAAGTTAGTTTGTTGGTAGCGGTGTGCGAGTCACCGTTTGTGTAACTCTGGAAAATAAGTCGCTAGCTACAGGCGATGAATGGAAACTTGAAATCTGTGCGTTAGAAATATGTTACATATGTAACACTTGTTAGTTTTCGGCTTTTAGAGCAAATGATGAAGTGAAATGAATCAGTTTCATACAAATTATAAACGCATGTCATTGTTTATACGTTTATCATTTGAAGAAAATACCAATTGTATCAGTTATTGCCAATATTTAAAGTTAATTCTATTTCTACTCATGCTGTGTACCAATTTTAATACATATATATATATTTTATCAGTAACCATAGGGATATGCCATTACCATAGTCACAGTTACAAAGTTTGACAGCAATGCATTAGAGCGTTTATTTTAAAAGTAAACATAGGGAAAATAACATTGCTGTCATCTATAGTCGTCAAAGTAATAAAACTGTCCTCTTTCAAAATCAGACCGGGTTAATAAAGGATCAAATAGTGGGGCGTTTTTATATAAATGGAAATTTAAATGGGGAAAATTATTTAGAGTTGTTACAAGAGAGAGTAATATTGAGTAAATATTGACGAAGTGTGGTTCCAACAAAATGTACGAAATTATCTGCACCGGATATTCCCCCAACGATGAATAGGACGAGGTGCAGAAGTGGAGTGGCCTGCAAGGTCACCAGATCTTGCGCCAAACGATTTTTTTCTTTGGGGCCACTTAAAAAGTAAATTTTGTAATGGTGGTAGAATGAGTGTAGAACAATTAAAACGTAGAATTAGTGTTGCATCGCATGAGATTCCTCCAGAGCAAATAAATCATGCTATAAATTCATTTTATTATCGTTTAGGCTATTGTTTACATGTAAATAGGGGTAATTTTGAACAGTTATTGAATTAAAATTCCTATTTAAAATTTTCTTTTTTGGTAGTTGTGATTTGACAACTGGTTACAAAATGTGTAGTTTATTAGGATCTGCTATTGCAAAACTGCCATGGCCAAGAATGATCAGAATTTTGACATATAAACATGCAGATGTAAATTTCTGATTGAACCAGTTTAAAAAGTCAAAATTTTTCATTATATGGTTCAGAGCATGAGAAATACGCTCGTTCAAACCGCATTTCAATATCTCTTTTAGTTTTAGAGTTATAGCGATTTTTGACTTTTTTAAAGCTCAACTTTGAAAGCCCATAATTGAAAAATTTTCAATATTTTCAAAATACCTGTACAAGTTAAGTGGCGCACGAGAAATACACTCGCTTAAACCGTATTTCAATATCTCTTTTAGTTTTTTAGTTATGGGCTTTTAAAGTTGAGCTTAAAAAAAAGTCAAAAATCGCTGTAACTCAAAAACTAGAAAAGATATGAAGATGCGCCTTGCGCCATTCGATTTCTCGTGGTCTGAATTATATAGAAACACATTTTAATAATTTTCGATTTTTGAACTGGTTCAACCCAAAATTCTCATTATTTGTATGTACGAGCTCTTAAACGAAGAATTTGCGAACAAACCTCTACACAAAAGAACTTTTGGATTGTTTTGAGGTTCTAAATTTATACCTAACGTTTAGTTAATGTAATTTAAAGTAATTCAAATTCATTTAATTTGTTTCAACTTAAAATGTTTCTTTTAGACTATAGACTATTACACTTCAATCCATTGCTGAAAATATTATTTTCCCTATGTTTACTTTTAAAATAAACGCTCTAATGTATTGCTATCAAACTTTTTAACTGTAACTATGGTAATGATATATCCCTATGTTTACTGATAAGAAAAACTCCCGGTATATATATACAAAATTCTGTATCAAAATATTTAAAAATGTAGTATTTTTTTATTCCAGGAATTCTAGGCCGGTAGACACCATGCTACATTACATATATCTACATGATAGTTATTTTCTTTCATAAATAATATTAAACAATGAATCTTAGTAATGCCATGGGCGGATAACATGGGAAATCAATTTTCCACTATAATTGCTTCCCTGATTACTTTACATTCAAATGAATGTTTCAAGTTTTAAATTTAGTTTTGCTTCTAATTAGTTTTTCATGATCATGATTCAACAGCAATGATAGTGAAATGCCCTGTATAATATTGTAAACGGCGATCGTGGATGACAAGTTACCTTGGTGTTAGAAATGGTCGAATCGGCGAAAAGACTAGCGCTGGTATTAGTGGCAAACCGACTCTTCTGTTCGATGTGTTGTTTCGCTAATTCGATTTCCTTCTTCTTCAGCTCAAACACCACCTGGAATAAATCCCGCATCGCTATGACAACCTATAACAAATCAAAAACGACCTCTTCACAAAATCCATGCAGCCATCAACGAGAACACCAAATACAGAAGCGGCACGCTCAAAACAAAGACTACACTTGAGTTTGTTAGAAGATGGTACGTACCTGGCTGGCAGCTTTGTCGGTTTTAATGCCGAAGAATCGATGGCCCGTGTCTGGAGAACCGAAGATGTAGCCGAATGCCCGCGAGTCCGACATGTCTTGAGCTATGAACGATATCTTGTGGACCGGATGGTGATACAACGAATCCTGTACAACATACATATGTATTCACAATGTTTATTTATTTATCTCCTTGGACATCTTTCTAGGACCGTGTGTAAAATGACTGTTAGAATATATCTCTCACCCCTGTTTTCTCGTCTCGAAGCCTAAGTCCATCAATAGCAATATTAATCGTAATCCTCTGCTTGTGTTCTCCGGCTGCTCTGATGGCCATCTTCAAATCTGCTAGTGCTTCCTGACACATTCTGTCTCCCCGAGCTTCACTGACCTCCAAGATACCAATAAGCTTCGCTTTGAAGCTCACCCCTTCTCCCAAGAACCTCGATGGTTCATTCTTGTCTGCAAGAAGTGGTAAACAATGAGTAAGAAATTCAACAATAAGATATTCATATTTCATTCACCAACTTTTAAGTTTGTGTCAGTATTATCGACGATCAGGGCATGATTATTATTTTCATTTAAGCAGCAGACTTAAGCAAGATTATTTTAATAAAAAATGATTTGTATGTACGCTTAGCTTAAATAATAAATATTCAAGCACACAGAATGAAAAAAACTTAATAACCTTGTTTGCGATCTAGATCAACCTTAATAAAAATGCAAATGCATTGTGATAGATGTTTTGTCCGCGCCAATTATTTAATCAACTATTTCTAAAATTGTACATGAGCAAAACTACAATTATCTACATTATTTCATTTACAATTCTGCAACTGTTTTCTGTTTTGGTTTGGAACAAACTAATCGCTAAAAGTTAATAAAAATACAGATTTCTTGAGAATGAAATCTTTTGAAATAAGGATAAATTTATACAGAACGCGTTCAACATTATAAAACATATTGTAGTAAACAATGAATACAAAATCATACAGAGTTAAAAAAAAATGAAATCGTATTTATAAAACTGTACAAATATAAAATAAGAATAAATGTGAAATACTGATGTTGTTTTTTTTGCATTTTATTGATTATTATTATAAATAGCATACTTTTTAACTCTGTGTATTTTTTAGTCAAATAAATTCATGAAAACGTATTTAAATGTACTATTTAATATTTCAGAAACTCTATTTTCTTGTACACCCGGAAAAAGCTCATTTTGATAATTATTAGGCTTATTTATTATTTATCTTACTACTAATAATATATATATATACAGCATGCTCAAAACTAAATGTAAGTTACAAAATGCTAGCACGATATACTATGATTGAAAAATATATTTCAGAATAAAAATGTACCGTGTATTAAAAGAATTCCTCTTCTTAAATCCATTTAAAACATCACAAAACAACTAATTTATTCATCGCAAAATTAAATAACAATCCACTAATCGGGCACCACAAAATTAGTCACTCTTTATGAATGTAACACAACGATATCAACTAATGAGTAACTAAGATTTAAAAATATTTCTTAACTAAAGAAAAGTGTAACTTTTTCACTAATCAGAGAGAGATTGTAAATTACTGTTAATTGTTCCAATGGTTAAATAAATTTAATTAGCGAATTTATATACATAAAAAATCATAAATTAATTACTTTTACATAGTTTGTTAGTTAGTAGAAACGCAAAGACAACTGCAGGAATAAAACTAGTAAAAAATCATAAATTTGAAGCATTTTACATAATTTAGCAATGTTTCGGCACTCATACTAACAGTAAATATTTTTATTATATAAAATCTTTCATTTACATAATATCCACAGAAGTCACACAAATTCCATGTCAATATATAATAAAATATCAAATCCAAGGCTGAAATATATAGTTGTATATCATTTTATTTTTATCGAAAACATATTTTGCGGTATTATAAAACCACAATATTTTCTTAACTACCAGGAAACAAAAAATAAACAGAGCGTTTATTTAAATTTACAACTGTATTTTAAAATAATGAATAGTAGTAAGATATATAATTTATTTAGTTATGTTTACTGAATAAATTATTACGAGAGAATACCTACAAAAAAAAAAGTATTATCTGACTTTTTGTAATATATTTTACGATACATTTTTAAATTAGATAATTTTGATCTTTAATATTAAAGCGGTTGTTTAGAAAAATGTGAAATATTATTTTCCTATTTAATAATATTGCGTATTAAATAAATGTCGTACACACCGTAAAATCTAAATGGACAGCAAAAGTAATTTAAATACATTGTTTATTTTATATCCGACGCAAGAAAACTAATCAGACCGTGGACAAAGTATAATTTAGTTTTTCATTAGCGTAAAATTTATTTAACGGTATATCGTAAACCAATAATTTATTTGAATATAACTATTTTATATCAAATATTATTCAGAAATTATTTGCGCTGCCAAAAGTTATAAGTAATTTTTAAAATGTTTAAATGAAAAATTGTATGGTAAAAATAATAGAAATTAAATATTTGTATTTACGAACGTACAAGGTCTTTAATAAAATTTATTAGAAAAACAAGAGCATGATTTCATATTGTTATTTTAAGAAAAGGAATTTGGTGCTTCACATTTCTTAGATATAAATCATTGGAAATATTTGTAAAACCTGTTTGATTATGATTGTAAATTGTATAAGTTCCGCAAGGAGCTATAAGTGTTAGAAATATGTAAAATGTTTGTTCATGCCACACTGAATGTTAAAATGGCAATATACAATGTGAGCAGCTGGTAAACCATGCATGGGCTATTGAAAAAAGAACTACGGCTATAAAAAATGTGAAAGCATGACAAAAACTGAAAAAGTGTCATCAGCCATAGTACTCACATTTACATGGACTAGTTTTCTTCCTTAAAGTCTGCATTATACAATTAACAATGCTATAGACACCCTAATTATTTTAAATTATTAAATATGACACAGCCCAACTTCCACTCACTCCAATATTACAACTTGTAGGCATTTTGATCTTGTGTACACTCATCACTATTAGGAATTAAATAAAAACAACTGCATATTACCCATGGTTTTGGTTTTAATTAAATTACGGGTTCGGCGACATTGTTATATTTAAGTGGCCGATGGCGTTTTGCACATATAAACACTGTCATGAAACATAGCACCCTTCTTTATTGATCTCCACCGTCCCATTGATCTGACAGGGTTGGTTGGGGTGAAGGCAGAAACACACAAGGGTAGCTCATGCTCAGTCACTCTCTACAGAATCGATATAAGCACGATTTAACTTTCGTTTCACCGGTAGTTTTTTAGTTAAATACTGTTTAACTCTCACATTTAACCCTCTTTTACACATTACTCAACTTGCCGCAGTATATAAATACATGTTTACAGCAAGTTATATTATTGTTCCGAATACTATGTGTAATTCTTGTCTCGAAATGATTTGTAAACAAATTCAAAAGTGTCGAAAAGTTTAGGTTATTTTACAATTACATGAAAAATGTAAACAAAAGGTTAAATACCCTCTTGTGAAGACATGATGAAATGAATGGTTGCATTGCTGTCACCTCAGAAGCTTTCAGACCAACACTATTCACAGAAACTTTTATAATTTATCTGGAACATTATGGAGCTGTCACTTATACTGTTTTTATTTATAACAATAAACGTCATATTATAACTTCCGGTTTTGACTATAACGAAAAATAATTATCAATGTATTCTTTTAATTTAGTTTAAGTTATATCAATTTTAATTCATGACTAAAAAAAATTATTCAGTTTTAAATATTTCAAAGAGCTTTCTATAAACTTTTTAAAAAGTTTTCACACGAAGCCAACATTTAGCAACAATCTATAATACTGAAAAATTCAGATTTTTGTAATATTGTACTTAAAATATTAAATTACTGTATTTATTTATTGTCTCCTCAGATTTAAAAAGAAGTTTTGATTCAGCAGATAACTTGAATTTGACTTGTATGTTGGTTAACCTGTATCATATGATTGTCAAAATGTCAAAGTTATATGCTGTGTTATTTATTGTAATATCTTTAAATTATGAGTGTTTTGGTCTGGATACATCGTTAGAAGAAGAATCTGATTCTGCAAGATACATTATAGAAGGCAAAGTATTTCCTCCAGATCCTCCTTTTACCCCTGCCAATTGGCAGGCAAATACTAACCTTCATTTAAATGGGGGCGAATATCTTGGATTTATCAAAGAAGATGGAAGTTTTGCAATCCACAGCGTTCCTTCTGGTTCGTACGTCCTCGAAGTAATCCATCCAGACTTTATGTATGAGCCAGTACGTGTAGAAATTAACTCAAAGGGAAAATTCCGTGCCAGAAAAGTAAACCACATCCAAACGTCGCAAGTCATTCAAGTGGCTTATCCATTGAAACTGAAGCCATTGGGGCGACTGAGATATTTCCAAGTTCGTGAACAATGGAGAGTTACTGACTTTTTAGTAAATCCAATGATTTTAATGATGGTTCTACCTTTACTACTTATTATGGTCTTACCAAAAATGATGAGCGACCCTGAAACAAAAAAAGAAATGGAACAATTTAGCAGTTTAACAAAATTTGAAATGCCAGAAATGTCTGAAATTATGACTTCGCTGTTCACGGGACAGCAACCCCCGAAAAAAAGTGTAAAAGCGAAGAAAAGACAATGAAAATGTGCGTAGATTTGTGTTGTATGTGATTGTAGTCAAATTAAACTTCTTATAAATAAAAGTAATTTAAACATTGTTAAACAAATGTTTCAATAGCCTTCATTCTTTAAAAACAAGACATACCGCAACGTACAAATAAAAATTATCGAAATGTATTAATCATAAGCGGTTTTTAATTTATTTCAATGATATATATATATGCATAATAAAATTGTATGTTTATTTGTTGGTAAATAAATTAATAAATCGTTGTTTATAATTTATTGAAAGCTACAACCTGCATACAAAAACATTTATTTATTACTACAAATATGAATTTTTATATTCCAGGCCGTATTTTTCACAATTCACACTGCTCAAGCAACGTTCACAGTTTTAACATTTCTTTTGATATTCTTTCCACTTCAAAGTACTTTTAAAAAACTTGTTGAAAATATTGACAATACTTTTATCAAATTGTAAAGACGTTTTATCAAAATTTTATAGGAAATTTATCAAAGACACGTTTTAATCAGTAAATTTATCACGTTTACTAAGTTTCAGATCTATGCAAAATTAATATAACTTTTTAAAAATATCAATGCACATCTAGCAAAAAATTGCGCTCTTAAACATTCAATACATATACGACTTTTGATTTAAGAAATTCGTTGAATACATTAAACATAATTTCGATTCTTATTTTGTACTTCAATGAGCATTTTTCATATTTTGAGTATGATTACATCTAGATATGTAGATTATATTTATTAATAAAATCAGATCTTTTAAAAATCTTGTAAAATTCATTGTGCAATGAAAACTATTTATAATTCTGTAAAGAAATAATAGTATACAATCAAAGTTATTTGCACTAAATAATTTCGGTAACTTGCAAAATGAATGGCACCAATTTCACCTTAAATCAATTAAATTATAAGAGAAACATCAAGATGTAAAAACTGACCCAGCATTATTATTTAAGTTAAACATAATTGCATGTGAATAATAACTAGACCCCATCATAAAATCATAACAAATAAATTATCACAATAAAAATCAATAAATATATAACGCAATAAAGAAATAATCAAGTAGTTTTTTTACCACTCATAACCATATACTGGTTTTCTTCTAGTGGAACTAATGGAACCGCACTATTCATTGGCATGTACAAATTTTCTGAAAAGTTTTCAATTTGTGTCATTACCATGTACTCGGATTCTGATTGAGTTGCTAAAGAAATTAAATCTTCACAAGAACCCTGATTAGATGTCTTTTTTGGTGGCGTATTTGGAGGACTTAAGCCCGAATCTTCGTCGCTAAAACTATATGATTAATAATTAAAATTTGACAAATAGAAGGAAAACAAATATTTTGAAAATTTAATTTACCTGCTTTGGCGAAAAATATCTCGTCTTGGCGGTAAAGGAGGCGGTGTAAATTTTTTAGTAGAACCTAAAATAACATCAACGGGGTCTTCATAGGTATGTAGCAAAGATTTGCGCTCAGAACAAGTCTGAAATTCTTTAGGTGGTGGAATGTCTGGAATTTCTTCATACACTCCAGATATAACAGAGACTCCCGACTCTCTTCTTGGATCATCAACAGTTCTAATTAAAATTAAACATATTTATTTATTTATTATTAACATAATATTAACGAGGAGCAGTACCGTTTTAAAACAGGAAAACATTCAGTTGAAGCTGACAGTTCTTCATTTTCTAACAATAATTCGTGAGATGATTCATTATCTACTTCGCTTCCTCCTGGAGTTGCTACCAACAATCCGAATCCTAAACTTATAAAACTAACAGCTTTCTGAAATATTACAAACATTATTATTCACTAAAAAATATGTGATAGTGAAAAATATTTACTTTGCATTTGAGAATAAGATTTGAATCATCCGAAGCCATAGAAACTCTAACCCCCGAATCATCCGACCCACTATGCGACCGATAATAATAACTTGGAGAGGTAGGTGAATTCGGAGGTATACTAAGAGTTTCTTCTCTTAGATCGCCTTCACTTCTACTCAATCTTCTAGTCTCCGCTAACGAATTAATCCGAATTCTCGGGATTTTCCCCCTAGATACCAAACAATCTAGAAGACTAGGGGCTAGAAGACAAAACAAATGCAGCTGTCCAGCTCCTGCATGGAAGAGTTTACTAGTATGGATAATTAAAATTCGTTTTTCATCTTCTGGCATGCTTGTAGCTGCAAGGTGAAACTGATGGAGGTGATACCAAGAAACAGAGGTTCGAATATCGCCGGAAGAAGGGTCTAAGATAAGTACTTCGTGAGAGTTGGTTGTCAGAATACCGTGAAGACCCGTTAGACCTGCGATTCGAGAGTGGTCGTTATCAATAACGGATATATAAAAACCATCGTCTGACACTGTAATAATATAAATATTAATTATGTTTCTATTAGATTTTGAGAGAAATTATACTTGGAAGATGTGAATTCAGGGACAAAAGTCTTCTGATTGAATACATCCATAATTGACTATCAGATTCAGAAGTTCCTGATAAAAATACTAAAGGTTTGTGGCATCTATCAGCTCCGAAAATTCCGAAACTGTAGTTTTTGCTCCTGTAAAAATAACAACAGCATATTTAACACCCAGTTTTGGAATCTCTAAGAAAACAATAGCGAATCGAAGTGACTTGTAACATATAAGCCATCAACTTTTTGATGTAATATTTGTTTTGTCTTGTATGATTGTTACAATGTAATGTCTTTTTAGAATAAATTCATAATTAAAAATAGATATGATTGTTACAATGTAATGTCCTTTTAGAATAAATTTATAATTAAAAATATACTGTTTATCTATATTTTTCTCGATGACAACATATGAAAAAGTTGGTTTGTTTACCGCGATTCTGTGCGGCAAATAGTAGCATTCCTCGGTATAACAAAACAATTGGACGAATTACTCTCAGAAGTATTTTTCAATTTAATTTCTAAACCATTTTCAATGTTGTCGAGCCTTTTAATTTCACACCACTGTTTCTTCCACGCCTAGAAAATAAGAGGTTATTGTAACAACCAATTTTTTTTTCAAAATTCAAACTTACCTTCCAAGGAGTAAAACCCCTTTTAACCTTCGCCGAAATTTTCACATCTAAATAACCTGATGTAATGAATTCCTTGGGCATTATATAAAATTATAATGTGATGACCGCGCAAATACAACCACAAAAAAACAAATGACTATCACCACTACCCCTTTGGAGATTTTCACCTGGGATATTTCGACCAATCCCTGTTCGTATAGTGAGGATAGTAAAACATTTGCCGGCGAGTCACCCTAAATCAATCGATAGGTAGAAAAAACTTAATAATTAACTTTTAAATAATGTATGTCGTCAGAAAATGATTTAAAATTAAAATATCGCTTATCTTACGGCACTGAAACTGCAATAACCTTGCACTATATCATTATTCTTTCAATTTTACTGTTATCAGCGTAAAATTAAAGTTATATGTATATTTTATGAGTATGAAAACAATAGTTTCTTTCACAATATCTATTAAAAACTGTGTATTACGTTTTATATTTCAAAGATTATATTTACTACTATCACCTGCGTTGAAAAGACGTTGTTGCACAATTATTCAATAAATCTTTTTGTTCAGTAAACACTTTTATAACTATTTTTAATTGTAAATACATTTTAATTTTCTGAATTCTAAAGTTTACATACATAATTTATTTATAAATTAGTATGCATTATGGATTATTGTAAACATATGAGATAACTATTTTATTAATTGTTTGTTCAAGTAATAAATTATTGGTTTAAATGTGTAATTATTTACTCAAACCAAATGATAATTAAGCATTAATGAATATTAAATTAGTAATTTAAACCTTCATTCGTAGCAAAATTTAATATATTTTACTTCTACAGAACATAATAATACAATAATATATTTTATAAACTATTGAAATCATTTGTAGAAGTTTGCTAAAATAAAATCACAATAATTAGCACAATTTATTTACGTATTAATAATAAATATTTAAAGATAAACTGTAAAATGTCTTAAAAATCTGTGTTAAATATAAAGTTTTATATACTGAGCAATACTGAAAACAATCAACATGAAATCTATCCAGGAACTGTTTCTTGGCACAATTTAGGGCAATAAAATGTCTTGAAAATAATTCTGGCTTCAAAAATACGTAACACAACCCTGTACAAACATTTTTTGAGCTTAAACATTCCTTTTAAATCTATCACATACAATAAAACTTAATTTATTGTCAAAACTATAGACAATCGGCCCATCAAACGATAAAAATTAAAATTCAGCTAAAATTTCAAGGCGGAGTGGAATTTTTTTGTTGTTCCTCTGTTTTGGGTATCGGTGATTGCGGTTTTTGTTCGTCTGGTTCTTGATGTTGAGGCTTTCTGCCTGCATTTGCGTCTTCGATAGCTTTTCGGAGGTCTTTGAGGCCTACTACGCCAACTAGCCGCCCAGTTGCTGTTACGTATGCATGGCTTATACCCACCAGAGAAAATAGAGAATGTACCTACAATTCATTTATATATTATATGCATTATTACCTCTAGGGCGTTAAGTTAAAATTAAAATTTAAAGACCGCTGGTATTTTAGTTTCTCGCCAACACTAGCAGTCAATATTCTTTCATTGATTGCAAAAATGTTATTTGAAATCAACGAAACATTTTACCATAGATACAAAATATTTGAAGTAATAATATGGTGTCAACCAGTTTCAAAAAATAAAATTCGGTCTTCGCATCCCAAAATTCGTCAAAATTATTTAAGTGAAAAATGCTTCACATAAAAGTTATAGAGAACCATATTTTGTACTTAAAAAAATGTATTTGGTTAATTATCGCAAAAAAAGTGAAGAAATAGGATAACAACATTACTGTGGAAAAACTGATTTTTTCTGTAACAGTAAATTAAACAATGATTTTTTCCAAATAATAAATACACTTATTGAAGAATTTCAAGTCTTGTGTTTCAATACCAGGAATTCAAGGCCGGGAAACACCATGAGTAACAGAATGAAAGGAAATTATAAAATATTTTTATACTTACTCTGTTATTCTTAATTCATATATATTATTAATAATTTTGATCCAATTTGTTCTTAAAAGCACATTCCAGAATATTATAATTAAATATTTAATTTTCCGCACCATTTTAACAATTTTTAAGCCGCATAATAATTTTTGAAAGTAGCAAATAATTTGTTCTTGCAATAAAAAGTATTAGAATCATCTAGTTCTTACCTTGAGAAGAGAAGTCCTCTCAACAAGTTGAAACGGCGCAGGATCAATTCTCAAGTCATTCAATTCAACCGATCGTTGCATTTCCTCATCTTCCCACCTTCTTTGATCTTCCGGTGACATATCAATCACTCTTTCCCTTGGGAGTTGAACCTTCTTAGCCGGAATCAAACTCACTGGTCTTTCCGTGGTCATTAGACCTTCCTGCTCACTTCCCGTTGGATCCACGTCCTGAAGTTGGCTACTTTTACGGAAAATGGCTTCAAAAGCCATTCTTACTCTACTCTCAGCTCCGGTAACAGTTTGGTAAGGTGTAGCTGTTGGACTCGTCGACCAAAAGTTACCAGAAGAACCGCCTGGACCGCCGGCGCTCACGGTTGTAAAGGAATTAGTTTTTTTAAGGATGGATTTCTTTGGACCTGAGGAAGATAAGGAGCGAAGAAGAGCATCTGCAGGAGCTGGTTCAACGCGAAAACGACTTGGACGACGTTGTTGTTGAGCTTGTATTTGAAGCTTTTCACGCTGTCTTTCTGCTGCTACCTACACAAAAAATGAATACTGTAGCGGTTTATTTATTATTCTGTACATAAAGGAAAAAATCGCAACGTAAGTTAGACAACACTTCACGCAGTTAGTAGTTGGATAAAAGAGCGTTTCGTGAAAGATCTTACTTGCGTGTCGTTGTCACAACATTGAGGAACTGACGAGGAATATGACCCGGGCACATAAGTCCGCTTAATAAAACAAATAATCCTAATTACATTATAGGGAAACTATAGTTTATAGTGGAGTCCGAGATTTCGTTATATATGTTATGTTAATGAATCGAATTAAGCAAAATTTGCATCTGTTTTGTTTGTTTATTAGACACCATGTCACAATGTCTTTAAGAATATTTTGTTTTCTTACCTGTAATCTTTTCTCTCTTCCAACATGTTTTTCAACCAAAGCAATCATATCAGGTCTTCTCACGGACCCCAAGAGCACCATACTTTCTGGACTGTCCACTAAAGGCAACGACCTCAATCTTCTGGCCGATAAAAGAGTATCTTTCAGTTTCCTATAGGTGATTCCCTTGTATACATATCTAACATCCCTAACCATAAAGTCTTCGACACAGAGGTCATAAGCGCCGGCTCCAGAAGCGGGTAGAAGATCAGGTAAATATGGAAGACGTTTAATCAGAATAATACTGTCGTAGATACTGGGCCCCAAAAATCCGGCTACGGCATTGGAGACAAGTACGGCGATCATGATTGGAATTATATGAGTGATTTGGCCTGTCATCTCGAATACGATCACCTGGAGCAAACATAACATTGAGAAGAATGAAACGTGGCCAACATTAAAACTTAAACCACGAATCAAAGCACGATTACTAGATAGGTTCAGTAACTTATTTTTGAAAGTCAACTGTAAACTTGAAATGCTTTGTCTATTAGGTCCATATTTTCTAATTTTCTTCCAAATTTCAAACTTGTAAAATATTTGCAGAAATGCACGTTAGATGTACAGCAAAAGTTATTCAATCTTTCTGTCTAATATCCTGTCCCGTCTAGAAATGCACCATTGTAAGATATACCAGTGTTTATATTTGATCTAATTGTTATCGGTTAACAAAATATTAAAACGAGGATATTTTTATGTTATTTTGAAGATTAATGAGAGAAATCAATTGAAAAAGTTAAATAATTAAATATATTCACATATTTCTTGAAAATTTTTCTTACATATGACAAATATTTTAACATATAAGGTCCTTTATAACTATAAATGCGACTTATGGTGCTATTCTCTAGTTTTCTATAACGCTACAGTTCTGTAAATTTGAACAAAAGCGCATTGATTTTTATTGACAAATACATTTTATGCTATTTGACAGTTAAATATGATGCACTTTTGTTCAGATTTACAGATCTGTAGCATTATAGAAAATTACAGAATAGCATAATTAATTCTTAACTGGGACAGAGTATAGACTCCATGTATGAAAGTAATGACTGTGAATGATGCGGATTTTATTTACTTACAGAAACGGAAATAGTTCTGGTGACCGCGCCACTGAAGGCAGCGGCCCCAACAGCAGCATACCCCCCAGGTACGATACTTGCAATATGTCCTCCATATCTCAATCCTCTAGGAAACATAAGATGCATGGCTTCACCCACAGCCCGTCCGAAGGCTGCTCCAATTTTAAATACAGGAATAAAGCTACCACTTGGAACTGGTAAAGTGCTGGCAATGACACTAAACGCGAACGTAAAGGCAAAGAATGCTGTAAGAGTTACGAAGACGCCAGCGTGTTCGTCCACGGTCCAGTGGCGAACCACGGCGCGTTCTTCCACAGAGAGGTGATCAGCTGTCCACGTGAAGTTGCTAAATAGCGACAATACCTACAGAAATTATTTATTTATTACTCTTATTCCCGAGGAGAAAGAATAAATAAACATTTATAGGGTAAATATTTAATAAAAAATTAAAGATAAAATAAAACAAACATAATGAAATATGTAACTTTAAATAGGCAAGGTCGTTAAATATAATTAATTTATTATTTACATTGACGTAACATAAATAAAATTTCACAATACCTGATCGTGAGTGTTGAGATCAGCTGCAAAATATCTTCCTGCACCTCCAGGAAATGATACTGTAGCTACAGCGAGGGCCACCAGTCCAGGATACAAGAACCTAATATTGATTAGTAAAATAACTTGATTTTATTATAATTTTCTTTTCTCTTACCGATTTCTCTGGAGAAAGGCATTAACTTTCTTACTACTCCTCATCAGTGCAACATATCTTCGATGCATTCTAACATAGAGAGCTCCTCCAAGTCCACAGGCTGCTCCGATGGCAGCAAAAGCAACTAACTCTTGAGGATCAAATGGAAAATCCATAGAAAACCCAGTTCGAAACACTGCAGTTACAGTATCTGCCTGGTTGAACCAAACAGCAAGAAGACGAAAGACAGTTGCTCCACAAACTGCAGCGAAGAAACCACGCCAGTAGTTACGAACAGCAAAGTACACTGTGGTTACCTAGAAGAAGAAGAAAACAGCTAACACATGGAAACAGGAACATATAGTTTACTTTACTCAACGAACCTCAATAGAGAAGAGTACACCTCCAACGGGTGCAGCAAAACAGCTAGCGACTCCAACTGCACAAGCAGCCGCCAACATTTCTGTGTTACGGCCCTCGTTGGCGTAGATACCCTGAAACCCTGTTACTAGACGACCCAGAAGGGTTGCTACGATACTTGCGATGTGGACAAATGGACCTTCTTTACCTAGAGGCATTCCACTGCCTAGAGTTGCTGTCAGACCCACAACCTAAACAAACACAAAATCATTCACATCCGACAAATTCAAATTATTCATAAATGAATACATACAAACCATTCTCCTTATTTAGTAAGCTTGTAATAAATAAACAAAATATTTACTTTATGAATCCTAAATTTGTTTAAAGTTTACGTAAATAGGTTTCATAATTATTTATTTCTTCAAGAATCATTTTTAATTAGGAACAACATCAAATTAGTATTTAATTGTTATGTAAATTTATATTCATAATTGTATCAATTTTTGTGGCCCAGAAAAAAATTAATGTACATGCATGAAGCGTTCTGCTACAGAATGTTTGGCGAAGATTAATTTAATTAGTTATTTTTTCTGTCGTTTCTGAAATAATCGATTCAATTGCGGAAAGAATAGATCTCACCTTAGCAACAAGAGTCCGAAACGTTAAATACTCCTTCAGCGCAACCCCTCTCAAAATGGTCTTCATCTCCGGTATACCACTGCCAATAGACTGCGGCGCAACGAGATGTACAAATCCCGCACTAAAGAGCACCAGACACACTGGCAGAGCAGTCCATGCCGCATATTGCGCCCAGGGAGAATCTGTCAAATCTCTATACAACCATAATCTAGCATTGTTGCATAATGAAATGCCTCTATCCATCACGAAACTTAGAACAGCCATTATAATACCCAGAAGTGCTAAGAACACCCAATCTTCTCCCAAACGGGCGAAGGTATGGCGCCAAAGAAGGGCGATAAGTTTGGTGATGGCTGACTGCTTCTGGGGTGGTTCCATGTCGTTGATGACATCCACTGAGGCACGACGTTTTGCGCGTTGTTTAGCTCCTTCATCGCGAGCGTATTCTCCCAACTGACGGCTGTAGCGGCCATACATCTAGAATTGAGACATATTTCATACAAGTATTTATTTATTTGCTACTTTGCACAACAGGCACTTCATCCGAATTCTTCCTTATAGTGAATTCCGAACTACTTAGACATAATCGTGTTTTAAAAAATATAAATTCAAGTCAGCGAGATTTAAACGCACGAACTCTTAAGTTGTGGTATTTGAATAAAATAATTGTAATTTGAGACGTATTTTGATATCAAGGACAAAAATAATGTATGTTGATCTGTATTATTTCATTAATTAATAATTAGTTAATTACTACACTTATTGCATGTTGAAAAACGTATAAGAAATATCTTACATGACTAGATGTAAACATCATCAATCTTTTCATTTCTTCAAAGTTAAACAACAAATATAATTCTACAAATAAATCTTTGATCAATTCAACATCATCGGCAGAAGTAGTTGATTGATAATGACAATTTCTGCAGCATATTATTTGTTATGTCAGGATTTTTTTTTGCTATACTTATTAAACAATTAAGTTGATATCTATTTAAAAGTTCGTTTAAGCATAAAGAGAAAATCATGAAACACATCATAAATAATTTTTATAACAAGGTGTTCAAGATCAAATCAAACTAATGCGAATAAAATAACACAGAGGAAAATGATTGTAAAATACATTAAATAATACTTAAGAGAAAGATTATTTAACAAGAGATAATAATCTTGCCTTCATAACAAATCATTTTTTGCTTGTGGTTTTAATATTTGGAATGTTTATACTGTTTAATGTTTAATTACTATTTTGAAATTCTTAGTAATGTGAAAAATTAATTAACATATATATACACTAGCAACCAAATTACTTCATTGACCCCTTCTTCTTTGCATGCCAACTCACCGCTGCGGCCGGCATCGGCGGTGCCCCAGGTCCACTAGGATCATCTTCTTCTTGCAACAACGGACTTGGGTAAAATGCTTGTTCTCGTTGTTTCTGGGCCACGAGTTTCATCCAATCATCCCATTCTCTGTCTACTTCAGCGATATCGTCTTCGATAGCTTCATCGTAAGCTGTTGCCATAGCTATTTCTTTGTACTTGTTTCCTGGTAGTAGATGTCGACCAAATAGTAGAAGTAAAAGTATTTAAAACCTGGAGACTTCCTTCTGGAGTAGATAGTAAAACATACTCTCCGGAATACAATTCTTCTAATATTCAATCACACTAATTGTTGTAGTGAATGAAAGATGATTACTTCATACAATCTTTCAACTTCTTTTATAATTCTTCTCTTCCATAATTCTTGATATTTTTTCAAAGTAACTATTTAGTTGCTTACAACACCACCCACTGTTCCATCAAGAAAAATAGCAATACTTTTCCGATTTCCACCGTGGAAGGATTCTATGCCTTGGTTTTAATAGCTTTCTGAGGTAGTTGGAAATGGGAACGATAGAGTTGCTCAAACCGACACGAGGGGCCATTATTTAATCAACAAGTCGCACTAGTTGCTACTACGGAGGACAAATGAATTAAGAAGCTGGTTCATGTGGGAGGGTGAGCCTAACTATGCCAAATAATTCACCAAGATTTAGTTCCGCTAAATGGGTCGTGAGATGTGGTGATATTCAAGAAAAATGTGATAAAAGGTATAAAACTGTTAGTATAATAGTTGTTAGAAAGCATATTATTTTTACTTATATAGATAAAACATAAGCTTTAATTACAATTAATTATAGAGTGTAGATAAAAGCGCAATTAATTTTTTACTCGCTAATTAAAGCCCAACACTAACGAGGTTTTAATTATCTAAACTTCCTTTTACTTAAATTTAAATGAATGTATGCATGAAATTTGATATGAAGTACAATTAATATTATTCCAGACCTCTGCAATTCTAAAATACACAAACATCTATTTGAATTTGAAAGAAATTTACCGCTGGCCGTTGAAAATCTATGATGTAAGATGTAAATAAATCTACCTGCACCGTTGCGCGCTGCTCATCGTAAAGATCTTGATGGGGAACCCGTCTGCTTGGTAGCATTTTTGCGGAGCCCCATTGTTAAATATTACACTCATTTATAGCGTTTGTGAACGAAAATATATAACCAAACAAATGTTTGCCTATGACTAGAGTTGTGTTACAGATCAACATACATTGCCTACTGTCATTGATCAAGCCGCAATAGTAAATAGTTTTTATAACTATCAAAATACGTCATTATTATCTGTATTTGTATTTACGTAAGTAGCTTAAGGATTTGTTTTGTAATTAAATCAAATCAAATTGTTTTCAGATTACGAAAGGTTGTACCTGTTGATTATAAACAATTAAAAGAAGATAAATAAAAACTACTACTTACAAGGGTATTAAGGTATCCCAGCCCCTTTTCTTCCTTGTCATCTTCATCATCTTCGATTATCGTCTTCATTTTTAATAAATTGTCAGAATTGGAATGAATGTCAAAGATATTTGAGTTTCGGTACTCTTTTGATAATTGAGGCGCGGTTAATCATCTTAACACGCTAATTGCACACACAAGATGTAATTTGCACCTGTGCTATGATTTCCATGCCCCGCGTGACTAAGTAATGTCACCATACACGTGACTTGTTACAATCGACACCCAGCTGTCAAGTTTTGGGTCAGCTGTCATAACGACAACAAATATTGTGGATAGTGGTACCATCTTGAAACAGAAAAAATAAGTTCCACAAGGGCGCGTATTGCAAATACTTTTATTTAAATTTAAGGAATTTATAACAAAATTAACTTCATCCAAAAATCTACAAAGGATAATGATTGATAATATTATTTGAACCCGCTACATAGATAGATGAATTCATAACACAAAAATTAGTAAATAAAATAATTTATTTCATTTATACCTAAAGCTAAAAAAATTAAGATTTAAATAATATAGTTTTCAACTACCTGTTGCACAAATATAGATACATGCTATAAGAATAGTAAGTATTATTATAGATAATATATTATAATATATCCATCACATACAAATATTAATGAAAACAAATACAATAACTGGAAGTAGAAATGTGCGGTACGTTTCCAAATTTAAGGCACTGTTTCCTAATGAGACGGAGTGGTTGTAATAGCCGGCGTTGATTCCTCATCTCCAGAGAATTCTGAACTTATCCAAACTGCAAATAGATTTCAAATTACATTGTAGTAAAAATTATCTCTCTCGATTTGTTATCAAATATGTTGTTCATTATCTGTTGCCAATCAGAAATATAATTTGTTATCAAGGAAATTAACAAAAGACTCGCCAAAAACCACTGTTATATTAATATATATTATTTAAACTTACCTATGACAATAATTAACAATACAACTCCAATAATTCCCATAATAATCATCATTTTCAAATTTTTCCACCAGTATTTGCGTTTTAGACGATTGGCTTGTTGTTCGAATTGACTAGCTCCTTGTTGCAAGGCATCAGCTCGATTGTCAAGTTCGGATAATTTCTGATCACGCTCCAGAACTTTTTCCACATTTACACGCATAATTCCGACTACCTCATCCACTTTGGCTTGTGTTTGTTGTAGGCGTTTATTTGAGGTAGACATACCTTGTTGATTGCCTTGACTTCCTGATGGATTCTCCATCTTTAATCAGCTATAGAAATTACAGATAATATTAACGGTTCTTTAAATAAATGACACACACATGCGATGCAAAAATCTTGCATTTGCTAAATAACCTATGTTAACAAACTATTTCAATTTTTGTACGTATAACGAGAAGAATATTTTAATTGAAAATTGCACTTTCATTTCATATAATTAAATGACAGTGTAAAAAACCTAGCTGAATCATTTTATTATTTTATCTATCCTGATGTCAAGTGACATCACGCAAAAATTATCGCGCATCTATTAAACTAAAAATTAAATAAATATAGTAAACTTACCTTATGAATATAATAAAAAATATATTAAACAATATATAACAAATAATTATATTAAATTATTAATGAAAATTAATTAAAAAGAAAAGAAAACGAAACTGTAACAGATAATCAACAACTGTTCAGGCCGCCATTTGCAACTATTGTCAAAAGTCGAATGACATCACCAAAGAATTTACAGCACATGCGCTGTCTACCTAACTAATGTTTTCAACGAACCGGAAAAACCGGAACATATTAAAACGGAAGTAAAATAAAATGTTTCTATATATCCACCCTATGTTGAATTGTATTATCATATTTCCTTGTACTTCCGCTCCTCTCAACTTCCCCAAGAGATCATTAAAATCCACCCTCAACCCTGGGCGTATCTTTAAACATTTTTTTTAATAGTTAATTAGTAAGAAATTTACTTATTTATTAATGTTTTAACGCTTACTAGAAAATACATATTACTTTCATGACTTTCATTATCTAATGTTTGTATTTACATACAAATCAAAATCATCCCTTACAAATTAGCAGTCATACAAAATTCTATCTTAAATTAATCCTCATATTCAGGTTCTTTCAACTGCGCAAGTAATAAAGCCCGTTGTTTCTCCAGTTCCGTTTCCGACAAATCCCCTCTTTCCGGATTGCTATCCGGAGTATCACTCCTCGTACTTTTCTTCCGGTCCCCGGAATCTGAATCTCTTGTTTCGGATAATCCTCTAGGAGGTGTTCCTCCTTCTTGGATTGGGGGAGTAAGTGATCTGCTGTTCCTCTTCTTGTGTTTAGCTTTCTTGCTTTTCTTCTTTTTGACCGGAGTATGACTAACTTCTGGCCCGGAAGCGGCGTCTTGGCTAACATCGGAAGAATTACTAATTGAGTCAGCTCCAATTTCTTCATTGTCTGAAGACCGGGAGCGCTTTTTGGATTTGGCATTTCGAGATTTTTTGGAGGACTTTCTGGATGATCTGGAATGGTGATGACTGCAAGATTCTTCCATTTCTCTTTGATATTCCAAGTAAACTCTTTCTTTATCTTGATCTGAAGATATTGCCTGACATTCTGGAGTATTTTCTAGACGTGGTTTGATTTCATGCCATGATTTTGTGTGTTCAATTCCTTGTAACAAATCGCGTAATACTTGTTTAAATGCGTGTTCTAATCGTCTTGTACGACGTGTTTCGTCTTTTAATCTTTCACGTTCTTTCGTTTCGGCTTTTTCTAGTAAAGAATTGTAAGTTAGTTTCACATTTCCTGCATCTAAAGTCGCACTTTTACGGTCCTCACAAACTACTGTAGCAAATTGTTCGAAAGATGTGTCTGGTTTAACTTCGAATTTTTTGTCTTTGAGAATTTCACGGATAACACGTTTTTCATCATGAAATCTTGCTTTTAAGTCCTCCACGTAAAATTTGAATAAATCTAAAGGAGTTGAACCTGATTGACCCAACATGGCAGAAAAGCGTAGATCTGCACTTAGTAGTGGATATAATTCAACCCAAAGCGACATTGAAGTCAATTTTCCTTCTTCATGAAGTGTGTCCAACAGCGCTAAAAATTGATCTCGATTTTTGCGTTGTTGTCTTTTTGTTCTTCGTCTTTCTCTTTCACGTTCTTCTAATTCTTCTCGCTCCAAATCTCGGATGTGTTGTTCAAAGACGACTAAAGCATCTTCTTTGTCCATGGCAAGCAAGTTTACGTCATTTTTAAAAGCTCCGTTTTCTAAAAGCATCATTTGAGCTTCTGCCCAAGTCGTATTATGGCGAACTCGAGTCATGTTGTCTAAAACTTCGGCCAAGCGTTTCATGTTTCGCCGTTTTGTTACCTTCGCTTCTTCTTTCTCGCGTTTGGCTAACGTGAAGACAACATCTTCATAGATATCTCTCCGATCAGAATCCGGAACCGATGACCAGACAGCAAGTGTCATAAAAAGTTCATCGCATCTGTAATATTTCGTATGTGATGTAATTCTGTCATTTGTTAGTAAGAATTGTTCAAGTTGTTCTTTTGATCTCTTAGCTTTTAATCGGCTTTCTTCTTTTTCATCCTTTTGTTTTTGCGTTTTATATGAGTTGAATGCTTGTTTCTTTTCGTTAAATCGTTTAAATGTTTCGTATCGTGAATCACTTTGAATTAAACGAACGCATTGTTCCCAAGATGCGTTTGATGGAACAGAACAGTCTCGTAAAAGTTCTTTAAATGCTTCAATAGCTTCTTTCTTATCCTTGAAGTTGATGGCAGTAGGCGCTGTTGAATTTGAGGGCCCATTGTTTGACGGTGCTCCTGGAGGAGCTATGACAGGACTTCCATTTTGATCCTCATTTTGTGGAGTCCCAGCAGTATCATTCTCTTCTTTTGGAGGAGGAGTCGTAGGTACTGAAATAGCTGCTAGAGTTGCCGCCATCGCAGCCTCTAGAGCACTACTGCCTGTACCTGGTGCTGGACTATTAGTTCCGGGTTCAGTTCCCGTCGGTGGATGAGGACTAGATACTTCTGACACTACAGCACCGGCAGGTAATCCTCCAAGTCCTTCCTCATTAATAATTCGCTTCTTTATTTCATCTAGCTCTGAAGGTATCACCCATCGTGATTCTTTCGTTGTTACATTGTGATAGTAAATTTTTCCGTTGTCCGTAGAATATTCTTTCCATGGACATTGCGATAGCAATAACTATAGTGATACAAAATAATAAGAGTAATCATATGAGAAGACTGATTAAAAATTACCTCTGCTGGTGTTTTTAACTGATCCGGTTTCTGCCAAGAACTTTGTTTGGTGACAGAATTATAATAGTAAATTCGTCCATCAGGGGCCTTATGTTCTGTCCAACGTTCCTGGTCTGAACCAGGAATATTTGGAAGAACTTCACCCCCAGGAATTGTGATAGGAGGCGGAAAAGAACCAAACCCGGGCGGAGGAACACTAAACGACGGTACAACTGGAGGAAATGCTGCTATCGGAGGTAATAAAGGCGGTGTACCTATTGCAGGAGCTGGTACAAATCCTGGGGCACCAGGTGGTGGTACGTTTGGATCCTATAAATGGTTATTAATGTAAAAATTGTATGGTTAGAATAAATAAATGAAAATTTTACTAAGCAAAGACACATTTAACTTACCATTTAATAGCTAATTATAAGTCATATGACTACACACTAGAAAGACAAGAAGTCTATTTTATTTAATAAAAATTTTGAAAATTTCTCCACCAAAAAAGCAACGCTTTGACGTTGATTAACTTCACGCTAACGAACATAACCTTACTTCATGTCAAAAATTGACAACAAGTTGCAGGTTATAAGTTCAAATGTAAAAATGCACGTGGAAAAGAAAAGAATATTTGTAGGTAATCTACCACCGTATGTTGAAGAAAATGATATAAAGAAACAATTTTCTAGTTATGGAAAAGTAGTATCAATTGATATTAAACAACGTAAAGTAAATGCAGATGAAAATGTGTCTCCTGTATTTGCGTTTGTCAATGTTGAAATTGACAACAAAACATTACAGACATGTAAGTAATAATTTGTTATAAACTAAATAAAATACCCTTAGAGTACTATGAGATCATCAACAGGTTTCCAAAAAATATCAAACTACAACTGGCAAGGCTACTATGTGACTTTAGAGCTAGCTAAAGAAAGTTTTTTGGATCGATTAAAACGAGAACGCGAAGAGGCTCAAGCACAAACTTCTCAGAATAATTCATCTTTATCAGAACAGCAATTATCTTCCCCTATAGTTCTATCAATTCCAAAACAAAATGGAACAGATACTCCATCAAAAACTGTTTTTAAAAAGAAAGAAAGCAGTAGTAGCAGTTCATCGGATTCAGATAGTGACGATAGTAAAGGAAATGAAGTTACACCAGCAAAAACTATTCCAAAACTGTCTAAAAAGAAAGAATCTAGCAGTAGTAGTTCTTCGGATACAGACAGTAGCGACGAAGAATCAAAAAAATTACAGACTCCTGTTGTAGAAGAAGAGGATGAAGATGGGATAAAATTAATAATTAAAAGCAATAAACATAGAATACAAGAAAATGGTGTACTAAAAATAGAATCTGTAAATTCAACACCAATTCATATAATCACCAAAAAAGGTGTTAAAACTGTACCAAAAGATGAAAAATCTATCGCAGCTGATGAAAAGCGAAAACAGTCTCTTATAAAGATGAAAAGTTCATACAACCAACAAAAATTTGTTATCAGAAACGCACTTTCCAAAATAGTAAGTTAGTTTTAAAAATATGTAATTTAAAAATAATTTTTTTGAATTTTATAGGATACGAAACAAACTAAAATTACTTATAACGATGATGAACAATCAATTAAAAGACGAAATCATGATGAAAATAACTCCTCATCTAAAAAACAAAAATTAGCATTATTTGAAGATTATGACGAGGAAGATTATTCAGAAAATATTAATTTTTCAGTTAAAACTCAATTTGAAGGCAGGCAGGGACAAAAGGTAATCATTGCAATAAATTAAATGGTAATTTAATAATTTTTTTTGCATTATCAGCTTTTGGCGCTTCAATCAAGATTTACAAACGATAAACGGTTCGCGTTGGATCAAAGATTTGCCACTGATGAAGCGGAAGAGGATGAAATGGAACCATTAGGTAATGACGAAAAAGAAAAGCAAATGGAAATATTGGAATCCGTCCTAGGGCAAAAAGTTAGAAAGGATTTTAGAGACGAGAGCAGAACTTTGTAAGTTTTATTTTAAACAACGCAAATTATTTTTAAACTATTTATTGTAGGAATATATCAAAAGGAATGTTAAGATTTGATCCTTCAAAACCAGAACACTCGAAATTTGAAATTAAAAGAGATCAATACACAAATAAAGATAAAAGGAAAGAAAAGAAAGAGCAAGAAAGGGAAAAAGTTGAGGAAGCTCCTATTCCTGAAGTTTCAAAAGAAAAATTTTATCAAGTTAAAACAAATTTAAAAGAATCTTTAAAAGATAACGAAGGATTTAGTTTATTGAGTATGTTTGGGAGAGTAGAAGAAAAAGATAAAGATGCGGAGACTAAATGTGAACCACCTGAAACTTTTGAAGAAATAAAGAAAAATAAGCATGACTATAGTCAGAATCCATTCAAATATGATTCAGCGGATACAGAAGATGAAGAGCCAGACACACAACACAATAAACACAAACAAAATAAAGAAGAAACAGTTGAGCATCGACCCACGTTCAAATGGAGCGAGTCATTTTTTTTCGAAGCAAATGACAATCGATTAAATGGTAAATATTCAGTTGAAAATTGATGGATTATGTATTAATTTTCTATTTGCAGACGGTTTAGATTTTGTCAAAAACATGAATAAACATGGAAAGTTTGAATCGTTTAAAGAAAAGCGAAGAGCAATTTATCGAGTTTTTCAGGGAAAAGCTAAACATATTGAACGTGACCGCCAGAAGGATATGTTCCGAAAGAAATTGAGTAAACGAATTAAAGTTAAAAAAGCTAAAAGATCATAACTTGTAAATCCTAAATAAATGTTTTTATTTTCATTTGGTGCTGTTTTTATTGCTTAATTATGAGGATTGAGGAAAATGTGAATAAAACAGAATTACAATTTTTAAAAATAAAATTCTAATCTTACATATTATATATAGGAGAGAATACCAAAAGTATTGAATGTTTATATCATTATTACACATAAGATCTAATTCTAGATACAAATTATTCTGTTATAAGTGCTACTACCATACAACGCGATGGTGAAACAAAATTTTTATCAAAAAGCATTCTGAAAAGTTGTCCAAACAGAAAATAAATTCATATAATAATGTATGAAATGTATTTATAAAAAACAAAACAAAAGTGATAAGTTGAAACATGCCTGCCGCCTCACATACAATGAACTCAATAATATCCTTTCCTCTAAAAGCGTACATAATATTTATATCATTAGAACTATAGCGAAAAACAATAATCATTTAGACAGCCGATGTTGTTGCTTACTGCACTGCATATCAAATATCTATGTTACATTAAAATTAAGAAATGGCAATACACACATCAGACTCTGAGGCAGGCGTGCCCAGTTTAATCTTTAGCGGGGACTTCGATCACTCGGGGCTTATCAATAATGCGTGCGGTGCGGTTGCCTTTCTCCACGATGCCGATGATCCAGGCCTGGTAGCCTTCTTGTTTCTCGATGTCCTTGCAGTACGCGGCGGCCTGTTCTCGCGGCAAACAAATTAACAATCCTCCCGACGTTTCCGCAGAGTGGCCCTGCAACAGTTGAAACATGTTGCCGCATGCCTTCGCTACAGCTGCCATTTTTGCGATAACCGGAAGATTGTGGATAACGAAAGATACTTCGTTCTTCTGATGCGCAGCCAGATTCTGTGCATGTCCCAATAAACCGAAGCCGGTGACGTCGGTAGCCCCGTGAGCATTGTATTTGTGCATTAGCCGAGAAGCAATACGGTTTAGGCGGGCCATAGAGTCCATTGCGCGATGGTAAGCCTTGCGGACGTCTTCCTCGGATACTACAAGCTTGATGCGGTTCCAACGCTCCGGTTGGTCCAGCCACTGATGCGCATTCACGGCAACTTGTGTACCCAGAGGTTTTGTCAATACCAACACATCACCCATGACGGCGTTGTCGGGGACGATATACTCATTTGGTTGGCAGACGGTTGAGGCTACGCCGCCGATGGTACACCAGGGATTCACCACTGTTTGACCGCCCGTCACGCTCGTTCCCGCTTCTAGAGCGGAGTCTTTGAATCCGCGCATAATCAACGGAATGACAACATCGCGCTCTTTCTCAGTCATTTTTGTACTTACTCCAAGCAGCATCAGCATATTGTCACATTCCGTCACTCCCATAGCGTACAGATCGCTAAGGACGTTTGCACAGGCGATTTTACCCATCATGTAGGGGTCGTCAACCAAAGGGTAGAAGAAGTCTGTGGTCTGAACCAGGCAGAGACCTCCATGGCGAAGTGGAGTCACGGAACAATCCAATCCGATGCCGATGCGGGGTATTGCCATATGCATGAAATGAGCATGTTCATGATCTTGAGCATTATTGTAATCTTGTTGAAGACCTTCTACTAGCTTGTTGAGAACCTCTTGTGGTACCTTGCAACCGCGTCCCTTCAAATCGGCGAACCGCGTCAATCGGAAACTGGCGTCCAAGTCATGGGCCAAGGGGTCAAACGGCCGGCGAAGTGCAAGTGCGTTGGGATTTGCACCAAGTTCCAATTGCGCTACTCCAAGAGCGTCTTGTGGAACAGATGCCACTTGATACTCAGTCATTGGGACTTTGTGTAATTACAAGGTTTGCACCGAAAAGACTCGTATACTACCGTGTTAAAAACACTAGCTCGTCAAGAGCGTTTCTCAAACTGTCGGCAGACGCTTACAAAATGGCGCACGTTCTCCTGTTTTCACTCAGCAAACGCATCTATGCTGCGTTGCCGTATTGCACACGACATTCATTTGTTCCATATTTGCATAATATCAATTATGCTGCCTCTACATATTTATTTATGATTCCAATACTTAATATTTTAAATGGAATTACTTAATTCTCCATATATATTAAAATTTTGCAAAATTAATCGGTATTTTGATTATCTCTGAATTAAAGATATTCATAGTACATTCCTTGATAAATTTAATATTATAATTAAAAGTTCTTACACTGGGAATTTATTCAAATCCTATAATTTACGACTATTTTGTCTCAAATCAAATACTATATCTGGAAAAATGAACAAGGTCTTATTTTTGAACTGCATTAGTACTTTTCGAACTAAAAATATTTTCTAATTATACAAAATCGAGATTTATTTGCTCTGCGTTAAATATAATTTATATAGATGTTTATTTTCAAATAACAGATATTTCTAATCTGGCAACATAGGATATATATAAACAGCCTTGATTGGTTCTTTGTGTTCACATCATTTATTGTTCGGGAAGTAGTCAAAATTTTCGTTTAGGATAATATTATACAGACAGTATTTATGAACGTACTCTACATGACATCAAATCTAAAAATTCAACCTTTATTTTTACACTACTGAAAATGACACTATTCCACACATATATTTATAATATGAAAACAATAAAAGAAATTTAAAAAATGCGAACTTGTTTCTTTGTGCAATATGGCTTTTATTACCCAGTTAATGAATCAGCATTATTTACTAATCTGATAATACGTTAAAATACTTGAAAAGTATGAATAAAGTACTCTTTATTCAATAATATTTGTGTAATTTTATGCCGGTTAAGCTGTGTTTTGATTTCGTAGGGATATGTAATATTACGATTGTTTTTCCAACAGGTGTCCAAAAATGTTTCATAAATAAAAAATGTCATTATAATATTAATAAATGTACTTATTATTATGTTGCATTCACCTTTTAATGTTTAATAAATCATTAATCATATACAGGAAGTACAATTTTAAATTTTTGTAAAAGTTAGTAGAATTTGATATTTTAGTTTGCCACAATGTCTGATAGAATATCCTCCCTAACTTCACCCTGTTATTTATTTTGACTTTGACGGATGGTCAATTTTTAAGTAGCGTATTTGTGAGATTTTCTTTGATTAGTGAATTAAAATATCAAATATGGCTAATACATCCAACAGTGATCTATCAACTACAATTGCCAATATGATGGAAGTCTTAAATCCACAAAGAAATAAAAGAAAATCAGAATTAAGAACACCGCTTGACTTCATTTCCCCGCTAAAGAGGAGGCTATCTTCTGACAGTACTGATACACCAGATAAAAGGGCTAAACTCGACAGTAGTTTAGAAGTAGGCTGGATTTCTTCTCCTCGAGAACATAGAAGAATTCGAGCGGAGCTTATTGAGGCTAGAAGTGTCATTGCAAGTCTCGAAAGCAGAATTCAACACATGCATGGCATTCGAAAAGAACTACAAATTATGTATGATAACGAAATTAAATCATTTCAGCAACAACACGAAAGAGATCGCAAATCCGTTGACGAATTGGAAGCACAAATGCAGTCAATTCGTAAACGTGAGAAAGAAGTTAAGGAAGAACTTGACTTGGTAATAAAATATTTATGATTTTCTATAACGTGATACATTTTGAATTCTATAACTTTAATAATAGTAACTAAATTCTTCTATATTTCTAGATAAAAAGCAAAGTTGGCACAGCTAAAATAGATTATGAAAGCAAAATAGAAAATTTAGAACAAACACTCAAAAAACAAAATTCTGAATTAAAAGTTTTCAAATCTGAAGAACAAGATGAAGTATCGAAACTAAAACATCGGATTGAGGAATTAGAAATGTTAGTAGAAGCTGCTAGAGAAGATGCAGAAGCTCAAAAAAAACTTGCGACCGAATTAGAATCAAGACTTTCTAAATTAACAGCAGTTCAAAGAGAAATGGAAATTAAAGATCAAGTATTACTAAAAGCTCAACTTAAAATCAAGGACTTGGAATACACTTTGGAAAGCTATGGCGAATGGCAAGCCCAATCAAAGGTAGTATTTGTCAATCTAAAAATATTTGCGATTAAAATATTATTTTACAGATACAACAACAAAAATTGACACAGTTTCCAGAGCTGGAAAAAGAAACACAAAGATTACGCGACGAAACAAAAAATCTCCGCGAAGAAGTACGAAATAAATTGATTCTAGAAGAACAAGTTTATGATTTACAAACTCGAATGGAGACATTCCGGAACCAAGAAAAGAAACTTGCTTCTTTACAGGTAAGCATTACATTAAAATTTATTTATTTCATCTAATAAATATTTTTTTAAAGGCTGCACATTCACATTTGGAAAATATAGTTGAAGAATGGCGTTTGATGGTTCGAGGCATTTGTGATACAAATGTTTCAGATGCTATGATTCCAAAACAAGTTCGACAATGTATAGAAAAGCTACAACATCAGGAGCTTTCGCTCACATCGGACAAAGTTCAACTGGAGTCACAATTAAAACAGTGTCAATATGTAAGTCACATTATTACTTAAAAAATAATAATTCTAAAGCTTTTTTCTTCCCAAAAAAATATTTTCCCCTCATTTTCACTCTTATTTGATTTCAATGTATGTAGGATGCAAAACTGGCGAAATCTGAATTAGAACGTCACACAAAACAAGTGACTGATCTTCAAAATATTCAACAAAAGCGCCAAGCTTTAACCCAACGTCTTGAGAAAAGACTTAAGCTTGTAACAAGTGAACGCGATAGCTATCGTCTTCAACTAGATACTTATGAAAAAGATTTGACTATAAATCTAAATATGGCTCCTGGAAGTCAAAGTCAAATACAACAGCTTGCTGCATACAAAGAAAGAATTGATAATCAAGAAAAAATATTAGAAGGATATCGAGATATGATTAGCAATTATGAGAATGATTTACGAAAAAATCAGCCACTTATAAGCGGAGGTAAGATTACATTTTTATCTAAAATATTTAATAAAAAGTAAATAACTAATTTGTAATTGGATTTTAGAAAATCAAGCACCCGTTAGATCAGAGCAAATAGCAAGAATGCAAGAGAAAATTGATCGTTTACAAAATGAAAATTCTAGATTAACTGAAAGATGTGATGAATTAGAAATACGTTTAGAACAAGAATTAATTGGACGGGATAATGCAAAAGGAAAAGTGTTGCACTTAAAAATGAACCCACTTGCTGTAGCAATTACAGAAAATGACACTACCGTCGAAAAACTACAAGAGGAGGTAAGAACATATTTTTTAGTGACTTACATTTTTCTATCACATATCGCTTCATCCACATTCATAATTCTTTTCATAGAAATTAATCCTGCAATCATATCCATCTATTTATTCTCTAGTAGCCTGCACATATTCATCATATTCATCCTGTAATTAATCTCTAGCTTTACCCTTTCATACAATCTCTCATCCACAATTTCATCAACATGTACAAATAAATATTAAAATTTAAACCGAATTTAATATATTAAAGGTGGACCGCCTTCGTCGCAAAATAAAAAGCCTAGAAGAAGGTCTCGAAACAACAAAACTTTCCGATTCAGTGTATTCCTCCCGCGAGGTTCAAACTCTTCGTGAGGAAGTCGAATCTTCCAAAATAAAAATGCGACGATTAAAAGAATGCTTTAAAGCATCTAGTCACGAGTTTCGAAACGCGTGCTACATGCTGTTCGGATATAAAATCGATCGAGAATCGAATTCTCAGTACACTCTATCAAGCATGTACGCGGAAAGCCCCGAAGACAGTTTGCAATTTAAATATTCGGAGGGAAATATGAGTCTGTTGGAAAATACATTTTCTGCGAGCTTGGAAGATATGGTAGATCTTCATTTAAGACATCAAGGTTCTCTTCCAGTGTTTTTGAGCGCCCTTACTATGGATTTGTATAATCGTACAACTGTCTCAATGTCAACCTAAATTAATTTTAAGTTACAAATATTTTATGATTTTGAAATAAAAGTTTATTTAATGAAATATAGTTTCGTTTTTTTATACATATCACTACAAAGCATTTTGTTTATGATATTAATTCTGGTACAAAGCAATTTGTGAACTCATATTGTCAAAAATAAATAGAAAAAGTACGATTGAACATTCCATTGATGTTAAAAAATAATTGTCTGTAATATGTAAAAAAATATTTAATGCAATTTTTTTATTTTCATCTGTATTTTGTATTTAATGTTTCTGTGATGAAATAAATAATTGTATGAATTATAAAGTTGCTTTATTTATAAAAAGTACTAATAAGTAACTATTTCATGATTTATCATTTTCTTTTATCTTTAGTCGCATAAATTAAGAAAAAGTGGTAAACAAATTAAGTTCAAAATAGACATCATGTTTTTTTTCTGCATTGTTTTGCAAATAGAACGTATCACAAAAATAAATTAGAAACATAAAAATGAAAATGCACGAGACCACTAAAAGTAACCATGTGGCCACTCAGGTCCTGTAAACAAAAAACAATTTACTACTTTTTTTTTATCTTAACAAATTGCTAGTCATAAATATTATTTTGTTATATTGCATTTTACCGAAATTTATGTAACAAAAATTTATCTTATTTCAATGTAAATTATTATGATTTAAATTTAATAATTATTGTTAATGTTTTACAAGAAAATTTTGACTATACAATGAATAACAATAATAAAAGGAAGGATATTGCACTAAATAATATGGTTTTTCTTATCCAAACGTTAGTATAGGGATAATTATTCTTTGTCGACATGAAAACAATAATTCATCTTATTTTTTAGTGATAAAGTGTCAGTATTAATCATATAGAAAAAGTATTTAAAATGCCAGTTAGCTTAGTGGAGCAAGTCAGTCCAAAAGAACCATGGCAACGCATACTGTTATATGTTTTTCGCTTTTCTTGGGTAAGTATTTTTGGAAACTTTATCGATAAACTATATTCTCCATTTCTAAATTAATTTAGAATATTTTTTATTCGAAGTGTTCAACTAGAAATAATTAAACAATGCTTGGCATCGAAAATTGATCATAATTATAAACAACAATTTTTGTTTGTATCCACCCATGTTTTATAATGTTACACTAACTGCTCTATTATCAGAGTAACAGTGTGTACCTTATTGTTTTATTATTTAGATGTAATGCCCTATTTATTTTATGCGTGCAAATGTCTAGCAAGAAGTAGATAAAGATACAATTTTCGATGTAATCTTTTTCAAAAAATAATTAATATGCAGTTGAAATTTAGTACCTACTTAAATATATAACAAAAAAATAATTTATTTCTCTTTCCAGAATGATTTTGTTATGCATTCATTTATTTACTGATAAATACATGATTTACAAGCACTTATAGTCCAGTGTGTCTCTCAAAAAGAGTTTAAACCTCGCTAATTTGAATTTATATCTTTTATAGCAATGTATAAATTTTCAAAAGCAAAAATTATATTATTTACCAGTTTTTATATTAAAACGCATTCCCTAAGCTTAAATTTTATTTTATACAAAAAAATTATAATTATGTCTGAGTGGTTTGGATTGTATTATAAGTTTCTGTAATTGGGTTTAAGTTCTTGTTTGTTCTTTCTTAGCCGTTTCCTTGGCATGTAATTCAAAAGATTACGGCAATGGAGGCACAGTATGTGTATGTTCAAAGAACAACTGCGATACCATCCCCCAAGTAACACGTCTTTCTCGTGGACAATATGAAATCTTCACATCATCTTTAGCAGGGGCCAGGTTCAGCCGAAGTGCAGGAACGTTTTCCAATAATACTTCTAAATCAAGTAGTAAGTATTCCACTGAGTTCTTTGGAATTTTTCATATATTAAAAATATATTTTAGTAGTTTTACCCTGCAGTAACAGCTGAGGGTGTTTTGACAAAAGAATTGAGATACATTTTTGTTAATTTTAGACGCAACAATTAAGATAAATCGGAAGAAAACATTCCAGAAAATCTATGGTTTTGGTGGAGCATTCACTGATTCTGCAGGAATTAATATTCTATCATTAAGCAATGAAACACAAAAAACTTTAATGAAGTATGTAGTCTAGTTTTCTATACGGTTTCAAAGAATTATTCTTATTTATATTTCTTAGTGCATATTTCTCGGAAGATGGAATTCAATATAGTATGGGACGTATTCCAATTGCTGGAACTGATTTCTCAACTAGAGCATATACTTATGATGATGTTAGCAATGATTTTCAACTCAAGTTCTTTTCTTTACAAGTGGAGGATAATAACTATAAAGTAAGAACTTCAAGGAAGAACATTTATAAGAAATTTAACTTAAAAATAAATTATCTTTATTAGTTTTTGAGTTATAGTTCATTAAAATGAAGATATAGTCCCCGAAAAGTTGAAATTTGCACATATTTTACCCTGTTTTACCTTTTGCACAATAACAAATTTCCTCATAAATATAAATTAATAACTATACTCAATTAAATACTGACGTTCGCAAATTCATATCTATTATAGATTCTGAGATATCAATCAAAGAAAATTGTGCTTAATATGTGTTGATATATTGTAGATTCCGCTAATTCAACAAGCAATTAATTTAACCAACAACGATTTTAAATTATATGCAAGCGCATGGACGGCTCCAAGCTGGATGAAAACAAATGATCGAACATCAGGAATAGGATTCCTTAATATTTCTATGTTTGATGTTTGGGCAAATTATCATATCAAGTTCTTGGATGCTTACAGAGAAAATGGAATCAATTTATGGGGACTTACCACTGGAAACGAACCTGCAAATGGATTTATTCAGTTTATTACCATTAATGATATGGGCTGGATACCACAAATGCAGGTAAAATTACTTTATTAAATAATATATGTACGGTATATTTAAAAAACATTCTAATTTTTTGGTAGTCTCAATGGATAGCACAAAATTTAGGACCAAAAATCAGATTGAACGAAAACTATGCAGCAATCAAAATCATTATTGTTGATGACCAAAGAGTATACTTCCCTTGGGTGCCACAAACCGTACGTAATTTGAATTTAAAATATTGGTAGAAGAATGGATTTGATTTATTTAAGATAATTTGGGCATATAGAACGTAGGTCGAATGAAAAATGGTGAAATAACTATTTTCCTCTAAAAAAAGAAAGTAAAGTTATATCCCTGGCAACTGGAATGGTACTTAAATACATAATGAATTAATATTATAATACATTATTAATATTTGACATTAGTAACATCCAGTTGACATCTCCCAAGATAATCTTATTTAAATTTCGAATCTATTTCCGAATATTTCACTTTCTAATAGGGTAGTGAAACAAATATGATATGTATACCTCGTGAAGAAAGTATCATTCTTCCCTTAATACACAAATAACTATTTTTTTTAGATCTTCGAAAACCCGATCGCAAAACAATATATTGATGGCCTCGGGGTTCATTATTATACTGACAAATATGTTCCTGCTAGTGTCTTAAGTTTAACTCATTATAACAATCCTGATAAATTTATTTTGGCTACAGAAGCATGCGAAGGTATTTATGATTTATTATTGAAGTAATTGATTAGATATGAACAGTTTATATTTTACAGGAAGCGAAGCACAAAAAGCTGTTATTCTTGGCTCTTGGGATCGTGCAGAAAATTATTTAAACAGTATTCTTGATGTAAATAATTGATTTACTAATAATAAATGAGGAAAATAACAATTGTTTTTTAATAGGATTTGAACAACTGGTCAACAGGATGGATGGATTGGAATATTGCTTTAAACCCAGAAGGAGGCCCAACATACGTTGGGAACTACGTCGACTCCCCAATTATAGTAAATGCAACATCTGATGAATTCTACAAACAACCTATGTATTATGCCCTGGGCCATTTTTCCAAATTTTTACGTCCGGAATCTGTTCGAGTCTCTAGTGCTTATACCGGATCTGATTTGAAACATGTAGTGTTTGAAAGACCTGATGGAGGAATAGTTGTATCTGTTTTCAATCCGTAAGTTATTGTTTTATATGATTGAATTATTCAATAACTTTAATTTGTTTTAGAACGGATAAAGATGTCTCAGTAACAGTAGAAGATTTAAGTTTGAAGAATAATTTAAATTTGGATATTGCGAAAAGATCTATTAACTCAGTACTGTATTGGTAAATGTACATAATTGATTTGTGTGTACATATGTATTTATTTTTATTTAAAATTGGTGTTTGTTATTTTAAGTTGTATTTATTTGAAATTTATTGTAAATATTATTTTCTTGATTAATATATTATTTGCAACTGATTTTTAAATATTATTTAACTTGAATCTTGCTCAGCAAATTAATTCAACCTTCACTAGCATTTGTAGGTGAAATATTTGACAACTGGAAACCGTAAATTACATGTTGATCTGTGAATGCAGAGCAGTTATACTCAAATATTTTTTTCACGACCGTATCAAAAACTACAATTTTCTTCCATCAATTGAGAGAAGAAAGTGATAATATTTTTGTCCCTAGCAATGAAAAGTTTACTTACCGTATCCATAGCATTTATTTAGCACATAAAATTATTCCTAAATTATTTTAGAGATAAAAGATTGAAGTAAAACATGCAGAAAAGTTATTGTTTCACGAACCTGTCAGAAAGTAACATTTTCTTCTCTATGAACCCTAGAAAAGAAAAGAAAATTGTCTTCCCTAATATGATTTGATATTAGTGATATCCAGGTAACATCCGTCAAGAAAATAATAAATCTGATATTTCTGAAAATGTTACTTTTTGAGAGAGTAGTGAAAAAATATATGTGTACTTCGTGAAGAAAGTGTCATTCTTCCATTGATATGCAAATACAGATAAAATATATTTTTATTTTGTTTAGTTTAATATAATTGAATAAATGCTTCAAATTGATTAACTATTTTATAATTAAAAATTGAGTTCACTAATTAACAAGGAAGATGTCTTGCTACTGTGAATATAATTTTAACGAGAAAACATCTAACTTTGTATTTTAAGTAACCCAATATACTTATGTGTATTACTAGATGACTGCTTCATTATTATTATTTTAACTATTATAAAAAAAAACCTTATTTATGTTTAGTTATAATTTTACAATATCAAATTTATAGATAAATATTAAGTGTATTGCATGAAATATAATAAATCTTAATAAATAATAATTCCAAATAAAATAAATATATCATCATTCCTTTTACCTATTACCGTGCGTGGCACTCTGCCGTAGCAGATTTCGATAAGTAATATATTTTTCCGCGTGCAGTGCAGTTATCAGCCGTCATATTACGGTTATCAAAAATGTTAGTGGTAGGGGAGCCACTGGAGTAGTTTTAATGTGGTGAAAATAGTTTGTCGGTTGTGGGAATCGAACCCAGGTTCTCAAATCCACAGGCCGGAATAATAACATTCGACTATATTTAGCAACAACAATAAAAACAAGTAATACCTAATGAGTAATAAAATAAATGTTCCTCCTTTTAGTTATAATTGTATTCATAAAAAATTTAGAGGTTGTTACTTCACATGTAGAAAGTTTTTAAACGTGCTACACATTCAAACATTTCATTCCACTTATTCAATTCAACAGCAGCTGATTGCAACTGTTATCGTGTAAAAATATGAGAACCAGGTATCTTCTAGTGCTGATAAATATCAGATATATGTGTTTGTGTTAGCAGGAACATGAGTGTTATGACATATCGTTGTTAATTTTGTACATTTTGTAATTAAAATTGAGAAGATTTTATTACAAAAAGCCGGGATATTTATTTTTGTAAGTATTTTACTGTACTCTTGATTTAAATTGCAGAAATGAATTATTTGTTTTGAGAAATATTTTAAATAATTAAGGAATGATATGTATTGGTAATATCATTTTTTTTGTGATATAACAAATAATTTTCTGTATTTTAAATACACCATTGCCAAATATGATAAATATAATTTCAATAATTTGTTCATACGTTACATAAATAATATCATTTTAATAATTAATATAATACATTTATTTAAATAGATATTACAAAGAAAATATATATGTATTGAATAACTACCTACTTTTTAGAATTTAGATAATACATACTGAAATATTTATGATAACAAAATATAATTTGTAGAAGACATATTTCAAATAAGTTATGTGATTTATGTATATTTATTTTGTTTCAAGGTTACAATAATTATTTTTAATACTATCTGCAATTTTACATTTTTTATCATATTGATTTATTATAAAATCGTAAATTAAATATATAATTACATCATCATTGGATGTGATCCTTCACCGTAGCAAGTCACGACATGTGATATATTTCACGCGTGAAGTGTGTTTACCAACCGTCAAATTATGGCCCCTAAAGTTGTTAGTGAAGGGCTATTTTAAGAATAAAATACGTAATTATATAATTACACATTTTATCTTTTACTTTTTATGGTATTTTACCTGAACAGATCTAGGTAAGTGATATATTTGTGGTTACCAGCCGTCAAATCACTGCCTCTAAAATGAGGGGAAACCACAGGGGTAGTTTACCTATTACCGGGTGTCAAATCACGGTCCCCAAAGATGTTAATAGAGAGGAACTATAGAGATAATTTTAATATAGTGACAGTTAGTTTTTCAATGAGTTATCTACCCCATAAAACAATATGAAAATGTTCTTTCTATGTTTTCATTATCATATCATATAGATACTGCATAATTATAACAAATTATTTTTATTTCAGGTAATTTTTTAAACGAATTAATTATAAATGGTTGGATAAAATGATTAAGTTTGTATTACTTTTGTTTACAATTATCAATTTTCATGGTAATAATTATTAAATTATTTAGCGTAAACTTTTAAAAACAAAATAGAATTTTAGTTACAGTATTATTAGCAACAAATGATTGCATCCCTCGAGATTTTGGAAACGGTGGAACAGTATGCGTCTGCAATTCAAACCACTGTGATACAATTGATCCTCTAAGTCCTTTAAATGAAGGACAATATGTTATCTATACTTCTAACAAAGCTGGTCTTAGATTTAATAAGACCACAGGTAAATTTAGTCAAAAACAGATCAATGAATCAGGTAACTAAATTCATTTCCTACTTAAATTATTTTTGAGTCAAATTTTTCAATTAAAAGATGTGAGAATAGTATATTATTCAATGAATAAGTAATATAAGCTATTACTCAAGAGAATGAAGTTTGCAACACGAGCCGAAGGTGAGTGTTGTAAATCATTCGAGTGAGTAATAGCTATTACTTGCGAATAGAATACTATACTTTATCTACGACTATATGTTATTATGTAATAAGATTTTACAATAATTTTTTTTATGTTACATTATGAATAAGTCAGATTGCTTAAATTTATTGTTTTTATTTTTATTTAATAAATATTAACCACTACTTAACATGGAATAAGTAGCCCATAATGATGATGATTTATATTTATCAGAAAGTTCGCCTAAATATACTATAAGAACATTTTCCGAAAAGGAATTTACATTTTTGCGTATTCGCCAATCCATAAAAACTTTATAAACTTGTTCATACTTTTTTTTTGATTTTTCGGGCAGTAAATTTAAGAAACGTACGTGTGCGGCTTCTACAATATCTGGTGGAGTACAAATTTCACATAACTCACATGTATAATCACACAAATTACAGTATTATTGTAAACAAAAACGTTTTAAACTAATTTTGACAGGTAATTAACAATGGCGCGCTTCACTGCTTCATAGCATACTTAACGCGCGGCAATTATCGTTTTTTTTTGAGTGGCTATTAAAGTGATAAGTAATGAAAATTCAGACGTATGATTGGTCGTAAAGTGTTGAGTAATGAATTATTACTTAACACTGTTAATAATGATTAGTATTACTTATCATAAATTTCATAAGTAATGAATACATTATTTAATAAGAGTATAAAAGTCCCGCGTGATGGTCGCGCGGGTTGAGGGCCTGACTCGCAACCATAAGGTCGTGGGATCGGGTCCCGCCCGTGGCGACCATACAAAGGACATATCGGCATATGACCTTAGTAGTTGGTCCGATATATAAATTAAAAAAAAAAGAATAGATAAAATTAATTTTCTACTCTATTAAAATGAAAAAATATATATATATATAAAGTAAACACTTGGCTATGTTTCACAAAATTCAGCCTCCAAGTCACCTTATGAGAGCATCGTCAGAGGGTGGGCAGCACAGTTAGTAACCATAGACGTGTTTCGCTCTTATTAGAGCTCATCCGTATGATGAGCTCTAATAAACATAGCCAAGTGTTTACTTTATATTTTTTATTAAACCTTGTTTCACCAAGTGTTGGATGACAATTAATTTTGTCTTTATTGTTATCTATTAAAATGATGAAACATTTTAGGATATCTCGTGAAAATAGATCCAAACACAAAATATCAGACGATCTATGGTTTTGGAGGTGCATTTACAGATTCATTTGGAATAAATGTTAAATCTTTGAAAGGAAAAGTACAAGAACATTTAATTCAATCCTATTTCTCTGATGAAGGAATAGAGTATTCCCTTTGCAGAGTACCAATAGGTGGTACAGATTTTTCGACACATCCCTATACTTACGATGATATTAAAGATGACGTTACTTTAGAAAAATTCAATTTAACTTTTGAAGATTATAATTATAAGGTAAATACAAGTTTTCCGCAAAGTAGTGCTTTCCAACTTTAAAAATAATGTACAAGTCACTAGATATATTACATTTTAGATATAGGTAGCTCAAGTAAGAAGTATTATTATTCGAAAAATTATTGAAATATTTTGCTAAAATCTTCGAAATTATAAAAGCTATTTTTGAGATAAAAATTATATGTTTAAAATAACAAATTTAGCTAATTGAAGGTAATTTAAATAGAAAAATTCTCAAAAAAGATGCTTGTATGCAGGGTTCGTAAATATCATGATATTTATAATAAATATCAAAATATCTGATATATAGGATATATATCAGATAAATATCACTTTTTGGATATTTATTTTTTAATTTTAGTTTTTGTACACATTTAGAAAAACTGAAAAATTCGAAAAATTTCACTTTTCCGGAGGCTATATCTCAAAAACTAAACAAGATATGGAAATGCGCTCAACGGCGTTGAATTCCCCGTGTCCGAATTGACTTATAAGCAAATTTTCATACAATTTTAAGCAATTTAATATTTTTAATTATTTCCTAAGGGGTACCCCTTTGGTTTTTTCAGATTTTAATTCGATTTTCCCAAAAATCCTTAATCGTAGGATTATTAAAACGAAAATTTACATACATATGTATTTTGACCCACTGAATCCAGTGGTGCAATCTTCAAATGCATATGACTTCTGGTTTTCGAGAAAATGTTAAAAAAACCGCTTTTTGCGATTTTTTTGGCGGAAAATTGAAAAAAAATAAAAATCGCTGAAACTATGTTTATAAGTTCACTGCAGCACGAGAAAATTAATGCCGTTGAGCGCGTTTTCATATCACATTTAGTTTTCTAGATATAGCCTCGGAAAAGTAGAAAAACTGAAAAATTCGAAAAATTTCACTTTTCCAGAGGCTATATCTCAAAAACTAAACAAGATATGGAAATGCGCTCAACGGCATTGAATTCCCCGTGTCCGAATTGACTTATAAGCAAATTTTCATACAATTTTATGCAATTTAATATTTTAAATTATTTCCTCAGGGGTACCCCTTTGGTTTTTTCAGATTTTAATTAAATTTTCCCAAAAATCCTTAATCGTAGGATTATTAAAACGAAAATTTACATACATATGTATTTTGACCCACTGAATCCAGTGGTGCAATCTTCAAATGCATATGACTTCTGGTTTTCGAGAAAATGTTAAAAAACCGCTTTTTGCGATTTTTTTGGCGGAAAATTGAAAAAAATAAAAATCGCTGAAACTATGTTTATAAGTTAACTGAAGCACGAGAAAATTAATGCCGTTGAGCGCGTTTTCATATCACATTTAGTTTTCGAGATATAGCCTCGGAAAAGTTGAAAAACTGAAAAATTCGAAAAATTTCACATCTCCGGAGGCTATATCTCAAAAACTATTTGATATTTTTATATAATGGATATATATCATTGCAAAAATATGACGATATATATCAAAATAAATATCATGATATATATCTTCGAACCCTGCTTGTATGGCAGGCCATTTGTTCCTGTGGCGAAAGATATTTAAGCGAGTGTTTTTAAAGACGATTATTTACAAGTTACTATTGCGCAAAGTATTTTTTCTACTTCCGTTAGGTAATAGACTTTTATTTCACTTATTTAAGTTAGGTAATGAACTGCATTATTTAACTAGTGAAATAATTAGGTAACATAGCAACAGATATCTTGGTAGACGAATTCTGGTGTGTTATTCTTTTCTTTTTTGAATTTATAACTATCATTAATATGTCAAAATTTCATAATTTTAAAAACGCTCTTTCGTATTTATTAAAACGGATGTAGAAAAAATATTGTATGCAACACGTAAGAAAACTCGGTTATTACCTTACTACGCCTCGTTCTGCAAATTTCACATGCGTAAGGTAATAACCTTCATTTCCTTACTAGTTTCATAAATAGCTATTACTAAACAGTTTAAAAATGATTAAATCATGTATAGATTATTACTTTTATTACATTTTTAGATTCCGCTTATGCAAGAAGCTTTATCTTTACGAAAAGGAAACCTACAATTCTTTGCGACCCCTTGGTCAGCCCCCGCATGGATGAAAACAAATGACGCTCTAGCAGGAATGGGAGTTTTGTACGAAAAGTACTACCAATTATGGGCAGACTATTATATTAAATTTTTGGAACATTACCAACAACATAATATTAGTTTTTGGGGAATTACAACTGGAAATGAACCAATAAATGGACTGTTACCTTTTATTAAAATTAATTCTATGGGCTGGACACCTCAATCACAAGTAAATATTTTAATTTTATTTTATTTATGTTACGCTGTAAAACAGGGACTTAATCCCAATTACTGTACACGTTCCACACTCACCGAGCCGCAGTGTGATAGTTCATATAATTAACACTGTATTCATTTTCATTTCATTTTAATGATTTACTTTATAATTTGTAGTCTAAATGGATATCACAAAATTTGGGACCAACAGTTAGAAACTCCAAATATAAAGACCTTAAAATTATGGCAATTGATGATCAAAGGTTCTTTTTACCATGGTTTCCAAAACTTGTAAGACCCGTAAAAGAAGTTCTGCGATACAATTAATTATTTCATTATTTGTCTAGTTGTTTAGGAATAAAGAAACAAGAGATTACATCGATGGAATAGCAGTACATTGGTACTGGGATCAAATTATACCAGTTAGTGCAATTCAAGCAACACATAATAATTTCCCTGAAAAGTTTATTTTAGCAAGTGAAGCTTGTGTTGGTAAATTAATTTTGTTATAACATTTACTTTCATGATTATATTTAAAGTGTAATTTGTACATTATAGGAGATAAATTTTACCAAAAATCAGTCGAGCTTGGATCGTGGAGTCGAGGAGAAATGTATGCAGAAGATATAATACAAGTAAGTATATATTTTAAGCTACGTTTACAACAATTTCATTAAAGGTTACAATTAATAGTCATTGTTTGACATACAGGGTGTTTCAGGACTAGTGTAACAAACTTTAACAGCTTATTCCTGAGGTCATTTTGGGCCAAAAATGTCATATGAACATAGGTCTTATTCCTTCTAGTTACCAAAATACAAGAGGTTGAAGTTCTATAAATAACATTAAATTTTCAAATTTTTGTAATCAGGATACTTTCGGAAAACAAGAGTTTTATGTAAAAGTCATACCTTATTTGTCTTAATTAATTTTATTTATTAATAAAGTCATACCTTATTTGTCTTAATTAATTTTATTTATTAATATTAACGAATACGATTTAGAGAACAAAACATAAAATGACACAATTAAATAGACACAGAACAACATAACCAAACATGGAATAGGTTAACACAATATGAAATAAAATAACAAATTTTAAAAAAACTACAGCAAGTGTTCAAAATGAGCGCCTTGAACTCGTATGCATGTTATTATTAATAAATAAAATTAAATTAGACAAATAAGGTATAACTTTTCAATAAAACTCTTGTTTTCCGAAAATATCTTGATTACAAAAATTTGAAAATTTCGTGTTATTTATAGAACTTCAACCTCTTGTATTTCGGAAACTAGAAGGAATATGACATTTTTGGCTCAAAATGACCTCAGGAATAAGCTGTTAAAGTTTGTTACACTAGTCCTGAAACACCCTGTATATCAAATAATACTAGAGACAAAATTAAGTCTTTAATTATAAGTACTAAGTGAAATAATTATAAATATATTAAACTAATTTATGATTGTAATTATTAATCATAATTATTAATTTGATAGCTATTAACGCAGATTAAAGTAAATAAAAATCGAATTACTACTTTAGGATATTTTTGTTTTGTTTTTTAATGTGCCTTATAAGTTTTAAAACGGTTTCATTAATTTATAATTGCAATTGTTAATCATAATTACTAATTTGATAGCTGTGATATTATTTTATTTTTTAGGATATAAATCATTGGGTAACAGGATGGTTAGATTGGAACATGGCCCTAAACGAAGAAGGGGGCCCAACATACATTGACAACTTTGTAGATTCACCAATCATAGTAAATGCCACAGCACAAGAGTTTTATAAAAACCCTATGTTTTACGCCTTAGGACATTTTAGTAAATTTGTACCATCAGGATCAAGAAGAATCCATTTTGATGTGAATACAAGAAAACTTAAAGTTACTGCTTTTCAAAGACCCGATAATGGGATAGCTATTGTCTTATTTAATAGGTAAGAGTTGTTACTAGCTGTCATTTATTTGCAACTTAATTCCAAGTGCCTTGTACTGCAATTTAAACCATTCATATACAATGATTTAGTATAGCGTTAGTAGCTTACTAACAACTAAGTTTTAATTGGATATTAAGACTACCACCAGCAAAACAGTACTGTTTTGTGGGTTGCATAGTTGGGAGTGTTTGGTGATCGATTTACACAGCTAAAAAATAATTAGTGGTATCGAGTCGGCCTGTGGATCTTGAGAACCCTGGTTCGATCCCCACAGCCGACAAACAAGTTTCACCAATTTAAAAAATCTACCCCTGTGGCTCCTCCTCCACTAATATCTTTGGAGGCCGTGATTTGACGACTGGTAACCGCACTTCACGCAAAAAAATATATCACTTACCGAGATCTGCTTAGGCAGAGTGCCACACCCAGTGATGGGTAAAAGGCGTGATGATATATTTATTTTATTTATTTTATCATCACAATATTGAATACAACCGTGAACTGACAAATAGAAAAATACAAATTTATTTCTTTTTATTTTGTGGGTAAAACCAAGTATAATTGTTTATTGTTAAAACTACCTTCGTGGCTCCCCCTTCCCTAAAACTTGGGGGCCGTAATTTCACAGCTGGTAAGCGCATTTCACGCTCAGAAATGTATCATTTAACGAGATCTGCTACAGCAGAGTGCCACGCCCAGGCGTGATGATATATTTATTTATAACGTCATTTAAAATGTGTATACTTTCCTAATGCCAATTATTCATAACAATTTTAGAGAAAAAAATATTTTCACTACTCTATTAGAAAGTCAAATAAATTAGAAGTTTTATAGATCCATAAATCTGTAAGTCTCAACGAAACATAACCTTTTATCAACAAATATTGATGCGAATTTGTTCCTTATTTACAGATTAACGAATTTATAAAACTTAAGATTTATTATTCTATTGATAGATGTCAACTGTCTGTCACTAATATCAAATCATGTTTCAAGCTACCATGGATATAGTTTTTTCTGAAATCGTCAAGAAAATGCCTACTTTCCTGACGCATTTTAGTATGGAAAGTAAGTGTTTACCTGACTCAAATAAATAAACTAAATAACTAAAAAAATTTAATAAGATTTTTATTTATTTTTATCAATAATATTAATACTAAATATACAATTGCTTAAATTACTAAAATTTATGTATGACACTGGCGAATTTGAAGCTAAATTTATTGTTGCAATCGATAAATTATTTGGAGATTCAGTAAATAAAATAAGCAAGTAGCACATTTGCTGACAAATTATTTTGCTTTTTCCAATCCATGAAAATTTCATACTCTTTATCATATCGGTCTTTGAACTTGCTCGGTAATAAATTTTCAACAGCCGCAGTTGCTTGATTTAAGATTTCAGGAGGAGTACTTGAAAATACCGCCTCATACTCATTTTCATCTATATTTTCCAACATTATAAAGAAATCTTCTCTGTCAACAATATTACTTTTGACACAAATATATTCAATAGATTTTTCACATAAGATATTGTTTTCAACAACTTTTGTTATCACCTTGGATATGTAGTTTGCTGCCAATATGATTCTTACCAAAAAATTAAACATTTTGAAATATTTATTATTAATTATATTGATAAAATATAAATATGAACGATTTCAGAAAAAATAGTATACATAATACGTCACGAAAGTGTTTTACTTGACTCAGCGAATTAAAATACTCGGCCTAACGGCCTCGTACTTCAAACAACCGCTTCGTCAAGTAAAGCATCACTTTCCTGACTTATTATGTAATATACTATTACCTTCCTTCTCTAGAAAAGTATCACTTTCTTTTCTCAATGAATGAAGTAAATTTTACTTTCTGAAAGGGTCATGAAAAAAGTAATTATAGTAACACCGAGTAATCTAATGTTTATTTTTAGCTATTCTTACGACTTGAAAGTGACAGTAACAGATAACAGAAGAGGCTCAATTGAAATTATAGTAACACAACACTCTTTTAACACTATTATTTACTGGTGACGAATTTCTTAACAAACTATAAATAAATATATCTTTTTTGTCAAAAATACTATCATATCTTAAGTAATAATTTATATAATACAGAAAATATATCAAAATATTCAAAAGAATATAAGAATGATAAAGCAAGTAATAAATATGATTTATGTGCAAGATAATGAGAAGTTATATAAAATTGTATATATAGTGTTTTTGCAGTATTCTGTATTCATAATACGAGTGTGAAATTATAAAACATGTACGAAAAACTGTGTCTAATCATAATAGTGTTTTTATGTAAATATTAATTAATTATAATAAAGATAAATCATGTTTAGTATTTTTATATTGGTTTCAGTTCATCAAAGTACTACCAGAGATTGTATTCCTAAAGATTATGGTCATGGTTCTTTTGTTTGTGTGTGTAATGCGTTTTATTGTGACACAGTGGAATCGTATGATAAAACAAATAAGGGGGAATACATTATGTATACTTCCTCTAAACATGGATTAAGATTGAAAAAATCTCACGGGAAGTTTGAAAAGAAAAAGCCACTGCATGCAGGTAGGTTGACACATTCATAATTCTTCCAGAGGCTATACTATGTTCAAAGATACTCCGTTATGGCCCTCTCAGCGGGTCTATTGTTAGGGATTTAAGCTTGATTTATAGGGATGCAAGGACAGGTATGTATTCAGTATAATAAATATTTCCCAATTTAATTTAATTTTTATATATATTATAATAATGAAACAGAGAATTTTGTACAAATATTATTTTTCTACGATTGCTATGAAAAGTTGACAATTACGCTCTCATTTGTCATCGTAAAGTTGACGTTTTCTGTGGAACAATCGAAAAATATCTTTTTTGCGCGTCTCCAATGGCAACGCGCGAAAAAGACGTGAATTGCGCGCGTTTCCAATGGCAACGCGCGAAAAAGATATTAAATGTGCGCTTATTTCAATAGTTACCAGGGATACAAACAAAACAGAAACTTGTCATATTGACAGTGGACAGGACGAATTTATTTTCAGTATGCATACGTTTTTCAATCATTTTAAAATGCAATCGTAGAAAAAATTATGTGTGTATCACGAGCGTAAAGTGTCTTTGTTCCTCTTACACTATTGCAGCTCTCGCCTTCGGCTCGCGCCGCAATTACCGTGCTCGAGTAACAAAGAATCACTTTACGCTCTTAATACACAAATATTAATATTGATAATGAAGCAAAAAAAAATGTTATTTTCCCTAATATGTAATAATACCGGTTTAATTTTACGAATTCATTATTATTTCAAGTAAATCTGAAATACGTAATCCGCACAGAGATTAGAGATTTCCGAATTTAAATATTTCGCAATCCTATCCTGAGCGCCAACAGGTAGAATCTCTTACTGTGAGCGGTTCAACACAGGCTTAGTAAGTTAAAGCCTTAACGGAGTATCTTTGAACATACTATATATCTCAAAAACTAATTTGGTAAGTGGCTTACTGGTATCGAGTCGACCTGTGGATTTTGAGAACCCTGTTTGGATCCCCACAACCGACAAACAATTTTCACCAATTTAAATCTACCCCTGTGGCTCCCCCTCCACTAACATCTTTGGGGTCCGTGATTTGACGGCTGGTAACCGCACTTCACATACATAAATACATCACTTACCGAGATCTGCTCCGGTAGAGTGCCACACCCAGTAATGGTTCAAAGGCGTGATGATATATTTATTTTTTATAATTAAATTAACTACTAGCTTATATCAAACCTTTTTTTTTCTAAAATAATTTACGATTGTTTGACAGCAGGGAAACTTTCTACATTTTTAATGACGTCATTGGAAAGTTTTGAAAATTTAAGTAAACGTGTATGAATCATAAACATCGTATAAATAATGCATATGGATATACTTTAATACGTTGATAATATTATCTTTTAATATTCTTTTTGTTCTACTTCAAAGTACAATCTATTTTTTTTTAGACGAAACTATTGTCCTAAATTTAGACCTGCAATACCAAACTATCCTTGGCTGGGGAGGTGCCATAAGCGATGCGGCAGGATATAACATAAAGAGTTTAAATAAAAATGCGCAACAAAATTTGCTTCGGTAAATGTTATAAAATATTATAAAACGGTAATACACAATAATTCTATTATTTTAAGATCGTATTTCTCGAAAGATGGCATTGAGTACAGTCTGTGTCGAACGCCAATTGGTTGTTCCGATTTATCCCTTAATTATTATTCGTACGATGAAGTCCCGAATGATGTAAACTTAACACATTTTAATTTAACGAAAGAGGACTATGATTATAAGGTGCGTTTCGCCAAAGTCACACTGTAAACAATTATTGAAAAGATTTAGGTATATGGAAAGTTTTGAGGGTGAGAATTAAGAAATTATGAATGTGGATGAAGCAAGACTTGTCGAAGATTTAGTAAGCAAATTGATGGTGAAAGACTGCGTGGATGATCTAGGATCAATAAGAATAAATGGATGGATATTATTGAGAATTCACCACACGTCACTGTCAACCAATAGGATCACGAATTTGTTTGAAAATGAACCAATGAAATGTACATTTCGTCGGAAATTCATCACTAGTGAAATTGATATCGGAAATACCACTGTTATTAATATCCTTGGTTACGAATAAAATAAATGATATTTTCAATATTTTCATAAACGTCAATTGAAACATTTTTTTCAGTGTACATTTCATATTCAAAATTTTCATAACTGTAATGTGTAAATAAATACCTAACTATTCTTGTTAATTAACTCTTGTTTGGTAAATTCTCAATCCGAATACAACTCGTAGTATGAAAATTGACAGATAATATTTTGACATAAATATACATTCGTTGTTATGGAAATGGAAACATAACGAGTGCGAAGCAAGAGTTGTGTTTCTCATAATTCTCATAATTTATGTCAAAATATTTTCAGCAATTTTCATACTACTTGTTATATTATATATGAAAATTTGTTGCGTAAAATAAAGATGAAACGAGCTTGGTACGAAAGAAAATATGAATGTGGATGAATATAAATTAAATGAAGCTTGATTGCTGGATGATTATGATGAATAAATGGTGAGAGATTATAAGTATATAATTCAATTGAATTAATAGCAAAATAAATTTAGTAGAACAAAGCATGATTGTAAATATATTTATTCTTAGATTCCATTCATGAAAGAAGCAATATCTTTATCGAATAACAGCATAAGATTTTTCGCATCAACTTGGACTTCACCACTATGGATGAAAACAAATGAAAAGCCTTCAGGATTAGGGTTGTTGAAGAAGGAATATTACCAAACTTGGGCCGACTACCACATTAAATTTTTAGATTCTTATAAAAATGAAGGACTTGAATTTTGGGGTTTGACTACTGGAAATGAACCCATTTTAGGGCTTACACCCTTTTTTGATATCACCAGCTTAGGGTGGTACCCTTGGGATCAGGTATAATTAAGATTTTACCCTATTCTGGGTGAGGAACCTCTGCACAAACATATTTGTTAAAATTACAGCACCCACGATTTTAATAATTTAATCCTTGAAAATTATATTTATCCACGTGATCTATTTCTTAGTCAAATTGGTGGGTGCTGTAATATGACGGGCGGTATACTATCCCGCATCTAGTAATTGATATAAAGACATGATAATGGCGGGTAGGTGGCTCAGTTTCCACTAGGGTTGTGCATTTGACCAGTCAAATATTTTTCGGTCAATTGACCGACTATTTGACCGGTCAATTGACCAAGAAACATTTAATAAAAATCACAATTAAAATTGTAATTTATTTAAATAGTACTGTTTACTACATCCAATATTACTGAAAATTAAAAACCAACAACAACTAATAAACAAAACCACATCAAATTAAAAATAAAGTAAAAGACGTAATGAAATGAAATAATATGTATTTATTTTACTTGTAAAGTAAGCAAATTCTCCAAAACCCAGAATACCAAACTAGATATATTCATGTAATAATAGTAAGTACCTATTTCTATTGAACAACAGATGTCGTGGCGGTTCCATTTAGATTATTTGACCGTTTTTTTTGGCCGTCAAATATTTTTGGTCAATTGACGGTCAATTGACCAGTTAATTGACCGGTCAATTGACCACGGCACAACCCTAGTTTCCACCAATCTAAATCTACCCCTGTGGCTACCCCTCCACTAATATCTTTGGGGGCCGTGATTTGACGGGTAGTAACCGCATTTCATGCGAAGAAATATATCACATACCGAGATCTGTTTCGGTATAGTGCCACACCCAGTATTGGGTTATAATATATTTATTTTTTAAATAAATGCATATGTTTAAAAAATATTTAAATTGAAGGGAAAATGGATAGCGGAAAATTTGGGACCTGCAATTCGTAATAATTCACATTATAAAGATATAAAAATTATTGCACATGACGACGAACGAATGATTCTACCTTGGTGGATGGTCGCTGTGAGTATTAAACAATTCATTGTTATTTCAAATTTTAAATAATATTCTTTTATCTACTCTTATTAAATAATGTATTCATTACTTATGAAATTTATGATAAGTAATACTAATCATTATTAACAGTGTTAAGTAATAATTCATTACTCAACACTTCACGACCAATCACACGTCTGAATTTTCATTACTTAACACTTTAATAGCCAATCAAAAAATAACGATAATTGTCGCGCGTTAAGTATGCTATGAAACAGTGAAGCGCGCTATTGTTAATTATTTGTCAAAATTAGTTTAAAATGTTTTTGTTTACAATAATACTGTAATTTGTGTGATTATACATGTGAGTTATGGATTCTGAAGCGAACAAAGTGAAATTTGTACTCCACCAGATATTGTAGAAGCCGCACACGTACGTTTCTTAAATTTACTGCCCGAAAAATCAAAAAAAAAAGTATGAACAAGTTTATAAAGCTTTTATGGATTGGCGAATACGCAAAAATGTAAATTCCTTTTCGGAAAATGTTCTTATAGTATATTCTGGCGAACTTTCTGATAAATATAAGTAGTATTAATATTTATTAAATAAAAATAAAAACAAAAAATTTAAGCAATCTGACTTATTCATAATTTAACATAAAAAAATAATTGTAAAATCTTATTACATAATAACATATAGTCGTACATAAAGTATAGTATTCTATTCGCAAGTAATAGCTATTACTCACTCGAATGATTTACAACTTCATTCTCTTGAGTAATAGCTTATATTACTTACTCATTGAATAATATACTATTATTTATTAAGGGTGATAAATTATTTCTGAATGCTTCAAATAAAAGTGGTAGATCATTTAATTCTCTACATTTTTTATTTGAAACTTTCTTCTCAAAAATAATTTTTAAAAGTTTTACTCTGGAAAATAAAATGAGTGGTATTATTTTTTGTCTAGACAACTTTAGGAAATAATGCAAATGGATTTATTGATGGAATAGGAATACATTGGTACACTGATCCATGGTTTCCATCCTTATTAATCCTTACACATATATTCTACCCTGGAAAATTCATCTTGGGTACCGAAGCTTGCGCAGGTAACTAGTTCTATATGATTTTGAACTTGGAGACTTTAATGAAACATTAGAACAGATACGACTATTATTTCAATAAATATGTGCCAACTTTATAGTAGTAAAATTAAATATGTTTTGGAGGATGCTACATCATGAAATATATACATGATTTTGTCTAGTGAAACCATGATTGATAATCAGAAAAATATGTATTTCAAACAGTCTTTTTCTCAAGTTTCCGGCAGTGGAATTGAACCAAAATTTATTTTAATATAGCTTGATATATTATCTATATCAAATAAGAATTCCTTCAATATTCTGAGAATGGCAACTATTTTAACAGGAGACTTCAATACTAAATCAGAACACGTTCCGCGAAATTTTGTGATTTTTTTTCTCAAGTTTGCTGCACTGTAATTGAACTAAAATTGATATTAATATAGTTTGATATGTTGTGTACACACAATAAAATTTTTGACAGAATCTCTCACAAATTCAGGGAATGGCTACTGTTTAAACTGGAGACTTCAATACTAAATCAAAACACATTTCGCGAAATTTTGTGATTTTTTTCTCAAGTTTGCTGCACTGTAATTGAACTAAAATTTATATTAATATAGTTTAATATGTGGTGTACACACAATAAAATTTTTTAAAGAATCTCTCAAAAATTCAGGGAATGGCAACTGTTTAAACTGGAGACTTCAATGCTAGAATAGAACACATTTTTTTACGAAGACAATTTTTGCGAATAAATTTATATATATTTAGGGGGTATATTTTGACGGCTTATTTTCAGGTGATAAAAGATACAAAGAAAAAGTTCTGCTAGGAAGTTGGAGGCGTGGCGAACAATACATAGAAGACATTATTGAAGTAATTATCATTAAAATTAATCAAACAAAAATCTAATTAAAAATTCATTTAGGATATGGATCATTGGGTGGCAGGATGGGTCGATTGGAACATAGCCCTGAATACAGTAGGTGGTCCTTCTTACATAAAAAATTATGTAGATTCTACGATTATTGTTAACGCAACATCTCAAGAATTTTATAAACAGCCTACTTTTTATGCTATGGGACATTTCTCAAAATTCGTTCCTCCAGGATCACAGAAAATATGGCTGGATCTATACGGCAGAAATATCAAAACAGTTGCATTTTTGAGACCTGACAATGGCGTAGCCGTTATAATTCACAATAGGTAACAATTCAATATACAGGGTGTTTCAGGACTAGTGTAACAAACTTTAACAGCTTATTCCTGAGGTCATTTTGAGCCAAAAATATTATATGAACATAGGTCCTTTCCTTCTAGTATACAAGAGGTTGAAGTTCTATAAATAACACGAAATTTTCAAATTTTTTTAATCAAGATACTTTCGGAAAACAAGAGTTTTATGTAAAAGTCATACCTTATTTGTCTTAACTAATTTTATTTATTAATATTAACGAATACGATTTAGAGAACACAACATAAAATGACACAATTAATTAGACACAGAACAACATAACCAAACATGGAATATGTTAACACAATATGAAATAAGATAACAAATTTAAAAAAAAAATACAGCAAGTGTTCAAAATAAACTCGTATGCATGTTAATATTAATAAATAAAATTAATTAAGACAAATAAAGTATGACTTTTCAATAAAACTCTTGTTTTCCGAAAGTATCTTGATTAAAAAAATTTGAAAATTTCGTGTTATTTATTGAACTTCAACCTCTTGTATTTTGGTAACTAGAAGGAATAGGACCTATGTTCATATGACATTTTTGGCTCAAAATGACCTCAGGAATAAGCTGTTAAAGTTTGTTACACTAATCCTGAAACACCCTGTATATGAGGCACCCTGTATTAATTGATTAATTGTTTCAGGCATGAAAAAAATAAAACCGTCAGTATAACAGATGGAAATAGAGGGTATATTAATATACACATGTCACCAAGATCAGTTAGTACAATTTTATATTGGATATAATTTACAATAAATAATATTTAATACTGTGAACCTTTGTGTTCGGGTAACAAAAAATATATTTTTACATTTCCTTTCGGAGTGTACACTAATTCAGTATGTTTTATAAGCTGTGTTGCTGCTATTCCATACATAAGACATGGTAAACCTACAAAAAATATTTAAATTAATTTAAGAACAACATAATTTTTTTATCGTTTAGTTCACAGTACTACAGCAGAGTGCCACTGCCAGTAATATGGTTCAAAAGCATGATATATTTATTTTTTGTGAATTTTTGGGTGAACCGGTTCAAACTTCGAAATTATTTTTAATATGTTTCTATATAGTTCGGAGCACGAGAAATACACTCGTTCAAACCGCATTTCAATATCTGTTTTAGTTTTCGAGTTACAGCGATTTTTGACTTTTTTTAAGCTCAACTTTGAAAGCCCATAACACAAAAACTAAAAGAGATATTGAAATGCGGTTTGAACGAGTGTATTTCTCGTGCGCTACTTAACTTGTACAGGTATTTTGAACATTTTGAAAATTTTTAAATTTTTTCAAAATTTTTCTTCCTCAATATTTCAAAAAATTGAAAAGATAATGAAAATCTGAAAACACCAGTGAATTTGTGGCATGAAAATACATAAGTATGCAAATTTTCAAAAAAAAATTCGCACGGATAAATTTTTTATTACAAAAAAACGAAAAATGGCCAAAAATCGAAAAAACTCCAAGGGGTACCCCTTGGGATTTTTACGGATTTTACCATTTTTGAATTTTTTGTAATAAAAAATGTATCCGTTCGAATTTTCTTCTGAAAATTTGCATACCTACGTATTTTCACGCGAGGAATTCACTGGTGTTTTCAGATTTTCATTATCTCTTCACCTTTTTGAAATATTGAGAAAAAAAAAAATTTGAAAAAAAGTTGAAAAATTTTCAAAAATGATTAAATTTCGGTATAAATAAAGCAGCGCACGAGAAATACGCTCGTTCAAACCGCATTTCAATATCTCTTTTCGTTTTCAAGATATGGGCTCTCAAAGTTGAGTTTTAAAAAAAGTCAAAATTCAATATAACTCAAAAAAGAAAAGAGATATTGAAATGCGGTTTGAACGAGCGTATTTCTCGTGCTCTGAACTATATAGAAACATATTAAAAATAATTTCGAAGTTTGAACCGGTTCAACCAAAAATTCATCCATTCTGGCAGTGGCACTCTATCGTTGTAGATCTCAGAAAGTAATATATTTATGCTTGTGAACTGCAGTTACCAACCGTCAAATACAAAATGTTATTCCTTAATATTTATATAAGCAAAGTAATTTTTCATTTCTGTACTATAAATGATTTGAGTTATTTATATTGATGTTGAGTACTGTTCATTTATTTTAATTGTTGTTGTATCTAATCTAATAAATATTTTAAGAATATATAATAAATACAAAATAACGTGCAAATTCGTCTAAAACTTAAATGTCTGTGAAACTCGTATCATCTGGGTTAGATATTTCGGAAGTCAAAGATAAAACAACAAATTATTGGTTACCTAAATTTATGACTTTAATAACTCGAAAAAAATTATCTTCTATTGTCAAATCTTGGTAAGGTCTTTTGGAACAATGATATTTGATATAAGGAAAACATCCAGTTCGTAATATATGGTAATTTGATTCCCCCACTTTCCAGTTAAAATGGGAGTAGCCCCACTGATCATTTTGGATACTATTGGACTAAAAATTATTTCAAAAAATCATACAATTTTTTTAATAATTTGTTTTGTTTTTACCTTTATGAAATAAGAAGTCCAAGGAGGTTCATTGCATTGTTTTAAATAATTTGTTAGTACTTCTGATGCTGTAGGTTTTAAGCTCTTTTGAAACAGTATTTTTTTCATTTTGAAAATATAGTTTTGAGTAGGATCGATAGATGGCAGTAGAGGTATTGATCTAAGTAAAATTTATAAATTATTTGTCGCTGAATTTGAATGTAAATTAATATTTAATTTTATACTATTTATTGAAACGTTATTTATATAATTTTGGTACTTAAATCATTGTTTTAATACATAATTTAAATGTGCCGCTCTTGTAAAATGCTAGTAAGTTTTAAAGCAAAACTAAATTTACTAAATTTTTGCTTGTACATATCTAGAAAATTCTGGTGATTTCTAAATTATTTTAAAGGTTTAAATATTTTATAATTATTCTAAAAATATTATTAAATTTGTAAAAATAAATAAATATAAAATATTAGTTTATGTATAGTACTTACAGAAAGGCGGTAAAAATTCAAGTTTGAGGAAATTATTTTAGGTGCTTTTATTTTGTTTATATAGTAAAGTTTGTAGTGAAAACTATCTAAATTTGAGGTTAAACACCAAGAACATGACGAAACAAGTGCCGCTCGTATGAAAATTGATCCCAAGTATTATATGACGTCATGTCCTCCGCTTTAGAAATCCAAAATGGCAAACGAGGTGTAACAAGTGTCAAAAATTTCATATACACAAAAGGAAAGTAAATTTTGTAGCAGTTTCGTGTAATGTTCGTGTTATTAGTGTCGTGACCGATGGATAAATAACTGAACCCTCTAGGATAACACAGGTAGGTCCTTAGGTTCACTTCACGCTAGTTTTTGTTTATTTTGAATGTTTTTACTGTGACGGCAGGTGGTTTATAGTTGATCAGTACGGTATTGTTTGTGTGTTTCTTGTTCTTTTGGTGTAATAGTAATTTGGCTACATTACTTTAGTTAGAAAGGATGTGTAGGTGTGTAAAGAATAATTTTACTTTTCTTGTAAGGTTAAGAGTTGCCTTTAATATCAAGGTAGGCTCGGAGGTTTCACAGAGCTCTAGATATGATAATTTTGTTTGTGTCTTAAATTAAAATTGTTTTACTATATTTATTACCAATTTCGATATAAATTTTACTGTTTTTTACAGATTAGATATTAAGGTAGGTTGCAAAATATGTATTTGACAATTACTGCTCGTAGTTTATTTAGTATTTGGCTGTCAATAGCTTCTAAATTGTTTCAGAGAATAATACTTGAGGAGAATACATTTTCTACTTCTATTTTGAATTGTAAATTTAGCAATACAATGACTTGTATTTTCGTTTCAAAAACAATTTGAAATTTCAGTTGATATTACAATTATTTAATATTTTCTAATTGACAGAAAATAAAGGATTTTTTAATAGGTTCAGAGATCAATTTAAAAATTCGTAGAATTAATAAAGTTTAATTTGTTTGAAACCGCAATAAACTGACGACAGTTAAAATTATAATGGAGTAAAAAGTACTACCGTATTGTTCTAAATCTTATCGGAAACGGAAATAATACGTGAAATGTATCCTTAATATGCCTCATTTATTATGCTAAGCATAGGTGTACATTCCCTAGCAAATTTCTAAACTGTAAAGGTAATAAGTAACATGTTTACTTCAGGATATATGACTTGACAATGATGTCATTCATTTGTTTGTGGTACAATATAATATTTATTAACTTAATATAGTAAGCATATAGTTTAGAATTATGTGCATTTTTCAGCAAAGTTTTAAGTTGTAAATCTAATAAATAGTATGTATAGTCCATGCCACTTGGCCTGACAATGACGTCATTGATTTGTTTTTTTATACAAGACATATTAATTTATTATATTTTCATTTAATATACTAAGAAAATAGTTAGGAGTTTCGTATATTCTCTAGTATATTCTTGAGGTGTAAAATTAATAAATAATATGTATACTCCAGGCCATATGGCTTGACAATGACGTCATTGATTTGTTTTTTATACAAGACATTAATTTATTATATTTTCATTTAATATACTAAGCAAATAGTTAAGACTTTCCTATATTCTCTAGTATATTCTTGAGGTGTAAAATTAATAAATAATATGTATACTCCAGGCCATATGGCTTGACAATGACGTCATTGATTTGTTTTTTATACAAGACATTAATTTATTATATTTTCATTTAATATACTAAGCAAATAGTTAAGACTTTCCTATATTCTTGAGGTGTAAAATTAATAAGTAATATGCATACTTCAGGTCATATTGCTTGACAATGACGTCATTAATTTGTTTGTTATACGAAACATACTAATTTATTACTTTTTCATTGAATATATTCTGGAATAAATATAAATCCAAGAAATATCATGTAATATTCCAAACCACATAGCTTGACAATGACGTCATAGATTTGTTTACGGTAAAAATAGATAAAGACCAATATTAGCAGGCGGATTCTTACACACTTTTAAGTGTTACGCTTAATACGACGTATAAAGCAACCATTCTATTTAAAATAGTATTGAAATTGGTGAACTCCAAATTTGATCTGTAAATGTAATAAATAGCATGTACACTTCATACCACATGGCTTCACAATGACGTCACACATTACATAGGGTTCGAAGATCGATCGATATATATCATGATATTTATTTTATGGGGTAGGTGGCTCAGTGGTATCGAGTCGGCCTGTGGATCTTGAGAACCCTGGTTCGATCCCCACAGCCGACAAACATTTTCACTAATTTAAAAAATCTACCCCTGTGGCTCCTCCTCCACTAATATCTTTGGAGGCCGTGATTTGACGGCTGGTAACCGCACTTCACGCGAAAAAATATATCACTTACCGAGATCTGCTTAGGCAGAGTGCCACACCCAGTGATGGGTAAAAGGCGTGATGATATATTTATTTATATTTATATTTATATTTTTGCAATGATATATATATATATATCCATTATATAAAAATATCAAATAGTTTTTGAGATATAGCCTCCGGAGAAGTGAAATTTTTCGAATTTTTCAATTTCAAATAATTAAAAATATTAAATTGCTTAAAATGGTATGAAAATTTGCTTATAAGTCAATTCGGACACGGGGAATCCAACGCAGTTGAGCGCATTTCCATATCTTGTTTAGTTTTTGAGATATAGCCTCCTGAAAAGTGAAATTTATCGAATTTTTCAGTTTTTCTACTTTTCCGAGGCTATATCTCGAAAACTAAATGTGATATGAAAACGCGCTCAACGGCATTAATTTTCTCGTGCTTCAGTTAACTTATAAACATAGTTTCAGCGATTTTTATTTTTTTTCAATTTTCCGCCAAAAAAATTGCAAAAAGCGGTTTTTTAACATTTTCTCGAAAACCAGAAGTCATATGCATTTGTAGATTGCACCACTGGATTCAGTGGGTCAAAATACATTTGTATGGAAATTTTCGTTTTAATAATCCTACGATTAAGGATTTTTGGGAAAATTGAATTAAAATCTGAAAAAACCAAAGGGGTACCCCTTAGGAAATAATTAAAAATATTAAATTGCATATAATTGTATGAAAATGTGCTTATAAGTCAATCCGGACACGGGGAATTCAACGCCGTTGAGCGCATTTCCATATCTTGTTTAGTTTTTGAGATATAGCCTCCGGAAAAGTGAAATTTTTCGAATTTTTCAGTTTTTCTAAATGTGTACAAAAACTAAAATTAAAAAATAAATATCCAAAAAGTGATATTTATCTGATATATATCCTATATATAAGATATTTTGATATTTATTATAAATATCATGATATTTACGAACCCTGCATTAAATTATAAATTAATTGCTGAATGAATGTAGACTCATTATCATATTTATTTTCGTTGCTTGTTTATTTTAATTAGAGCTTTTTTTACTAGCTATGGTGTGAGAACTTAGCCACAATGGACAGAAGTGCCGAAGAACCTCTAATGCCGCTATCTTCCGGTAAGTCATAACTTTATTATTCGTTGCTCTATTCAGGAATGCTAGAATTAGTCACTGAATACAGGCAGGAGTCATTCACATTGGCATGGTAAGATATTTACAAAATATAAAATTGTTTTACTTGTTTAACTTTACAAAATTATTTTAGAGAAAAATACTAAATATATATAATATAAGGGTGGTAACTGCGATGCGGGATATTTTTATAATTTCCTGCTTCCCTTATTATTTTAAAGAAAAAAGCCATAGGGGTAGTTTTAATGTGGTGTAAATTATTATTATTATTATCTCTAACTTTTATTTGAAGTATTTTTTGTAAAATAATTTAGAAATGTTAAAACGGAATTATATTATGATGTTTTGAAAAATTGATTTTATGTGTCTGCGGTTTCATAAGAAAATATAATATCGTAGTTATAATGGTTATTTTTGCAACTAGTGTTAAAAGTGTCATTTTATTCCACAAGTGAGAAGCTGGCAGCACGTACCGTAGGCGAGTGCAAGAAAGACACTTTTTGCACTACACTATTTTTTCTACTAATTATGTAAATAGTTTTAATGCATTTCGATCGTAGAAAAATTTTACACATTCGTTATAAAGAATCCTCCGTTATAGCGCAGGTATAAAAACAACTATTTTCTAAGATATACCTCCTATATTAACAATAAAAAGAATCCTATGGGGTAGGTGGCTCAGTGGTATCGAGTCGGCCTGTGGATCTTGAGAACCCTGGTTCGATCCCCACAGCCGACAAACAATTTTCACCAATTTATAAAATCTACCCCTGTGGCTCCTCCTCCACTAATATCTTTGGAGGCCGTGATTTGACGGCTGGTAACCGCACTTCACGCGAAAAAATATATCACTTACCGAGATCTGCTTAGGCAGAGTGCCACACCCAGTGATGGGTAAAAGGCGTGATGATGATATAAAAAAGAATCCTGGAAATTTTGAGCCCCTAAAGCCCGCTCTGCCTCTCTCCTTCCACCCCTGCCAATCGATGCTCGTCGTCCAGGGCGTCGCGACGGCAGTTACGCTCGCGAAGTCGTCGGCGTCGGTTGTACAGTCTGCGCTGCGAGAACATTCTGTTTATTGGTGTAACATAACAGACAACAGGTCTCACTGGCTGATCAGTGAACGGTCGACTGGCATCACCCTGTCAGTTCTGGGGAGGGTGATCGGGGCGCAGGGCGGAGGGTGAAGGTTACGGCGACCCCAATAGGAAGTAGTGCCAATGTTACGGTCAATAAGAGGGGGGATATTCGGGGTGATTTAATCATGTGACGGAAATATTGTTTTTAGGTAAATATAGAATCAAAGAATTATGTGAATTAGGGTGGCTAACTTTGCTTTTCGTTGTTAATTATTTTAATAAAAGTGACCTATCATTTAGGTTTTTTTTTATAATTTAAGAACTACAGGGTGTTTTTATACGTCGGAAATAAATTTAGAGTATATATTATGTGAACAAGAGAGTTTTCAAAATTCACAAAAATTAAGGATGGTTTACCTTAAAGAAAACTTTTAGTAGCACTGGTTTGATAGTATTTTTTTAATATATTACTAATTAAATTATAAACACTACAATAGTCAATTTAGATATATGACTGTAGTGTCGGGCAGTGGTACTAAAAATGTTCTTAATTTTACGGATTTTAAAACAATGTTTTATCTTCTACGATTAGTACTTTATATAATATATACCTTTAATTTGTTTTCCAGAAATATATTTGTATTACAATAATTTTTATTTTTATTAATATTATGTGAAATCTAAAATGAGTTAAAGGTATTTTCTAAATTGTTTAGTCATTTTAAATAATAAATCAATCTCAAAAAACAGGGTGTTTTCTTATTAAAATTAGGAGCGAAGCGAACGTTATCCAAAACAACAATTTTTTTTGTAATTCTTTGCACCGTAAAATATTGAATATTAATATATTAGCTACCCGATAATATGATAAAATAAAAATCTAGACAGTATTTGTTTCGACGTGCTGAATTTTTTCATCTTTTTTTTCAGTGGCAGTTTTCTTTGATATCTTTAACGTCGTTTGTTTATTCTTTTGTTTTCTGTGACTGTGGCAACGATTGTGATTTGTTTTATTAAAGACAAGACTGCTTGTGGTTTGTTTGTATTTTGTTTTGCACAAAATAGTCGCCCAAAAGAATTTTGGAAGTGCTACATGACATGTAAGTTGCCTTTTTAGATGTTAACTTTTAACATATATAATCGAACCCGCTTATAACGAGAACGGTTATAGGGTAGAGAAAGATTAAATTGTTATTTTTATGTATTATTTAAGGTCGGTTTAAAAAAAAACAATAAACAGATAAAAATAACGTTGATATATTTATTTTTAACAATTTATAATTTTCTATGGTTCTTTCCATAATTAATTTATTTTTGTAAGCTTTGTAATGGATGAAAAATTAACTTGGATAATAAATTGGATAAAGAAGAAGGAAAATTCGGAGTTGACAAGAAAATTCAAGCATCACTGTCTAATGTTTGTCTCACCTGTCACGTTCAATTTAAATTTGTTGTGAAAATCATTTGATATATTTAGTAAATTTTCCTTGAAGAGGAAACTGTAGTATGTCATTTTTCCGATATTGTGGGAAATAACTAGAGTAGCTAATTTAATTAAATGCTTGTGAGTGAGCTGTGACGTCATATCAAATCGCAATTACAAATAGTTGAAGGGGTTTTTTTCACCAAACACAAATAAATATTTTTCGCATATTTATCGTGCTTTTCTTGTTACAGTTGCAGTTCTGCAATTGCAGATATCGATATTACAAGAACTTAATTTCAATTACATTCATATTTTTTTATATAATTTGAAGTCAGCGAATTTTTAAAGAAAGATTGATTGTTTAATAGGGTTGTGCATTTGACCAGTCAAATATTTTTCGGTCAATTCACCGACTATTTGACCGGTCAATTGACCAAGAAACATTTAATAAAAATCACAATTAAAATTGTAATTTATTTATATAGTACTGTTTACTACATCCAATATTACTGAAAATGAAAAACCAACAACAACTAATAAACAAAACCACATCAAATTCAAAATAAAGGGGAAAATAAAGTAAAAGACGTAATAAAATGAAATAATATGTATTTATTTTATTTGTAAAGTAAAGTAAGCAAATTCTCCAGAACCCAGAATACCAAACTAGATATATTCATATAATAATAGTAAGTAGCTATTTCTATTGAACAACAGATGTCGTGGCGGTTCCATTTAGATTATTTGACCGTTTTTTTGGCCGTCAAATATTTTTGGTCAATTGACCACGGCACAACCCTATGTTTAATAATTAATAAACACAAATTTTCTTTCGATTTAAAAAAGAAGTTTGCTAACCAACCTATATTAAATTTAAAATAGAAAATAAACAAATAAAAATATGATTATATCTTCTCTGTGACTAGCAGCTCTGTGATTGCAGATTTCAATAGATGCAAATATTATATTTAGTGTGAAATGAATGCAGTATTTAATGCTATAGTCATTTTCTCGTTATTAGCAATAAACGGTTATAAAAAATTCTTGTAAGGATTTTAAAATTCAGGTTATATTTCTACCCACACTTTAATTAGAAATAAAATTAATTAAATGTGAATTATGTCTGTGGAGACTATTGTTCAAGTTGTAATAAACTGTGATTTGACTTTTAATGTTTTATTTAATAGAGGACTAATTTCGTTCAATGAACTTATTATCATTTTGTGAAGCTTTAACTCAAAAACTAATTAAAATAGTTTAATTGTGTTTCAAAATCTAGATTTCTTTATATTTATAATTATAATAAATAAATGTCCAAAAGGTCGTGGGTTCGGGTCCAGCCCGTAGCGGCCATACAAAGGACATATCGGCATATGACCTGAGTAGTTGGTCCGATATATAAATAAAAAAAAAATAAATAAATATATCATTACGTCTTTCATCCATTACTGAGTGTGGTACTCTGTCGTAGCAGATCTCGCTAAGTGATATATTTCTTCCAAAGATATTAGTGGAGGTGGAGCCACAGGGGTAGTTTTAACGTGATGAAAATTGTTGGCCTATTTGATACCACTGAACCACCAATAAAAATATGTAAAAACCTATGCTGAACGAATGGTGAAATGCCCAGGTTCGAATCGAGTCTTATTCTAAAGTTATAAGTTAAAACAATTTTATTATCGGTGTTAAATTGTCGTCATGTTAGCATTACTTGGACATAAATATGCATAAGAGCTCGTCTTAATTACTCTTTTTGTCAAGCTTGAGGCTTAGTTTCTCTTCAAGAGTCAAGAGCGAAAATATAATTAAAGAAAATATAACACATACTTAAATTTATAACAGCGTAAATTAATGCGCGGAAATTAATTTTACACTTATAGTTGTGTTGTTTGTATTCGATTATTTTAAATATTACGCACAAATTTACTCAATTATTATAATTTTTGGAGGTATATTTGTTACATAATAGGAGTTTATGTAACAAATACATAATTTAGGTCTTTATTGGACGAGCCGAATTTTATGGCAGAGCGAGCGCAGCGAGCGAGGCTAATAAATAAGGCGAGTCTATAGAGTCCGATTATGTACGAGTTGCATACAACGTTTTATGTTCGACTGCATGGACAATATTTTCTCTTAAAATACGATTATGTCAATACCTATATTTAAAACATTTAATTGCATCTCAAAGTGTGCTTCGTTGTTATGCATTTGTTGTTTTATTTATCAAATTGTCAAAGTGAAAAATGTGTTGAGATGGATGAAGACATTGAAGACGTTCCAAAAGAAATAAAAGATCTTGCATGTAATGCAAGCGAATATCTAACAATTGTATGAAGACACATATAATACATACAGAAAATGGTGTTTAAATATTTCTTTTGAATTTTGTTTTAATATGACATTGACAGCAGTCCTAATTTTACATTTTTATCGTACTAGTCCAATAAAGTACCCGATTATGGACAGTAAACAGTGTCGTAAAACAAGGTAATATGATGCAGTCAAACATAAAGTTCTTTATTTTTATTCTATTTTAATATTTTTTATTCTAGTCATCTGAAACCTCTATTGTACTATAATTAGGGTTAAATTTATCTTATACAGAGTGGCATAAAATAATATCTCGTTTGAAAATATCTTAGTGTTCATAATTTTGGATTATATGTAATATCAAAGAGGTTGATTCTCAATCAAACTAGTATTATTAATAACAGTTTTCATACTAATTATTATTAGTTACATACATTAACAGTTAAAATTCTGGATAATACAGCAACTATAACAATAGATTTTCAGTTTGTTTATAAATTGAGATAATATTGAAATGTATTCAACGTTAAATAGACAAGAGATGAACAGACAAATGAACTAGTTATTTTGGTTGCTATTCACATACAACATTTGCATCATAGAGTGTATTGTTTTAAATAAACATTCTATCACAAAATTGTTTAATTTACATATCAATTTGAACACGTAAATTTCGTACGTAAAAATGAATTTTTAAACGGTTTTCAATATGTGTATATATTGTCCGTCAGTACGGTGGTGTGGATAGCAATACGGAATTCGAATCCGGAGATCCCGAGTTTGAATCTCACTCAAGCTAAAAATTATATGAACTACCACACTGCGGGTCGGTGAGTGCGGACCCTGTACTGTAATTGGGATTAAATTCCTGTTGTACAGAGTAACATAAATAAATAAATAAATAAATATATATATATATAAACCGGGTGTCTACTTTTTTTTTTGTTATATAGGATATTGAATGGTAAAATTTTCATTACGCCATAAATTTTTCTCTATTAATTTTAGAGCAAAAGTTTAAATACAAAAGTTGTTCAGAATTAAAAACTGCCCTTATTTGTTGATATACGACGATCTTGTCATGAGATACAGGTAAATTAAAATATCCATCTTTAAGCTGTTTACAGAGTGCCATGAAAAATAAAACAAATAATAGTATTGTTTAGTATTCTTTGAGTCTGACAGTTTGTGTTCTATTAATCTTAATGAAACCAAAGAAAATGCTCGTTGGACGCAGTTTTTAATTCTGAACAACTTTTGTATTTAAACTTTTGCTCTAAAATTAATATTGAAAAATTTATGGCGTAATGAAAATGTTACCATTGAATTTCCGATATAACAAAAAAAAGTAGACACCCGGTAGATATATATATATATATATATATATATATATATATATATATATATATATATATATATATACCGGGTGGAACATGAAAACCTGGCCATAGGCGTTTAACATGGGAAATCAGTTTTCCCTTGCGCAAAAGTGGCCAATTGATTTTAGACAAAAATACTTCAAATAAAAGTTGTAGTACTTGAAATTATTCTGCCAGTTAAAACGGCACACATTTGTTTATCATTTTGTCTCAATTCCATGGCTATCACTATAAAGTAGAAATTCTTATAAAATATGAATGCGATTATTTCGCTTACAAAATTTGCAAAATAAAATCTGAAAACTGATTTGGATACAGCATTTTTGTCTAAAATCAATTGGCCACTTTTGCGCAAGGAAAAACTGATTTCCCATGTTAAACGCCTATGGCCAGGTTTTCATGTTACACCCGGTATATATTATTTAACTGTCTTCATGTATGGATTATACTATGTCAATTAGGGTCAGATAACCTAGATTTATAATCATTTATTGAGGACATAATGAACTTTAATAATAATAATAATACTTATTTATTAATGTTAAATTCTTGAACATGTACTCGTATATAGGTAATTATAGCCGAGTAAATAAAACAGTAAAACTTGCATTTATTAATGAACTGTTGTACAAAGTAATAAATAAATAAATATTTAAAATGACTATGAATATTTTATATAGCCGTGGTACTAATGACAGTATTATGTGTAGTTAGTAAGGAACCTAAATTTTATAGTATACCAGGAATCACTCAAACGCAGCTCTATCTTTTAGTTAGTGATTATGTTTTTTAGGATTGTTTGATTTCTTACTAAATTTAAAATAACTCTTCTTAGAAGTAAAGACAGAATTCTAAGCAAGTATTTGGCAATTGTTTGGCCTTAGCAAACATTAAATAAACAAACAAATGCAAACGATTTAACAGTCGACTGTCGAACAGCCAACTAACACAATGTTATAAATATAGTCTGTTTTTCGTACTTTGTTCTAAATGAATCACCTATAAACATTTAGATATTCTTGTTTTTTACATTACACTCGAGAGATTTAATTACTCTAATTGAAACATTTCAATAACAACTATTTAGGGATTAGTATGATGCAAGTCAGGTTTTTTTAATCGATTATGAAAGTGACATATTTTTAAACTATTTTTAAAATTGTGTAAAAAATAAGTCGTGTATTGTCAACGGCCATGGCACAACTCGTTGATACTGATCCAAGCGATAACGCGAGTTAAGCAACGTTGCGTGCGGGGAGTATTTGGATGGGTGACCATCCAGAGAAAAACCCGCGTTGCTGTTGACAAAAGACCTAAAACGCGGATCAGGGCGTAATGGCGGCATATGACCTAAGTAGTTGGTCCGCCAAGAAGCCACAAAAAAAAAAAAAAAAAAAGTCGTGTATTAAACTTCAAATTCATGAAAAAAGTATTTTCTGAGAATCGAACTCAGGGTCTCAAATGTGCAATCCGCCGCGTTTGCACTGAGACATATATAAATAGTGATGACACTATGGATGTCATCTCCGTGGTCAGTTCCAGCTAGACCTTGTGCAGACAGACAGAAGAACAGATCGCGGACCGGCGGTTCGATATGGCTCGACTGAGGGCTGAACCGAGGCGGTGTTTCGTCCGCTAGGGGATGACGGTGGGGTGAGACGTGGAGGGAGGAAATCAATACGGTGCGCGAGCCCGGACCGCGGGGATATGAACCCTGCACTGCCGAAATAAAGAACAGACTGTTGAATGAATGGAACGGCACTGAAAGATAGAAAGAAATGGGAGACTGTCTGGTACTTCTGCAATTGCAGAGCTTTGTAGCAAGGACGAACATGTATTGTAGACAAGCAGTTGTATATTATAGTAGCAGAGAAAACAAAAAATTAAAATTAACAGCAAAGTGGAAATTTGGTGGCAGCAGCAGGTCTATAAGAATGATTTATTTATTTATGTTACGCTGTACAACAGGAACTTAATCCCAATTACAGTACAGGGTCCGCACTCACCGAGCCGCAGTGTGGTAGTTCATATAAATTTTAGCTTGAGTGAGATTCGAACTCGGGATCTCCGGATTCGAATTCCATATCGCTATCCACACCACCTTACTGACGGACGGATGATGTTTGTATATGTAATAAGGTTTTTAATTTAAAAGTTTTTAAAATATTTTTTTCAAACAATAGCAGAAAAAAAATCTTGTGTGTAATACGTAGAAAATTGTTATTTATTTACCTAGAGCAGAAAGTAGTCTATTACCGCTCGTATATGGAAATTGTTGATTGGGGTGTAGCCAAGAGAGATATGAACATTTTCTGCTCGAAATGCACACAATATTTTTATATGACCATTTATGCGTGCAAAAGATTAAATTTTTGTTTAATGTATATATCATCACGCCTGTTACCCATTACTGGGTGTGGCACTCTGCCTAAGCAGATCTCGGTAAGTTATATATTTTGTCGCGTGAAATGCGGTTACCAGCCGTCAAATCACGGCCCTCAAAGATATTAGTGGAGAGGGAGCCACAGGGGTAAATTTAAATTGGTGAAAATTGTTTGTCGGCTGTGGGGATCGAACCAGGGTTCTCAAGAATTTTTAAATTAGGTTTAATGTTACTTTTCCTTTTGTTGTTATTGGATACAGGAGGAAATGTTATTTTTCCGCTTGTTATTATTGGAGGCAGCAAATAGCATACTTTCCGCTATAGTTATATAAAAAGTATTTACTCTACTTCCGTTATTAAAATGTCATTTAACGTACTGGTTTCCATAGCGCCAAATAATATATTAATTACATGTTGACAAGTCTTGGCTCCAAACGTTTTAGTCACGACTTGAGATATTAAGCACGGGGTGAAGTTAGCTTCAAACATATGTCATTATAACTTAACCTTACTTTTTAAATAGTTCATAAAACTTTGCATATTTTTGTTGTTTTAATTTGCGATCGTAGAAAAAGTATAGTACGAATAATTGATTGTACTGTTTTATTAAAAGCAATTTACGGAAGTAGAGCGGTACTAGTGCCGGTTTTACATATTTTGTACAATGTCTTACTTTAGGGCCCCTGAATTCAGGGGCGGATCCAGACTTCGAATTAGAAGGGGGTCATGGAGTGAATTTTGTCTGGGTGGAGAGGGGGGGGGGTGTATTGCCCATCTTCTAAATATAAAAAACATTTGTATTTGCTCATATTATATTCCTGCTTTAAATAATTTTTACAATCACATTAAATCGTCTTTGGAATGGCATTAAATCACATTAAATCATCTTTGGAATCATATTAAATCACATTGAATAACATTCAATTATCTTTAGAATATACTTAGATAACAAAATTTTTTTTCACCTCAAAAATTTCCCCTAAGAACGCCAACACTTTTTAAATAATAAAGTTTCAATATCTAAACGGTTCTTCGATAGAATACAAAAAATATTGAATTAAAAGTTGATTTTCTAAGTGCAAATGTTGGTAGTCACATACTTAACTAGGTCTTAAATAGAATACCTATCCCATCTGCGGGTCGAAATAATATCCCCACAAAATATTGGTTTTTGGCTATTTATTAGAATAATAAATCAAACAATAGTTCTTAATTATCTTAAAATTCTAAGTTCTTAGATAATATTTTCTATTTAATTTGTTTCACAAATTGAGTTATCGTAAATAATGACATCATTATTATGTATTAGGGCCAACATTAAAAAAAAGTCCATGCTTAGGAGGGGGGGGGGTCATGACCCCATGACCCCCCCCCCCCCCGCTGGATCCGCCTCTGCCTGAATTTTGTTTCTAAATAAATTTTGAGCAAATGATACATTAATTTAAGTTCTGCGTATCTTTTATTTGAAACATTTATTTCTAAAGTAATTTCAAAATATTTGACATCAGTTAGCATTCTGTCTACTCTGAAAATTTGGTTCCTATTTCTGTGGGTGGTAGAATCTAGCCTGCTTGGGCATGACCCGCCATTTAAATATCAAAGGGCAGAACAGAGATATGCTGTGGTGCTGTGTGTTGTTGTGTACAGAATTTACTTTGTGCGTCCCACACGCTTTGCGTAAGATATACAAGAGTTCTTTCGTGTGGGTGTATACGAGCACTTACAATCTCCACACTTTAGACGAGAGCTGTTGCTCTTCAATTGTTATATAGTTACAGATTTATGTAAATATGATTGATAAGCAAACACGTAAAATCAAATAAGTAAATAAATAAATAATAGTATGTTGTCCCGCGTGATGGTCGCGCGGGTTGAGGGCCTGACTCACAACCATAAGGTCGTGGGTTCGGGTCCCGCCCGTGGCGACCATGCAAAGAACATATCGGCATATGACCTTAGTAGTTGGTCCGATATATAAATTAAAAAAAAATAAAAATAGTATGTTATGCGTCAATGGAGGGAAACAAGGGATAATCGCGCCCTCCCATGAAGCATATTATACTTTTCGTAACAAGTGCACAAAAATTACTGTCTTATCGGGACAAATGTCAAATATGGGTTGCGTAACTAGTTATCTAGGAAACGCCGCAAACAGCTAATAATCGTTGTCTCTAGGGAGAGAAACATAATGTTTCTCCCCCTAAGGTAGAAAAGCAGCGTTTCTCTCTCTAAAATTAGAGAATAAGAATGTGTTTCTTGTGCATGTGTTACGAAAATATATTATCACGCCTTTTATGTGTATCACTGAATGTGACACTTTGTCACAGACGATCTTAATAAGCGATATATTTCTTCTCATGAAGTGCGGTTACCAGTCGTCAAATTACGGTCTCCATAGATATTTGTGGAGGGAGAACCACAGGGGTATTTTTAACCCGGGTTCTCAAATCCATTTAATTAATTAAATAAAAATATATCATCACGCCTTTTACCCATCACTGGGTGTGGCACTCTGCCTAAACAGATCTCGGTAAGTGATATATTTTTTCGCGTGAAGTGCGGTTACCAGCCGTCAAATCACGGCCTCCAAAAATATTAGTGGAGGAGGAGCCACAGGGGTAGATTTTTTAAATTGGTGAAAATTGTTTGTCGGCTGTGGGGATCGAACCAGGGTTCTCAAGATCCACAGGTCGACTCGATATTTTAATAAAAAGTTATCTTATTTCACTATTCCTAAATTAATAACACGTGTAATATGGCATTCATTAATCCGTCAGTACGGTGGTGTGGATAGCGATACGGAATTCGAATCCGGTGATCCCCAGTTCGCATCGCACTCAAGCTAAAAATTATATAAACTACCACACTGCGGCTCGGTGAATGCGGATCCTGTACTGTAATTGGGATTAAAATCCTGTTGTTCAGCGTAACATAAATAAATAAATAAATAAATAAACCACGTCGCCAATGTACCGAATGTCCGTAGCAACGTCAAGCAAATATCTCCCTCCATAAACGCAGAAAAACAATTCATTGAATCGCAACGCATTTAATTGTCCTGTCAACAAAGCTAGTGGCGCATTCCTTGTCGGTAAACAACCGGAATTACCCGGAATCAAACCTCTTGGCATCTGGAGGCGAAATTGGGTCGCTGGGACCGTGACCGAGTTCGCAGGTCGCAGGCTGCTGCGACTCCCCGGAGTCTGGACTCAGTAGAGTCCGGAACGCGTGGAAAAAGCTTCATGTGGCCCGGATTTATCTCATTCAAGGACAACACGATATGAAATTGGAATAAGAGAGTTATGTCATTTGATTTTCATAAGCTAAGTTATCTAACCTAATTGTTGTATCAATAATAGCTTCAAATACATATTTATGCTAAGTAAATTAGATCTATTTACGGCAGAGTGCCACACCCAGTAATGGGTAAAAGGCGTGATTTAAAATATAATTTGTGTTTGTTAATATATTTTAAATATTATATTGAAAATGTCGCGCTAAAAATTCTTGTATAAAACCAGGGTTCGTAAATATCATGATATTTATAATAAATATCAAAATATCTGATATATAGGATATATGTGGTGACTTGATTATTTACATTTACAAATGAAATGTTTATTTTTTGTGACTTGATTATTTTAAAATGAAATGTTTATTTATTTTTTGATAATTAACTACAATTGTTAAGTTGTTATATTTCCATGTTACGGTAGTTATTTATTTTTAGTTGGTTACATGTTTTTGGTGAAAATAATAAAGACGTTAAAAGCTTATCTTATATTTCTAATTAATAAATTAATTATATTACATTGGTGACCCCGACGTGATATAATTAATTTATCAGATAAATATCACTTTTTGGATATTTATTTTTTAATTTTAGTTTTTGTACACATTTAGAAAAACTGAAAAATTCGAAAAATTTCACTTTTCCGGAGGCTATATCTTAAAAACTAAACAAGATATGGAAATGCGCTCAACGGCGTTGAATTCCCCGTGTCCGAATTGACTTATAAGCAAATTTTCATACAATTTTATGCAATTTAATATTTTTAATTATTTCCTAAGGGGTACCCCTTTGGTTTTTTAAATTTTAATTCAATTTTCCCAAAAATCCTTAATCGTAGGATTATTAAAACGAAAATTTACATACATATGTATTTTGATCCACTGAATCCAGTGGTGCAATCTTCAAATGCATATGACTTCTCGTTTTCGAGAAAATGTTAAAAAACCGCTTTTTGCGAATTTTTTGGCGGAAAAATGAAAAAAATAAAAATCGCTGAAACTATGTTTATAAGTTAACTGAAGCACGAGAAAATTAATGCCGTTGAGCGCGTTTTCATATCACATTTAGTTTTCGAGATATAGCCTCGGAAAAGTAGAAAAACTGAAAAATTCGATAAATTTCACTTTTCCGGAGGCTATATCTTAAAAACTAAACAAGATATGGAAATGCGCTCAACGGCGTTGAATTCCCCCCGACGAAATGTACATTTCATTGGTTCATTTTCAAACAAATTCGTGATCCTATTGGTTGACAGTGACGTGTGGTGAATTCTCACTGAAATATAATTATTAGCGGGGAAGCTAACAAAAAGTTATGATTGTTATATGCAAGTTGTATACGACTGTCCGTACGAATAATAATATCGTGGATACAAATTTAAACAAATAGTGAAAAATATTTACTTGAGTCTATTTAAAAAGTAATGAAAACATACAAACTGCAAATAAAACTAGAAACTAAATACAATAACAGTTTAAAGACATGTTATGAAAGCTATTATCAACTGTAAATGCCATTCTAATTACGTACTTAGGCAAGTGCAATCAAATTACAAGTATTGATACTAATTTCTTGCTATCGAGTCAGCCTATGGATTTAAAAATCCGGGTTCGATTCCTACAACCGACAAACAAATTTCACCACATTAAAACTACCCTTATGGCACCCTCTCCACTAACATCTTTGAGGGTCGTGATTTAACAACCGGTAAGGTCACATCACTTACCAAGATCTGCTATATATAATAATAAATTAATAAGAATGAGAAGTGTTTTAAGTCTCACTAGTTTAGCGTGTAAATTCTCACAGTTGATAACACTGACGTAATTAGGTCAACCACATTTACTTAATAGAATAATTAATTAATTTTGATTCATTGTACTCTGCGTATATTACGAAGTATCCCATATATACGTATTTAATCAAAGATTCCACATCTTTGAATATATATATATATATATATATACAGGGTGAGTCTGGGAAGACGCCCCCCCCTTTAACTTTTTTATTATAAGTAATAGAAAAAAATGGTTCATATGAAAGTTTTATTATTTTAAATATACTATTTGATGGCAGATGTAGATATTTTTTATAAAGTCAGGTTTACAAGATACGACTATCAACTTTTATTTTTTAAATAGCAACCTATAATTATTTTACTAAAATAAAAACCGCCATTTTTTTCTCTTTTCAACGGTGTATTAGTTTTTATTAATGTATCTGAAAAAATTCGAGAAAAATAAGAAAATTGAGAAATACTAGAAATAATTTTTATACAAATATTATAGGTGGCTATGTGAAAATAAACAAAATGTAACAGTGTTATACAACTTAACAAACTAAAGCAACAAATTCATTAACAAAAACAACTTAAAACAAATTATTTTCACATAGCCACCTATAATATTTGTATAAAAATTATTTCTAGTATTTCTCAATTTTCTTATTTTTCCCGAATTTTTTCAGATACATTAATAAAAACTAATACACCGTTGAAAAGAGAAAAAAATGGCGGTTTTTATTTTAGTAAAATAATTATAGGTTGCTATTTAAAAAATAAAAGTTGATAGTCGTATCTTGTAAACCTGACTTTATAAAAAATATCTACATCTGTCATCAAATAGTATATTTAAAATAATAAAACTTTCATATGAACCATTTTTTTCTATTACTCATAATAAAAAAGTTAAAGGGGGGGGCGTCTTCCCAGACTCACCCTGTATATATATATATATATATATATATATATATATATATATATATACCGGGAGTTCTTCTTATCAGTAAACATAGGGACATATCATTGACAGCAATACATTAGAGCGTTTATTTTAAAAGTAAACATAGGGAAAATAATATTTTCATCAATGCATTGAAGTGTAATAGTCTATAGTGTAAAAGAAACATTTTAAGTTTAAACAAATTAAATGAATTTTAATGACTTTAAATTATATTAACTAAACGTTAGGTATAAATTTAGAATCTCAAAACAATCCAAAAGTTCTTTTGTGTAGAGGTTTGTTCACAAATTCTTCGTTTAAGAGATCGTACATAAAAATTTTGGGTTGAACCAGTTCAAAAATCGAAAATTATTAAAATGTGGTTCTATATAATTCAGACCACGAGAAATCAAATGACGAAAGGCGCATCTTCATATCTTTTTTAGTTTTTGAGTTACAGCGATTTTTGACTTTTTTTAAGCTCAACTTTGAAAGCCCATAACTCAAAAACTAAAAGAAATATTAAAATGCGGTTTGAAAAAAAATTTCGAAAAAAATTGAAAAATTGAAAAATTTTCAAAATACCTGCACGAGAATTACACTCGTTCAAACCGCATTTTAATATCTCTTTTAGTTTTTGAGTTATGGGTTTTCAAAGTTGAGCTTAAAAAAAGTCAAAAATCGCTGTTTTATTACTTTGACAACTATAGATGACAGCCATGTTATTTTCGCTCTAATGCATTGCTGTCAAACTTTGTAATTGTAATTATGGTAATGGCATATCCCTATGTTTACTGATAATAAAAAAAACTCCCGGTATATATATATATATATATATATATATATATATATATATATATATATATATATACGGGATGTTCAATAAATAAAATTTTCTCCTAAATTAGGGGGACACAATTTTCATGTACATAATAAGAGATCTACAATTGCAGATTTGGATAAACTTAAACCTAAAAAATACGGTTTTCCAGTATAAGCTATTGTAATTCCTATTGTACAGAGTAGCAAAAAAATAAACAGTAATAATTTAAATATTTGACATCATGTTGACATTTACGATAGTTCACAATGAAGTCACGTGCAGCTAGAAGGAAACCATAGCCACTGAAGCCACATATCCTCCCTAAATAAACCGGAAGACCGAGTCCGGTGATAAGAAAATAATACTCATCTTTTATTATAACGTTGTTGAATTAATTCTATTTACTTTCTGTAATCATGACTATTTTAGCGTTTTTTTTAATTATGTGGTTAATTTATCTTTTTAATTTGTCATGGTATATTTAAATTTTCAGTTTTAATCTGCGGACAGATTTAAATTTTAATTTTCAATCAAGTGTTTCAAGTGTCGAACTGATCAATACACTAAGATTAGTTGGGAATATTTAACAAGCTGCGATATAATTTACATCCATACAAAAAAAATTGTATTTTCACAAAACGAAATACTTGCTACATTTTTCAGACGTTTTAACTGCCCTACAACCAGGGGCGGATCCAGACTTCGAATTAAGGGCGGTCATGGAGTGAATTTTGTCTCTGGGGGGAGGGGGGTTTCACATCAAAAATTTTCCCTAAGAACGCCAACACTTTTTAAATAATAAAGTTTCAATATCTAAACAGTTCTTCGATAAAATACAAACATTATTGAATTAAAAGTGCAAATGTTGGTAGTCACATACTTGACTAGGTCTTAAATAGAATACCTCTTCCATCTGCGGGTCGAAATAATATCCTCACAAAATATTGGTTTTTGGCTATTTATTAGAATAATAAATCAAACAATAGTTCTTAATTATCTTAGAATTTTAATTTCTTAGATAATATTTTCTATTTAATTTGTTTAACAAATTGAGTTATCGTAAATAATGATATCATTATTCATTATTATGTATTAAGGCCAACATTTTAAAAAAAGTCTATGCGGGGGAAGGTCATGACCCCCCGCTGGATCCGCCCCTGCCTACAACATATAGCTTGGCAAAGTAAATCGGAATTAATTTAAGGAGAAAAAATCCTGGAAACTATCTCAGACATTCTTGTTTCCAAAAAAAATTCTGACTCTTTCAAAGACATTTCTTCCTTCCAAAAAATTGCTGAACTCTTCCAAGATTCCATTGTTTTCTAAAAAAAATAATTCTTGAAGTAATTCAGCCGAAAAACGTTCTAAGAATCATCTAATCAAAAAACAATTTGGTTCTGCTTGTCAAATATTAATCTTATCAAAAAAAATAAAATACCTAAAGTTCCAATATAAGCTACTGTAATTTTGATAAATTTCGTGCTGTCCAGAGTAGAAAATAAATAAATATTTCTTAAGACGCTATATGGCAAGCTTCTATTATTGTCGTCTCGTAACATCTTCCACATTCTCTGTATGCTCTGACCGACAACATAAGCTCACATAAACCACATAATGGCTAGAATTAATAATGCAAACGTTATTTGTCTGACGACATCGCAAGGGAATTTCAGTAGTCTGTCTCTCTACCACAAACACTCAAATATAAACGATGCTTACTGACATGTAATACAAGATTCTAGTTTTGCAATTGCAGACGTTACTCACTCACAGAGGGACCTGGCAAAATGGATAAAATGATTGCAAATTCAACTAGATACTACTGAAATTTTGATTAATTTTTTGCTGTTCAGTAAAATACAGTTGCTGAACATAAATCGATAATTAAGCTACAGGAATGTAGCTCTGCAATTGCGGATATTATTCATTCGAAGAGGGACTTGTCAAAGTGGATAAAATGATTGCAAATTCAACTAGAAACTACTGCAATTTTGATGAATTTTTTGCTGTTCAGTAAAATACAGTTGCTGAACATAAATCGATAATTAAGCGACAGGAATGTAGCACTGCAATTGCGGATATTATTCATTCGAAGAGGGACTTGTCAAAGTGGATAAAATTATTGCAAATTCAACTAGAAACTACTGAAATTTTGATGAATTTTTTGCTGTTCAGTAAAATACAGTTGCTGAACATAAATCGATAATTAAGCTACAGGAATGTAGCTCTGCAATTGCGGATATTATTCACTCAAAGAGGGACTTGTCAAAGTGGATAAAATGGAAATGGATATGATTTTTTGTGGCCGATACCGATATATCGGCCATAAAATTTTGTCGTAATTTTTTTGCTGTATAAATGAGGTAAAAGTGATTTATAATGATATACTGGAATATTTTTGATGAACTTACTGGTATGACGACAAATAAAGCAGTGTCATATAAGAAAAGTAATGATGATATGATGAATAAAATTGATGATGAGATTGAATTGTATAAGAAATTAGAAAAAAATATCAAGAAATGAAGATCCTTTGACTTGGTGGGCGCAAAAAAAGACATTTTTCCATTGTTGTACAAAGTTGCAATAATATATTTAGCACCGCCGCCAAGTAGTGTTGCTAGTGAACAGCTATGTTCTTCAGCTGGACATGTTTATGAAAGCGCAAGAAATCATCTAACTCCGGAAAGAGCAGAAAGCTTAATTTTGTTACATTACAACTTGCCAAAACTTAACTTTAAATATTAATTTGTTTAACTTAGTGTGTAACTTTACTTTTAAATTTTTAATGAGTCTTTTGCTAAATTTTGAATAAGAATAAACTTGATTTGTTTTTTATTTAGTATTTCTGTTTTAATTTCGTTAAAAAAACCTTAGCAACTGAAATATTAAGCAATTTATATTTTTTTAGGCCGATACCGATATAGGCCGATAACGTGGTTTACAAATCGGCCAATACCGATATCGGCCAAGAAGACCGATATGGCCGATATACCGATACCGATATCGGTATCGGTCGATCCCTACTAGAAACTACTGCAATTTTGATTAATTTTTTGCTGTTCAGTAAAATACAGTTGCTGAACATAAATCGATAATTAAGCTACAGGAATGTAGCTCTGCAATTGCGGATATTATTCATTCAAAGAGAGACCTATCAAAAGCAAGTAAAATGGCGGTAAATTCAAATATATACAACTGTAATTCTGATTAATTTTTGTAATATAAAATAAGAGTGATATTAACACGTTAACTGCCATGAGGTACGACAGATGTGCCTCACTAAAATTGCCCCGTATGCTTTGAGACACATCATTTGTGCCTCAAGGTTTGATTACACATTTTGCTCAGTGGTCCAACGTTAGTACTTCGAAGCGCATATCAACAAATGTAATTCAATTCTTCTTGGCGTGGCAGACCCAAACGTATTTTTAGCGCATGCATTTTTTTGTTTTTAGTCCCTGAAATAAAAAAATAAATGCTAATTTATATACATATATTGTACCTCAATGAAATATTTAAAAATTCATGGAAATAATTTTCAAAAATCAATTCAGCTAGCATACTCGGATTTACTGATATAAAAAGGCCCTAAATCTATAGAAAAAGAAAAATGGCCGAAGGGACCCAACAATTTTTTTTAATGGTGGCAGTTAACGTGTTAAGGTATGTTTACGCTAGATGCTTCTCTCTCTCTCTCTCTCTGTCTCTCCTGTAGTATCGTTCTATAATTAACAATTTTCAACATGGAATCAGGATTCAGGAAACTTCTCCAGAGTCTGGAGTATGGTATCTGACAGCGAGTCGTCGTCGCAAATGTATTCAATGTACGAGAATACACCAACAAGAACTACTTGTATCTGTATTTGTTGTATTGTCCTGTAGTGAATGTTTGGATATATTTAAACATTTTGTTGTTACACAGAAGTGTTATCTGTTTCCGTCTGTGTGTTAGACAGGCCTGGAATTAGGTAGAATTTAGAGGAAAGAATAGAAAATGTTAAAATATTTATTATATCTGCGAAATTAATAAATAACATCTTTTCTAAATTTTTAATTTATTTTATTTTTTGATAAAGTAATGAAACAAACAATAAAGTATGTATATCTCGTGAAAAAAGTGTAATTTTCTGTCTTTATTATACAAATAACTATTTTATCCCGATCATTAAATAATACAGACATTCAAAATTGATAAATAATGAACTATTATTCAACACTTTTAACACAGCGCACTGATTTATTATTATTGTTATTTTTATGTTGTTGTTTAATCATCTAACCATTAAAATTTTCTTTAAACTTTAAACCAAAAATGCAATTAAAACGTATGGTTTTGCAACTTGCGTGTTATAGTAATAATATTTACGATCATACACGCTCGTTGAATAATATACTATCAAAAAAATGTCTGAAATACCGAAAATTCTTTTATAAAATTTTCATTGCTGAAAATATTTTGACATAAATTATGAGTTGTGTTTCCTACTTCCATAACAACGAATGTATATTTATGTCAAAATATTATCTGTCAATTTTCATACTACGAGTTGTATTCGGCTTGAGAATTTACCAAACAAGAGTTAATTAACAAGAATAGTTAGGTATTTATTTGCACAGTGATGAAAATTCTACATTTTTTCAGTGTACATTTAATATTCAAAATCGACGTTTATGAAAATATTGAAAATATCATTTATTTTATTCGTAACCAAGGATATTAATAACAGTGGTATTTCCGATGAAATTTCACTAGTGATGAATTTCCGACGAAATGTACATTTCATTGGGTCATTTTCAAACAAATTCGTGATCCTATTGGTTGACAGTGACGTTTGGTGAATTCTCATAAAAATGAAAAAGCACAGGGCTCCGATCTGAGGCCCGAAAAACTTGAGTCTGATCCGGCCCTGGACCTGATATACTGTACCGTATTTCAGTTTAATTTTATGTTATTTTAAGTAAATAATGTCCAGAAAGCATTTAATAGACTTCACTACAAAATTATGGCTATTATAGTTCAATAGTCTGAAGCACTTCAAGTATAATTTAGTATGTTTACATGCGCAAGAATTTTCATCCGTTCACATTGGTTAAATATTTCAAGAAAGTCTTGGTTATGGTTTACAACCTTAATGGGTAGTTGTAGCCCTATGGTTGTGCTCTTGTATGACGAGCGGAAGTTCGTGGAGTAAAATATAAAATAGATGAATTTTTTGGTGGCAGCAGCAGTATATGTTCTGCAATACTAGATCTTTGTAACATGAATGAGGTAGAAGTAAATAATATTTAGTAGTAGCATAATGGTAGCGCTGCCGTTGCACAAGCAAGAGTGAAAGAACAATGTTTTTCATGTAACGTTATAGCTACCGTTGTCGTCAATTGTTTCATCCACTTACACACATCTTGCATGCGTGCGATCTTCATCTGTTTAGTATCTCACGGCACAGTTGATAGTTAGTACACGCGCGCAACTGTTCTCCTTTCAAATGTTTTAGTTTTACGTAAGATGAGACACGTAGTGAGCTATAATAACAAATGAAGTTTTTCACAACATGCATGATCATTGTGTGATCATTCCATGGATTTCTTTTCTCTGCTAACACAAAGAAATATTTAAATATATACAGAAGATTCCCATTATACCGAATGACCCAAAATTATAGCTCTCAAATCAATCTTTAATTTAAAATATGTAGTTATTTGAATAACAAGGGATTAAAGTTATACATTTCTTCCCGAAGATTCCGTTCAATACTGTACAATTATATTTCTGGTACAGAACAAAACAAGTATTTAGTTGTTAAAAAACTTTGTACGTTTTTTTTTGTAAAACAAACAAATAATTTTCAATATTTACAAACAATAAATTTAACATATTTACTGGACAGACAGAGATGTCGAAAATATAATTCTTAAAATAAATTTAACAATTTTCACCAATTTAAATCAACCCCTGTTGCTCCCCCTATACTAACATCTTGGGGGCCGTGATTTGACGACTGGTAACCGCACTTCACGCGAAAAAATATATCACTTACCGAGATCTGTTTAGGCAGAGTGCCACACCCAGTAATGGGTAAAAGACGTGATGATATATTTATGGGGTAGGTGGCTCAGTGGTATCGAGTCGGCCTGTGGATCTTGAGAACCCTGGTTCGATCCCCACAGCCGACAAACAATTTTCACCAATTTAAATCAACCCCTGTTGCTCCCCTATACTAACATCTTGGGGGCCGTGATTTGACGACTGGTAACCGCACTTCACGCGAAAAAATATATCACTTACCGAGATCTGTTTAGGCAGAGTGCCACACGCAGTAATGGGTAAAAGGCGTGATGATATATTTATTTATTTTATTTACAAACAATAAAAAAATGTAATATGGTATTTAACCTAAATTTGAATAAATAATTCTGATTCTGTCTCTGTACAATCGACAATAACATCCTCCATGTTCTGATTCCCTTGGCTTTAATAAACTTCTTACAATAATCGTAATTCCCATACATATACATACATTATTCATTTATTTGTGTATGTGTGTATGTAGTATACGGTATGTTTGTGTTGTGTCGCTTCCTGTAACGTAACATAACGTAAGCGACGTAACGCTATCAGAACCAAATATAGTTCGAAGTTTGCTAGGACATTATTAATCAATACATTATAAATAGTATGGCAGTGAAAACAGTGGAAAATATTGGTTTATAATGTTTGGAAAATAAATATATTGTCGTTTAATTTGTATTGATGATCTGCAATTTCTGATCTTGAAGTAATAACTAGCTATAAGTAGGGTTGTGCATTTGACCAGTCAAATATTTTTCGGTCAATTGACCGACTATTTGACCGGTCAATTGACCAAGAAACATTTAATAAAAATCACAATTAAAATTGTAATTTATTTATATAGTACTGTTTACTACATCCAATATTACTGAAAATGAAAAACCAACAACAACTAATAAACAAAACCACATCAAATTCAAAATAAAGGGGAAAATAAAGTAAAAGACGTAATGAAATGAAATAATATGTATTTATTTTATTTGTAAAGTAAAGTAAGCAAATTCTCCAGAACCCAGAATACCAAACTAGATATATTCATATAATAATAGTAAGTAGCAATTTCTATTGAACAACAGATGTCGTGGCGGTTCCATTTAGATTATTTGACCGTATTTTTTGGCTGTCAAATTTTTTGGTCAATTCACCACGGCACAACCCTAGTTATAAGTAATATCAGACTACTGAAAAATATATTTAGATTGCAATATATCAGATGTACAGCAATTGCAGATCTTGCTAGATAATACTATAGCATGTCACGCTATTCATAGTTGATAGGGTATGCTACTAATTATAGTTGTTCATATAAACATAAAATTAAAAGTTTTAATAACACTAATGTAGCGAATTTTAGCGATTGCTCTTATTGATTATAGCAGCTCAGCATTTGCAGATCTTGGTACATAATTTATATTTGTAATGTATCAAATTGTAATACTAACAGGTGGTAGTACAGCATGTGCCACAAAGATTTCATTCTTATTTAAAGAGCGAATTATTGATTTAATACTATATGACGAAATTTGGTGGATGCGCCGTTATATTATTTAATATAACAAATTCCATTTATGTTGTTCAATAAATAAAATTGAGCTATTTTAAAAGATTTTGAGACTTCGACATCGTATATTTTCACTTGTCTTTTCTAAATGATTTTAAAGAGAATATATATATTTCACAACAAAGGGTATATTCTGTACGACGTGCTGATCATGAAACAAAAATATTTTTTTTTTAATTCGAAAAATTAAGGGTTGTTAACCTAAAACATTTTTTGTAGTACTGCACTGGATTCGCTTTCCTATTAAACAAAAACAATGAAGTAGGTATCAACTACGAAAGAATAATTACACAATTCAATTATTAGCAGTTATTTATAATAGAATTTTATTTAATTAATAACTTTAACATAATCAACCACTCAGTGGCAGTGGCAACGAAAAATTTTGGAAAATGGAAAATAGTTTATAGATATATACAGGGTGTTTCAAAATTATTAAAAAATTTGAAGAGTATATATTTTTTAATACAACGCAAAATGTCAATAATATTGTCGTTTTCTATTTGCCATTATTATGGCTTTACTTTTCTTTTCTAGGGAATTTACTTTTAATTTCATTATTAATTATTATTCAATTATAACTATTAATTTTAGAATTTGTTGTATCAATTATATTTGCTATTTTAAGAATATTATAATCAAGAGAAGTATCACTTTCTTCTTTCTGTTGAGGGAAGAAAATTTTACTTTCTAACAAGATTATGAAAAAAATAATAATTTAAAGCAGTTTGACAATAAAAAATATACGAAACAGTTAAGATCTTTTGAAGATACTGTAGTATGGTATACAAAACATTAAAACAAAGTAATACATATGTGAAACTACTCTCGTTTAAATTAATGTTTTTATTTATAAACATCGAAAAAATAAAATCCTTACTTTCTCATTTTAATTAATGAAACCTTGAATTAATTTCATGGATAGCACTTAGATATAATTTCTAAACTAACCTACCCTAAAAGAAAATTAATTTCTATTAAACCAGGTCATTTCATGGCCGCCGCGATTGTACGATTAAAATAACACAAATGAATATTTTTCATCTTTTGTTACTCATGGTGACGTAACGAAAAATCTATTAAGGAATTTGAGGTTTAATTAATTAAAGGGAAACCACGAAAATATCATCTTTGATGTTCTTTTGTTCTTGTAAGAGGCAAACTTGTGGGACGTAATCGAATATTAACATTATTAATTAAAATACGAACAGTATTCAATAAATTTATATCTTATTGTTACAGATCTGCTACCGTAAATCTCTCGGATATAATTCGGGAATAAATTGGTGTATGATAAGTTTAATATTGAGAAGAATGGAGGGGGGGGGGGGTGCAAGTCAGTTAAATGGATGGATATGATTGAAGGACTAGCTTGTAGGAATTATGAATGTGGATGATGTAACTTGTTTGATATTATTTAGTGTATAATTGTTGTTATTAATATTTCTTATTTTCGTGGGAGCTCCAAGCATTTGTTTTAAGAACTTGAAAATATGAAACGTGCATAAATCTCAAACAAAAACATGTGACAAGTGAATTGTTTATAGAACAAGGACCGTAAAAACTTTGTTATGTTACATATTGTTCATTGTTTAACTACGTCACAAGCCAGTTTACAAACTTTAAACAATTGCAAAATATCGAAAATAAACTGTGGTGTTTTATCGAAATTTAGACCAATTAAAAATAGGTAATTGAAAAAAGTTATAAACAAATAACCTTAATTAAAATAAGTATTAGTGTTAACAAAAGAGTGTGAAAATGATCTCAGCAAGGTCAAGAAAATATTCTTAATTAATATTAGGAAAAAATAACGAGTTCACAACGGTATCTGGGTATCTCTCCTGCTTTTGTTCTACCAACCACAAGTGTAACGATGTGAATCCGACTGTGGTATGCTACCATCACCATTCAGTTGTTTCCCGTTTTCTACGCACTCTAGATCGTAAGATCTACGAGCTCTCTAGCTTCGTTAGTGATTTGTTTTGATCGTTTCTGTGATGTGATCGAGGGTGTGAGTGCACCGATTGGCAATTGTTAAGATGTGGTATGAAACAGACGACAGTGCGATGTGGTTCTCGACGGATATGGTGGTATGGACGCTGTTTGTGTTGCGGCAGTTTTAAAAAGGCTTTAGCTGCTGCTATGGGCATTAGCTGCCTATTCAAAGATAAAGGTTAGTGATCAAATTCACTCACAGTTCAATTACTGCTAAATCACAAATCACACTTTTTATTTATCTTCAACAAAGCCTTCAAACAAAATTAATCAATTTAATCAAAAATTATAAATATAAATAAAATATATCATCACGCCTTTTACCCATTACTGGGAGTGATACTCTGCCTAAGCAGATCTCGGAAACACAATTAATCAATTTAAGCAAAAATTATAAATATAAATAAAATATATCATCACGCCTTTTACCCATTACTGGGAGTGATACTCTGCCTAAGCAGATCTCGGAAACACAATTAATCAATTTAAGCAAAAATTATAAATATAAATAAAATATATCATCACGCCTTTTACCCATTACTGGGAGTGATACTCTGCCTAAGCAGATCTCGGAAACACAATTAATCAATTTAAGCAAAAATTATAAATATAAATAAAATATATCATCACGCCTTTTACCCATTACTGGGAGTGATACTCTGCCTAAGCAGATCTCGGAAACACAATTAATCAATTTAAGCAAAAATTATAAATATAAATAAAATATATCATCACGCCTTTTACCCATTACTGGGAGTGATACTCTGCCTAAGCAGATCTCGGAAACACAATTAATCAATTTAAGCAAAAATTATAAATATAAATAAAATATATCATCACGCCTTTTACCCATTACTGGGAGTGATACTCTGCCTAAGCAGATCTCGGAAACACAATTAATCAATTTAATCGAGTCGGCCTGTGGATCTTGAGAACCTTGGTTCGATCCCCACAGCCGACAAACAATTTTAACCAATTTATAAAATCTACCCCTGTGGCTCCTCCTCCACTAATATCTTTGGAGGCCGTGATTTGACGGCTGGTAACCGCATTTTACGCGACAAAATATATCACTTACCGAGATCTGCTTAGGCAGAGTGCCACACCCAGTGATGGGTAAAAGGCGTGATGATATATTTATTTTATATTTATTTAATAAAATATATCATCACGCCTTTTATCCATTACTGGGAGTGATACTCTGTCTAAGCAGATCTCGGTAAGTGATATATTTTTTCGCGTGAAATTCTGTTACCAGTCATCAAATCACGGCCCCCAAAAATATTAGATATCAAATATTCAAAATAATTGATTATTAAGTCTTTTCGTTTTTAATCTTACTTAGGTCGTGAAAAAATAGTATATCCGGTGCGGGAGAGAATGTTATTTAAAAATACCTTCAAGTACTTTATGTCCCTCCTGAATAAATGGATATAATTCTTCGTCACATTAAAATGCATTTTCCGGTAGGTCTTTTTATTATCAACATCGGAATGAATAAATATTCCCCACAACTGATATGATATCACAGTGACGTCAGCTTGTATTCACCACAAACTTTTGATACATTTTTTCACTGATAAAAAACCCACCTGAAAGTTTTATTTTCACGTTAGGACAACTATTGAAATATGCACAATTTTTATCTATAATTACTAAGGTATAAGCACAACGTAATATACTTCTGATAAGAATTCACTTGTTTTAAACTTCTTGTTGATTCGCAATTCGCTTAGTTGCCAATGGAATATGTTTGCGCTTGTTTTGTGGGTGATTTCCTTTGTTTTTCAGCAGTGTATTAATTTTTAGTGTGGGTGATTTTAATTGTTTTTGATTTCAACAGAAACTTTACAAAATAAACATGTATTTGTATGTCAAAACTCTGCTTAAAAATAAGTTATATGGTAGTGATGAAACAATCCATGAAGGTATGTCACATTTACTTATTTATCACCTCATCAATTGCATTTACTGTACTTCATATTTCTTTTTCTTGTTAGTATTTATATATTTATTTATTATTATGTGATAGCATTGTTAAATTTGATTTATTTTAACATAAAAAAATAGTCCAAAGTAAAATTTGCGAAATATTTTGGCGATAACGGTAATAAGTGATTGTCTTAAATTTAACAAAATTTCGAATTTACTGACTGATTAAAATATGTATTAAATTTATTATACGGTTGGAGAAAACTAGCAAATTTTAATTAAATATCTATTGTTTTAAAGAAGTGTACAATTTGGAAAGAATGCTATCAAAAATACTGCATTTGTTAAAACATTTTGTTAATAGTTAAAATAACAATAAAATTTAATGGATTTTAACTTTAATATAAAATAAATTGTATATAGTATCATTAATATCAATCAATATATTTTTTATTACTCTGCATAACAGGAAATTAATCCCAAGCACTCACACACAATCTTATTTGTTCGAAGTCAGCGAGATTCGAATGCACGACCTCTTTTATAGTAATTTTGGTGACAGCGGAATTAAAAATTAAATGACAAAAGTATTTCCACTAAAATTTAAGTTTAATATGTAGGTACAACGAGTCAAAAAATAAATTAAATATATATATATATATATATATATATATATATACCGGGAGTTTTTCTTATCAGTAAACATAGGGATGTATCATTACCATAGTTACAGTTAAAAAGTTTGACAGCAATACATTAGAGAGTTTATTTTAAACATAGGGAAAATAATATTTTGTTGAAGTGTAATAGTATATAGTCTAAAAGAAACATTTTAAGTTTAAACAAATTAAATGAATTTGAATTACTTTAAATTACATTAATTAAACGTTAGGTATAAATTTAGAACCTCAAAACAATCCAAAAGTTCTTTTGTGTAGAGGTTTGTTCGCAAATTCTTCGTTTAAGAGCTCGTACATACAAATAATGAGAATTTTGGGTTGAACCAGTTCAAAAATCGAAAATTATTAAAATGTGGTTCTATATAATTCAGACCACGAGAAATCGAATGGCGCAAGGCACATCTTCATATCTTTTTTAGTTTTTGAGTTACAGCGATTTTTGACTTTTTTTAAGCTCAACTTTGAAAGCCCATAACTCAAAAACTAAAAGAGATATTAAAATGCGATTTGAACGAGTGTATGTCTCGTGCGCTACTTAACTTGTACAGGTATTTTGAACATTTTTCAAAATTTTTCTTCCTCAATATTTCAAAAAATTGAAAAGATAATGAAAATCTGAAAACACCAGTGAATTTGTGGCGTGAAAATACGTAAGTATGCAAATTTTCACAAAAAAATTCGCACGGATAAATTTTTTATTACAAAAAAACGAAAAATGGCAAAAAATCGAAAAAACGCCAAGGGGTACCCCTTGGGATTTTTACGGATTTTACCATTTTTGGATTTTTTGTAATAAAAAATGTATCCGTTCGCATTTTCTTCTGAAAATTTGCATACCTATGTATTTTCACGCGAGGAATTCACTGGTGTTTTCATATTTACTTTATCTCTTCAACTTTTTGAAATATCGACAAAAGAAAATTTCGAAAAAAATTGAAAAATTTTCAAAATTTTCAAAATACATGTACAAGTTAAGTAGCGCACGAGAAATACACTCGTTCAAACCACATTTCAATATCTCTTTTAGTTTTTGAGTTATGGGCTTTCAAAGTTGAGCTTTAAAAAAAGTCAAAAATCGCTGTAACTCAAAAACTAAAAGAGATATTGAAATGCGGTTTGAACCAGAAATTCACATCTGCATGTTTATATGTCAATATTCTGGTCATTCTTGGCCATGGCAGTTCTGTAATAGCAGATCCTAATAAACTACATATTTTAAGCCGTTAAGTACAGTAACCAGTTGTCAAATCACAACTACCAAAAAAGAAAATTTTATTTAGTTTAAATAGGAATTTTAATTCAATAACTGTTTAAAATTACCCCCATTTACCTGTAAACAATAGCCTAAACGATTATAAAATGAATTTATAGCATTACTTATTTGCTCTGGAGGAATCTCATGCGATGCAACACTAATTCTACGTTTTAATTGTTCTACACTCATTCTACCACCATTATAAAATTTTCTTTTTAAGTGGCCCCAAAGAAAAAAATCGTTTGGCGCAAGATCTGATGACCTTGCAGGCCACTCCACTTCTGCACCTCGTCCTATCCATCGTTGGGGGAATATCCGGTGCAGATAATTTCGTACATTTTGTTGCAACCACACTTCCTCAATATTACTCTCTCTTGTAACAACTCTAAATAATTTTCCCCATTTAAATTTCCATTTATATAAAAACGCCCCTCTATTTGATCCTCTATTAACCCGGTCTGATTATGAAAGAGGACAGCTTTATTATTTTGACAACTATAGATGACAGCAATGTTGTTTTCCCTATGTTTACTTTTAAAATAAACGCTATAATGCATTGCTGTCAAACTTTGTAACTGTAACTATGGTAATGGCATATCCCTATGTTTACTGATAAAAAAACTCCCGGTATATATATATAACGCTTTTGATCCATTACTGGGTGTGGTACTCTGCCGTATCAGATCTCTGTAAGTGATATATTTACGCATGTGAAATACGATTATAAGCTATATAATCACGACAAATATGTTAGTGGTGAGGGAGTCACAGATGAAGAAAATTGTTTGTCGGCTGTGGGAATCGAACCCGGGTTCTTAGATCCACAGTTCTATACGACAACTACTGTTAATAGAGTCAACAGTTTCGTGAATTCTAGAAATCATAATTTGAAATAATGTTTGACAAAGACGATTTTCTTGAAAAATATTGCAGATACTGCAAGTAATAATTTTTAATTAGTTTATAGTAGTTTCTTTTATGAGCTTTGTAAAATTTTACAGGGCTACACGCTGTAATTATTCATTTACTTGGTTACTTTAAATGTCATTTATATAGAAGGTGGAAATAAATAATATATTGAACCGGATCAAAACATAAATTGAACATTAAACCAAAATTGAACCGTAATTATTTGTGGTTCGAATCCCTGATTTAAATACATTTAAAGCCATGTGCCGCCATTTTTATTTGAAGTATTTTCCTCTAAAATAATTTAGAATAATTTGACAGAAATCTGCGATAGATTTATTGCCACTGAACCAAACATAATATTCCATATTTTATTGATAGATCTGAAGTGATTTTAAATTTAAAACTGAAGGCCATTGACGAGATTTCAACCGGAAATACTTACAACAATACATCCATTGAAATATTTCGAGTTTATGTCTAAATTCTCCCAGATTCACGAGTTTGCAGCCAATAAAGACATGCAAAGGTGGTGCCTTTAAAAATAGCATTACTGACGTAAAGATGTTTCAATGAACGTGGCACCTACGATTTCTGGGAATCTGGCGTTGATTGTGACGAGTTTTGGCACTTCTTAGATCGAGAAAACTAATTTCAATCACGATTATTTTGCAAAAAGAATGGCAGAATTATTGCATGAAAAAATATGTAACTTTAATGAGTTGTAATTTTAAAAAGATAATTTAATTTTGTATAAACAATTTGAATGTTTACTATTTAAGGAAAAATAAATTAAACATAATTTAAATTAATGGAAATTAGAAAAGAGGTCAATTGAATGCTTGGCGAAACACGTCGAATTCTAGTGCAGATTTTCTTTTCTTTTCGTCTTATATTATCATACTAATCAGTTTCATTTTATATCGTTTTTTTTTCTTGAACTTGATTTGACGAAGTATTTAATTAACAAGGTCGTTATTAAGATTTTAAACAAAATATTTTATTGCAAATTCAATTAATACAAGGACATAATTTAATTTGTCTTGAAGAAAAATTCGATGATAAATGGCGATTATTCATTTTAAAGTATGTCTGGTTCGATCCCCACAGCCGACAAACAATTTTCACCCTGTGGCTTCCCCTCCACTAATATCTTGTGATTTGACGGCTGGTAACCGCACTTCACGCGAAGAAATATATCACTTACCAAGATTTGCTTAGGCAGAGTGCCCACCCAGTAATGGGTAAAAGGCGTGATGATATATTTATGGGGTAGATGGCTCAGTGGTATCGAGTCGGCCTGAGGATCTTGAGAACCCTGGTTCGATTCCCACAGCCGATAAATAATTTTCACCAATTTAAATCTACCCCTGTGGCTCCCCTTCCACTAATATCTTTGGGGGCCGTGATTTGACGACTGGTAACCGCACTTCACGCGAAAAAATATATCACTTACCGAGATCTGCTTAAGCAGAGTGCCACACCCAGTGATGGGTAAAAGGCGTGATGATATATTTATATATTAATTTATTTAAATCTACCCCTGTGGCTTCCCCTCCACTAATATCTTTGGGGGACGTGATTTGACGACTGGTAACGGCATTTTACGCGAAAAAATATATCACTTACCGAGATTTGCTTAGGCAGAGTGCCACACCCAGTAATGTGTAAAAGGCGTGATGATATATTTATTTAAAATATGTTGTCAAAACGTAACACGACAATTGTTAGTAAAGTAAAAAATATGATTTAATACTGGCGGATTCTTGCAAAATATTTTATCAATTTTAACAATGTATTGTTGATAATTTTTAACGTACCTAGTGACGTCATAGACATTTTATCTGTAAAACATAAAATTTGTTTTCATGCATTCTTACTCACTGCAAATTCTTGAAAGTCAAAAATAATTTCGAAACGTTTTACAATAACTTAACAACAGTAACTTAATCCCAATTACAGTACCAAACGCAAAAAATGTATTATTTACCAGTTAGAATTTATTATTGGCAAGGCTCGCTTCGCTTAACTCTTAAACATATAAACAGTAAGTACGTAGAACGCACGCCTTGCACTCTGCACATTGCAGATGATAAATATAAATTTATAGCAACGTTTCCTGTGTATTTAATAGTTATTTGTGTATTAAGAGCGTAAAGTGATTCTTTGTTACTCGAACACGGTAATTGCAGCGCGAGCCGAAGGCGAGAGCTGCAATAGTGTAAGAGAAACAAAGACACTTTACGCTCGTGATACATACATAATTTTTTCTACGATTGCATCTTAAAACTATTAAAACACGTATACGTACTGAAAATAAATTCGTTCTGTCAACTGTCAATATGACAAGTTTCTGTTTTGTTTGTTTTCCAAGTAACTATTGAAATAAGCGCGCATTTAATATATTTGCCATTGGAGACGCGCAAAAAAGATATTTTTCGATTGTTCCACAGAAAACGTCAACTTTACGATGACAAATGAGAGCGTAATTATCAACTTTTCATAGCAATCGTAGAAAAAATAAATTTTATTTTCTGATTAAATAGTTTGAAACTTTCTAGTTTAGTTTTCAACTTGATTTGTAAATTTATTAGAACTTTGAAACAAAACGACTTCAGACTGTAATTAATGCAAGAGACTGGAAAACTATTTTCAAAATAAAATAAAAGAATTGAAAGATAGAGTATGTAACTATTTAAATATTTTCTCGTGATGCTGCTAGTATTTTGTAATTCTATTTTATTTTGGCGCGGTTATAAAAATTTGTTAAAGATTGGTTATTGTTACAAATTGTTGAATGCTTAAAATTCTCGTTATACTCATTAAATCGTACTAAATAATAAGTTTTATTGTTTAATGCCATTGTTTAGATTTTTTGCTTGAACGGCAATTATTTTTTAATTAAAATTGGTCTATAAATTATTGTTATATTCTTTATAAACGATTTTCAAAAATTTTACGCTTATTCAAATAACATGGTTACTAAGTGCAGAATTTTTATTGCATTGTTATCAAATTTTAGTTGTTATATTTTATATTATGAGTACTGTTTGCAATATAGTTTTCGTAACACATGCACAAGAAACACGTTCTTATTCCCTAATTTTAGAGAGAGAAACACTGCTTTTCTCCCCTAGGGAGAGAAATATTATGTTTCTCTCCCTAGGTAGCATGTTTCTCTCCCTAGAGAGATGTTTCTCTCCCTAGAAAGATTATCTGTTTGCGGCGTTTCCTAGGTAACTAGTTACGCAACCCATATTTGACATTTGTCCCGATAATTTTTTGTACTTTTCCTTTCAAAGATTTAACATTTATTCCAAATGAATCTGTAAATGCACCTCCGAAACCATAGATCGTCTGATATTTTGTTTGGATCTATTTTCACGAGATATCCTAAAATGTTTCATCATTTTTCGTAACACATGCACAAGAAACACGTTCTTATTCCCTAATTTTAGAAAGAGAATCACTGCTTTTCTCCCTAGGTAGCATATTTCTCTCCCTAGGGAGATGTTTCTCTCCCTAGGGACTACGTTTCTTAGCTGTTTGCGGCGTTTCCTAGGTAACTAGTTACGCAACCCATATTTGACATTTGTCCCGATAAGACAGTAATTACGAAAAGTATAATATGCTTCACGGGAGGGCGCGATTATCCCTTGTGTGAAGTTGGCAACTTCACACGCGGGAATAATCGCTTGTTTCCCTCCCTTGTCCGTCAGTACGGTGGTGTGGATAGCAATATGGAATTCGAATCCGGAGATTTTGAGTTCGAATCTCACTCAAGCTAAAAATTATATAAACTACTACACTGCGGCTCGGTGAGTGCGGACCCTGTATTGTAAATTAAATTGATTGTTACCATTAATTAAATTCCTGTTGTACAGCGTAACATAAATAAATAAATAAATAAATAAATAACATACTATTTCATATGAACGATATTTTTGTTTGTTTCTCGAGCACAACAGAGCTCTAGAACAGCGACTAAGTGGTTCAGAATCAATTACAACCTGCAGAATCTCCTTGTACAGTACATAGAATAAATTTAATACCAAAGATAAAGTATGTTTAAATTCTGAGTGTAACCAATCAGCTGATACTTTGTGTACAGCTTTTATCGATTTTATTGGATTTAATGTATAATAAAATATACATGCTACACTTCTGATTATATCTAAACCGATTTATAAATTCAAAATTGTATTTGCTCGTTTTATTTATTGATCCTGGTTGAGCCTTTCCATAGATATCACATTAATGTATTGTTGTATTGGTATGATGATTTATCGATGCAACAATGAGAATAAATTCCTAACCTTTCGTTGGCCTCCTGGCTTGTTTGGGATCTCTAGGTCTTTCAGCAGCCTCCAGGATGTTGTGGACACCTTCCCCATATAGATCACCTTGCACTCAGTCGATAGTACATTTTTTAGAGTTTGGTTATGGACACTACACTATATTTTAACACTCCGATTGTCATTATTTTTAGTATATTTAACACTTCAAAAAGATAGATTAAAAGGGCAAATAAAATATTTGGAATCATGTTTTCAAATGTAGTTCAGTTTGGTACTTGTATATTATTTTAAGTTATAGATTACAAAAATAATTAATATTGTTAAGTTAAAATACTAAAATAACTTCTACTAATGTTGAAAATATTCAAATAACAGTATTTCATATTAAAATCTTATTGGATAAACAGGTTAATCTGGACGTATAACCAAATTTCTGATTAATTAAATTAAATTTTGATTCCAATAAAAAATATTATCGTAATCGATAAATCAATACTTTAACTAATGATTTCAAACAAATTTAAGTCTTAATTAACGATATTTCATTAAAAATATCAATAATTAATAGCAAAAATATAGAACAATAACTGTCATTTGAAAACAAATGAATACTGCAAGTACTGATCACGTGATACTGACAACCCTATTTTGATAGGTATAGTATGTTCAAAGATCATGTACAAAACTTATAATTTAATGCAAGACAATTATTTATACTTTTAATTGACTGTAATGATTGATATTTATTTTATTTTGAAATGTAATAAATATTTGATAAAAAGCATTTTATTTCAACAAATGAAATATGTTTTGTGCTTGAAATAAAAAAAAAAAATTTTATTTCTACAAATGAAATATGTTTTGTGCTTGAAATAAAATGTATTATTTATTTAGTATTGTTCCACAGTTATAATACAAATGTAGTAAAATATTTATATGCATTAATATTTAAATATTATAACTGTCAATTATTCATTCGTTTAATTGTAATGACATAACAGATCGATAATAAAAATACTTGTACATTGTAATTTTTATATAAAAAGCTTATTCACCCGAAACCTGCCTTTAAGATGTGCAACTGCAGATCTGCTACAACATACGAGAGTTGCGCGATGATCACATCACAAAAACAAACGGAATTAATAAGAAGAAAATATCTATAAATTTATATGACAATTTAATAATTAATTCAAACATGTTTTATTATTTCTTTTCGTAGTAAAAATTCTAAATGTGTTTTTTGTTCTTGCAGATGAATGCGGACAGAGCGGCGTGGACAGCGACGAGGACGTCATCACTGACTACCTGCCGCTCGCGGGCGAGCCGCCTCTCCGGGGGCCGAGTCCCGGGGACAACATGGCGGCGCAGCATCCTCTGCGTGCCCCCACGGCTTCCACGGGGCCTCTTGTGCCTACCATTAGTGTCACGCCCCATTCACCGGCTGCCAAACACTACCCCGTACTTGGTAAGACACATCGTTCACCACATATGGCTGATTTCAACGTATTTAGCATAAATAAAATATTTACGCTCTCGAACATCTAATAGAAGGGTAAAGTAAAGCTTTGGTCTGTTTTCTGTAAACGTGGAAAACACAGGAAAAAAGAAATGCAAACTAGAGACTTTGTCATTGTTTTGTAGAATTTAATGAAAGCCTCCGGCGTTCTCAGTGCAGTGTAAAGATTTTTTAAGGTAAATAAAGTTTAATTGTCAAAGGAAACTTCAAAGTAAGAGTTGATTACAACCTTTTAGATCTTTAATCATGTTTAGTGTTCATAGTTTGTCATTCTGAAATAATATAATTAGGGTAATTGAGAAACTGCTACTAATTTGTTTCTCTTCTTCAGAGGACAGCCTCCAGCAGCTTCATGAGATCCACGAAAGTATCCAAGCAATGCGGGAGCTCTCTGCAGCAGCAACCAGCATGCAGTGTGGATTTGTATCGCTTCGTTTGAGTGCTGCTGCACGTTTATCGGCATCGTGTCCGTCACTCAACGAGGCAGCCTCACAGATTCTCGGTTGTTCAGACCCCATGTTGGATTCGCAGGGCAGCGTTGGAAGTAGCCCGTTACATTTGCCTGGTAGCAGGAAGAGTAGTGGTAAGTACGACGAGATTTAAACAGATAGAGTTGTTGAAAGTTAACATGAACTACTCGAATTTCTGTGCCGTGATTCACGGTAAGAATGTAGCATCTGCAATTACGGATCATGTTCACATCTAAATTACGCCCTCTATTTCTGGATGCAGCAGTTGCTCTGCAGCTTGCACTATTTATTTTACTATTACAGTTGTAATGTTATAAAAACTAACAAGTCTTCTTTTCTTTCTCATTGTTGACTATCTTTGCAGAAACACAAGACTGGTTACTTTGCCGTGGTCTCCAAGGTGATACTCAACGTCGAAGATCATGGACAGCTTTAGAAGATCTTTCAGGAACAAAGGAAAAAGTCAAACAGAATCGACAGCGGAGGTATTACTAGTACAACATTCTTATTTATTTATTTTGCGCTTGTCATATTAGCAAATTCAACAAAGTAAATGTACATTTGAGTGGTTCAGTGTTCACTATAAACTGTATGTTCTTTTTATTGTTATACTAACATAGTTATTTATTTTTATGGGTCTAGTATGAGTCTCAGCAGCATGGAATCCGAAGCTGACGAATCTTCGTTACTAGATAACGTAGATGGAAGCACCGCTAGACTCTTGTGTACAGATCCAGCGATTGCTAGAAGAGGCAGGGGTAGTTCTGGAGGTGGTGCTTCCACGCATTCACTCAACGAGGCCGATCTGCAGGTAAACAACACACAAACATTCTTATCCTAACATATATATTCATTCCTTCATTGACACAATTTTTCACTCCCAATTTCACCATTATTTATTCATTAGATTAATCTTCAGCAACTATTCATATCATAACGTATCACTCTTCATCCGCATTCATACTTCTTGTCTAACAATATGTTTGTTTTCAGAACGATTTCAACAAGTTGAAAGCTAAACGAGAAGCCGAACAACGTCTTCTATCAGCTCGTCTACCTCTCCAGAAATCAGTGTCAACTCCTTCCATAATCGCTGTCCGAGATATCGCTCCAGAACCTTTGGTGCAAGCGCCTCTTCCAATGTGAGTTTTCTAGCTACTTGTTTTTCTCACTTTCATATTTTTACAGTTTGTTTATTATTCTTTTCACATCTGCACATATTTGTATCCTGCTTGCATCGTGTGTTTTTGTATTTTCACGATTGAAAATGTAAGTTTTACTTTGCATTTCAAGTAAATATTTTTGGATATCATGTTTGGATGTTATTCGCAGAAATTTGAGGCTTTGTGGACGGTAAATACGTGTCAGCTTTATTGGAAAATATCGAATCTAACTTATTATTAACTGCATACAAATGTCAATAACATGTCAAATTCTATTTGTCTACTATATTTCATAGTTGAGTTAATGTAGCTTCTTGTACGTGGTTTAAAATTTCATTTTTGCGTTTACAAAGCCTTCCCCTGTGGATAACATCCCCATGGCTGTATAGCTAGCCCTGCATGCTTGCTTAGTGGCGCTGTGTGTGGTAGGTGCCGACCCAGCGGTACGGAGGAGAGCGAAACTGAGGAGGAAGGCAGTCGCCAGGGTTCCGCCCTCGGTCATTTCGACATCCCCTCAGCACAGCTGTCTCTTCACCATCTCCTGGACCAGTGAGTATCGTAGCTGCAGCGATGCTTTGCTTCAAATTGGATATCTGTTCATTTCGTGAGACAAGATTATTTTGGTTTGATGCAGTTCAACGTTTCTAAATTATTTACTTAGAAACAAAACTGTTTAAAAAATAGTTATTTTTATACGACCATGACAGAAAGTAGATTTTTTTGCATTTATTTCATGTATGGAAAATAGACATTTATCGTATAATCATGTATAAAGTATTACTTTTAGCAGAGTTCGTATAAAAAATAATGGCAGGTAGCACAAGCTCTGTTTTTGCCTGTTTTAAGAGCAGTGTTTTTGGGTGTTTTAGCTATCTCTAGCATGTTAAAACCGTGCTCTTAGAACACCCAAATACAGAGCTTGTGCTACCAGCCAATGTGTTCACCACAAGCAGAAAGTGTCTTGTGTTGTTATTGCTCATCATGCGCGAGTTGCAATAGACTACTTTCTGCTGTACATACACAAATAATTATTGTATATCAAGGGAAGAAAGTGATTCATTTCACCCTGAAGATACCGTTTCATTTTCCGAGCTGAAGGTGAGGGATATAAAGCACCTAAGGGAAGAATGGTACTTTCTTCACTAGGTATACATATAATTTTTTTGATTGCCCTATTAGAAAGTAACATTTTCAAAATTAAATAAGAAATTTGGAGAAGAGTTATTCTCTTGATAGACTTCACTTTGATGTCACTAAAGTTAAATCATACCGTTGTTTTCTATTTGTCATTGATAGGGCTTTACTTTTCTTAATTAAGGGTACATTCTAATTGGGTCGTGAAAAAAAAAAGATATCGTCATGTCTTTCACCTATTTCTGGATGTAGAGCTCTGCAATTGCAGATATTGTTAAATGAGATATCCAGTAAAGTCTTGCGTTATGAATGTTAACTAATATGTTTATGTTTTGTGTGTTACAGCTACTAACTTCTATTTATATATTTTATTTTGTGTTTTGCTTCTATCAGTGTTTTTGATGCACTTTTTGCACTTGAAATTTTGATATCTTAAATAGTTTTCTTCCAGAATCTCTTTAGTAATTTTCTAAGTAATTTTTATATTCATTTTTCTAACTTCTTTCCTGTGTGTAAAAGTAATGAAACAGTAAGTTTAATCAATGTTTTATTTTGTTTTTAGCGCTCCGTACGATCACCAGGAGAAAAGGCGCACTAAACGAGGAAGTTTATTCTTCCGAAAGAAAAAAGTAGGTCAACTTTATACTTATCACTTGAAAAGTTATATTAAATCATTTGACAGCGAATAAAACTTTTTGAAAACATTTTATTTTTGTTTCAAATAAAAATTGTAGAGAATTAAATTCTACTTCTAAACTACTACTGATTTAGAGGCAAAATTTAATTCTCTAAATATTTTTGCTATAAAAAAAAATCAAGGAAGCCAGTTTTGAAGGACAATTGTATAGGAACAGTTGTAGCTGAGCAAAAGTTGCGTGTTCAAATCTCGCTGATTTCTACGTATATGATTGTGTCTGAGTGGTTCGGATTCCGCTGTAATTGGGATTAAGTTCCTGTTGTGCAGAGTAACAAATAATTAAGTAAATATGAGTTATTTTGTTAATAGGATAAAAGTAAAAAAGTGACCCACCAATGGGTATCAGCTTGTTACGGATCGTCCCATATTTGTGATGTTTGTCAAAAACCTTTAAGCAATAAGCCAGCTCTGTATTGTGAAAGTAAGTAGTGAAATTTTCAAAGAACTTCAACAGATTTAAATTGTTCTTTTTTATTCAGATTGCACAACAACCGTGCACCAAAATAGTTGTAAGGACAATATTCTCGACTGCAATAAACCGAAAGTTTCGAAGGTAAATATTAACAAATCTTTACAAAAAAATATCATTTAAACTTTATTGAACCGTTTCAGAATTCAGCAAAGCTTTCAGGCTTTTCAGTATCCATTCCAAACTCAAAAAGCTCGCTAGCCAAAAAAGGTCAAAGCTCAACAGCGGGACATTCTCAAAACAGTTCGTCAAATAGGTATGATCATACCAAAACAACATTTCATTTCATATTTTCTCTAAACATGCGATTTTGTTCGATCACAATAAATTTTATTCGCATTCATGAAAGATTTGAAATAAATTTATTGTAGATCTTTTTTTATGTGCGATGTTTAATAGTGTAGCGTTTCATTTGTAGTACAATTTATTTTTTAATATTTTTATGAAATAGTAACATAGTTTAGTGTTACTATAAAATTGTTAATTGTAGAGCATGTTATGTGAAAGATCATGGACTTTATATAAGGTTGAATCGACGACAAACGTTCTGGAGCTATTTTAAAATAAATACTTCAAGTAAAAGTGGTCAAAATTTCGTTCGATGTATCTTTTATTTGAAGTAGTTTTCTTTTAAACAATTTAGGACAGTTTGGGATTGGAATATAAATAATATTGTCTATTTTTGAGAGTAAAAAACCTTGTATAAATTTGTGATGAAGAATTCTGTAATGTACTCTACTTAGTGTGTTCAACAAAACTATATTTGTAAGATCCCCGCACACTTTGACTACTTTTAAATGTCATAAACCAAAAACGAACTTGAAACTGAAATTCAGAGACATACTTTTCAAGTTCGTGTTCTAAATGTGTAAGAACTTCTAAAAAACTTGATAAAACATTATTCCCGACTTATCAAACGTCCCCCTGCTTGGCTATTTCTTCAACCCCTGTGGTTTTGATGTTTTGCCTGTTTTGCTTGCTTTGTAGCACGATTTTGCGTTCGGTCTGTTTTCCGGGATGCGATAGGTAGCAGATTTGAGTAACATATGTGTCTTGTCCATCAAGCTTCTTCTTACATCCACGATTTTTTTTATGTTTCGTGTGTTTATTTGTGTCATACGTGTCTTCATGTTGCTATTTTTTCAAGGTTTATTTCTCTTTCCACTCTTCTCGAATTAGATTTTATTTAATCATTTGAAAGAAGCTACGAAACTTATTATTTACCTAAATCTATTTCGAGAACAGCTTAAGAAGAGAAGTATCTTTCCAAACCATTTTATCGTTAAAAATCCGAATGGAAGTCATAGTTAACGAACCTTGCTGTTTGCATTTTTGTTTCAACACAGTACTTAATAAATGTGCCTTTCTTAATGTCGATTTTAAATTGTAGATAGGAGTTGTATTCGTAAATGGTATCTACAGTATTTTGTATTTAAGGTAAATGGAAGATTTTGAGTTAAAGTTACTGAAATATTTATTAATTTGTTTATAGTTTAAAGTTATTGTCATTATACATTGTAAATATGTCATAATGTTTTCGTTTTGGTGGACATGATACAAATGAAAGACATCTCTTTTAGTCATGAGAAGAACGATTAATCATCTGATTTTCTTCGCCAAAAAAGATAAATTTTATTATCTTTGTTTTAGACGTTTTCTTCATTTCATAATTCATCTTAGTTATTTATTATTTAAGACTCCAAATTTCTGTTGCAGTATTATTTAGTATTTGCTGATTTATTGGCTTTTATTTACACTTATTTTATTATTATAAATAAATGACAGCATAATATAAAATATTACACTAGCAAAACTGAAATAAACATACCAACAACAAGTTTATGATATTGATTACAAGAATCAATGTTTGTTTGTTGATCGTCGTGTGGTATCAGATGGTTAACGATGTGATAGTGTAAAAGAGATATCTGTCCGTTTGAGGGTGAAGGGTGGTTTCGGTTTTGCTAATCTGTTGCTTGTTGCCTGTCCCCGCTCACAATAACCAACCCCAACCACGTCCACGCCATGCCACCCTGTAGGAGGAGCCAGCTGTGCTATTCGCCCTGGCGCAGAGTCGCCACCAAGCTGGGAGTGAAGTAAGTCCCGTGACGCACTCGGATACCCCTCATCCAGCGATTTTATACCCCATTCGGCCTTATTTAACACTGCTTGTGCCCTCGACAACCAAAACTAACATTTGCCATTTTATATTTGGATGAAACCAGAGGCTGACTATAACATTTTGTGGGGTGCATTTTCAGTCTTAAATTGAAGATAAGAAAGAATTCCATATATCACATTTTAGATTGAAGCATATTCCAGTTTATTTTTCTTATTTTCGTATATGATAAAAAATACTTTTTGGGTGCAATTATAAATGAAGCAGATCATTTATTTGTTATTCTATTTGATTGGCTTACTTTGTTTACTTACTGTTACTACTAGCGAATCTGATTAAGGTTTAGGTTGAAGTAATCCACCTTCTTAGGCTCCTTCAGTTTATTCATTGCAGTTAATAAAGTAATAAGTTATTATTCTACTAACTAACATTATTTATCTCTATAGATGATATTAATAAATCTAGCTACAGCTGCGACCGAGCGGCTCAGAATATCTTACACCCCCTTTCTGCAAGTTAATGTCACAGTGTATACAATATTGTCATTTGAAATCATTCATAAATAAATGAATAAATAAAGTTGTGAGTGAATGTGTTTGTCGAGAGGACAAGCAGTGTATCTTATTCTACTCTTTTCTGTCATTTCTGTCTCCTTTTTATACTGTTTGTATGTTTAATTGCTTTCTTTCTGTCTACTCCGTCTGCTCTTTTGACTTTTCTAGCTCTGCTATCTGCGTCTTCTTTCTGAGGTTTTTAATCTTGGCATTCAACTAAAAACTGCATATTAGGTTGAGGATTGATATTTTTACAGCTTTCGCAGGATTTGCGGAAAGACTATTTTTTTAATATTTGCATTTTGGTAGAAAATGTAGATTACTTTTGTACTGTGCACATTGAAAATATTTGTTTCAAGGCACAGACCTACAGAAATCTCTTTATTCAATAAGTATTTTATTTCATATTTAAAGGGATTCCTGTATTATTAGTGATAGAGAAACTAAATAATAATTCGTTCTTCAATTAATTAAGTTAAAATCTTAAATTATATTTAGTTTGCTAAGCTTCTGTCTTGTTGGCTTGTATTTAAGCTTTCGCATGGACGCTGAACTTAAAACATTTCTACACATTTACCGCATAAAATACCCCTTAAACATTCTAAAATTATATAAAACTAAATATTTCACATGATACTGATATCGCTTACTGTCTTGATCAGCTGTATTTTGTGTTAAAACAAATTATTAAATTGATTTTAATTTATTTGGGATGTTTCCAGTCAAATTATTAACGAAGATAAAGAGATTGACCATCATCATCACTCGCATCATGACAGTACAAGGTAAATGATTTACACATTTAATAGTTTTTCAACAAATTAATTTTAATAATACATTTTTAGTTTTCCTGACGATGTTCCGATAGTTCCATTAGAATTTTTAACAGATACACCGTTAACAGCAGCAGATCTGGGTTCAGATCCTGCTCTAGGTCTTCACGAAAGTGAACCAGATTCTTGGACGCCAGCAGTAGGTAAAGACATTGCGCGCAAACTTAAAGAGAAGGAAGTGAAGCGGCAAGAACATATTTACGAATTTATTCTTACTGAAAAGCATCATTGTTTAACTTTACTTACAATGCAGAAGGTTTGTAAAAGATTTAATATGTTTGAATTAGATCTTTATTTGTATACTTTTTTTAGGTCTTCGTGGAAGGTTTACAAAAGTATTTCCAGTTAGGGCCGAGTCTGGAAAGAATGTTTCCACGTTTAGCTGATTTAACGGCATTACATTTAGGTTTATTATCTCGTTTAAGGGAAAGACAGAAAGAATCACCAATTGTTAGTTCCATAGCTGATATTTTATTGGAACAATTTTCGTCTGTACATGCTATCAGATTGAAATCTGCTTACGGTAGTTTTCTGAACTTAAAACACAAGAAATTATTGATTAATAAATTAATTAACAATTGCAGGAGAGTTCTGTAGCAGACATAGAGATGCAGTAGATATTTATAAATATTATTTACAACATGATTCGAGATTTGGACAGTTCGTGAGACATTGTCAGTCGATTCCTCTACTTAAGAAGAAAGGTATCCCGGAATGTATTTTATTTGTAACTCAGAGACTCACAAAATATCCTCTACTCATTGAACCACTCATCAAGACAAGTAAAGACAACAGAGAAGAACAGGAAATGCTACATAAAGCTCTAGCACTCGTAAAGGTAAATAAATCTTACTAAATCCTTTTTATTTTACTTTTAAATTGTTTATTCTTTAGGAAATCTTGGTGGAAGTAGATGCCCAAGTAGCAGAGAAAGAAAAAGAGGACAGAAAATTAGAAATATATAATAGAATTGATGCAAAGTCGTACACTACTCATAGAGGTCATAAGTTTAAGAAATCAGATATTTTACAAGGAAATAGATCTTTGAAATTTGAAGGAGTAGCTATGTTGATGCAAGGACGAGGAAAGATGCAAGTTGTTCTTGTTATTGTCCTGTCGGATGTTTTGTTTTTCCTGCAGGAAAATTCGCATAAGTATTCGTTCTTCACACCGGACAATAAAGTAAAACAACATTCTGGAATTGAATAAATAAATTTCTCTATTATTGTTCTTGTAGGCTGGAGTAGTTTCATTACAAAAATTACTAGTCAGAGAAAAAGCCGGCCAAGAATCAAGGGGGATCTATTTAATATCATCAAATCCCGCAGATCCTGAAATGTTTGAATTGAAAGTACATAAACCGAAGGATAAGCAAGTTTGGATTCAAGCTATACGGTAAATATATTCTTTAATTTATTGTTACCATTAATGATTTTGTTGTTAATCTTAGTTGCGCGGTACAATGTTGTCCTGAAGATGAGGAAGACAACATAGCACTGAGTTCAGAAGAAAGACAAAAGTTGATGAACGCTAAACAAGCACAAGTTCGACATTTAGTCGGTAAGCTAACATTGTATTTTGTTTAGTACCTAATGTTTAGATTCCCTAGTGAACTGTAGAAATAAACACAGTTTTGTTCTTTTATCTTTAGATGTAAACAGTTTAGAACTCCTCTATTTTCGCATGTAATTTTATTTGTACCACTAGTAATATTGAATTGAATACAAAGATTGTTGAGATCTTTACAGTTACAATTTATTTCTTTTCATTGTGATTAATTAATTAACTGTAAAGTTGCTCTTTTTGTATGAGTATAAATGCGATGTAAATATGTATGATTCTTACCTAACTATGGATACGTGTATCAAATATATGAATCCTTTGTCTAACAGATGTCCAGTCTGGATATGAAGGTAATGCTCAAATCGCATCAAAACCATTGTTGTTTTCATCTTCTTTCGATTGTTGAATGATTTTCTTTTAATCCAAAAGATGTTATTGTTATTTTCAGAATGAATTGTTTGCATGCAAACAACAACAGTTCTTCTTCCACTTGCTTTAGGTGAAGACGTCAATGTTTCTTTTATTTGTATTTTTTTCTTTTGGTTTTTACTCTTGAAGTTCTGTTGAATTGAAACGTAGTTTGTAGGTATGTTTGAGATGAGTTATTTTGTTTGAAGATTTTTCTCAGTGGTGTGATTTACTAGATGTTAACTGCTTGTTATTAACAAATTAATATATTTTAAACACAGGTGTGATATTCATTCGGAATAATATTTGTATATTAGTGGTACAAATATTTAACAAACTAAATTTCTAATACTACTATAAAAGCAGCTAAATAATTCCGCACGAAGATAATCTCTTGTGTAGTACTAGTGTACAAGTTTCTAAGTGTTTTTCAATGTGCCCTGTTTGCAAATCATCCTGTAAATTATCGTACAACAATATAATAATTAATCTTACAGGAATGCTTCGACAAAAAGATGAAGAACAAGCAATATTACTTGAAGAAAAAATGGCTCTTCAGTTACGATTACTGGCTGCCGCTGGTTTAGATCCCCCTTCACCTCCTCCATCATACCGACATCTTGTTAGTGAACATGCAGATACTGGAGTCATGTGGAAGGAAGTTCTTTCAGCAGTACAAGAAGTGAGCCATCTCGCAAGTTCTTTGTACGCATCAGGAACGAATCTATCTCGAAGTGTAAGTTCAGTTGGTGAACACCAAAGTGAAACTTACGTATCACCTACTTTACCAAAACGTGCGGAAACTTTCGGAGGTTTCGATAACGCTGTTTCCGGCATTCCTTTAAAGTTGTTGAACAAGAAGCTTCAAGCGTCAACTGGTAGTCCTGCTGGAACTCCTGATACTGAGAACTTAAAACCAGGCGACACTAAATTATTCGTAAGAATGAGACTGTTTAATTAATTGCTTCGAGAGTTAATTGTTTTTGTTTGTCCAGGAGCGGTTGCCATGGAGGAATGCTGTTTTGGCAACAGTTCCTCCAGGTCTCCTCAACGGAGGAAGTAATTCTCAAGGAGAACATTCAACTCCTACACAACATCAACAACATATGCATGATGTTCCAGCTTTACTCACACTGGGAAGAGAACAACAAGTTGCTGCTGTTCAACTTTCACACTATGTTTATACTCTTTTATGTATTATTTCTCAGCTGATGACCAGCGTAGATAGGTATAAAACAAATTAAAAACAATTATTAGGAACTGTCATTAATATTGTATTTATTTTTAATAGTTTACAGTCACAGTTAGCGGTATACAAATCTCATGGAGCCGGTTCAGATGGTGGTTCAACCTCAGGAGGAAGTAATCCTGGTGGACGACCCCAATATCGACCCAATCAACAACTGGAAGAATTGAGGAATCTTCAAGATAAACTCAGTGCTGAAAAAGCAACTTGGCACCAAGTCAGAGATCAGGAACAACGAGATCTTGACGAAAAGAAACAAGAATTACTCAGATTACAAGTAACTATTACTTTTTTCATTACAGAAATAGTAGATACTGTCGTGGCGATTTCATTATCGTCTTCAACATAGTAGTATTTAAAATAACATACATTTTTATGAAATAAAATGTATATTGTAGAATAAAATTTTTCTGAATTAATTTAGAGAAAAATATATTAAATAAAAGTGGAAGATAATTTAATTCTTTCTCTAAAATAATACAGGTATGTTTTGAAACATAAAATGTTCAGAAGAACATTGTTAGAAAAGGGTATTTAAAACATTTTGACATCCAAATGACGTCTGTGAGAAATAATAAATCTTATCTAAATTTCTAATTTATTTCTGTAAAAAAAGGTCTTTATAAATGAAATGGCACCTTCTGGAATAAATGTCTCACTTTCTTCCCTTGATATCCAAACAACTATTTCACTTGGAAGAAGAATATAATGATTATTTTTAGGAGCAAGTTCGGGCGGAACAAACAGACATAACGCAACAACGGGAACAGCTTTATAGAAAGATGGAGATTTTATCGAGTCAAGGATTGTTGATATCTCCAAATGTAGCACTTCCTGCACCTTCTGCACAACAACAGCATGAAGAAATCAGCCCTCAAGAAGAAGCTTTAAGTTCCCCGAGTCTCAGCAGTCCTCAAACAAGTGAACATTCACCTACTACTGCTAGTACGACTAGTAGTCATAGTCAGACTGGAACTGAAAGGAGAAAACCGGAAACTAAATGGAAAGGTAGAAACAACAACACAGTTAATAACAATTTCTGACATTAGTCTATTTTAATTACAAATTTTGAATTCTGAATTGATTTTATGTAATTCGTTCTAGGAACATCAAAATCCAGCCTTCCTCTGAATCTTATCAGTGCAACTAATCAACCCAAAGCTCAAAACATCCCAATAAAGCAACAACTACCCCTGAAACTTGCCTCCAGGTTGAGCAGTAGTGGAGGAAGTAGTACACCATCACCAAACAGCGCAGGCACAACCCCCACTGGTGCTCAGCATCAAATTCCGCAGCAGATGATTCCACTTCGTCTTCAAGAAGAAAAGACAAGACGTAGTAGTGGAGGAGCTTCAAGTGGGGGATATCAAAGACTGGGAAGTGGAAGTTTTAGTCCACCCAATACCGAAGCAGTAAGTAATGTTTAAATTTAGGTGGGGATGTACGGAACAATCTTATGTAAATTATTTAAATTACATTTTGAGCTCTGCATTTTGCATGAAAATTTAACTTATTCTCTTGTCTCGTGAATTGCATCAAATATTAATTGGATTCTCAGGTTTTTATATCTCTTATTTCTCAACTATTACCTACTATGTACATATATAACATCACGATATGTTCTATCAAATTGTGTAGCATAAACCCTTAACATTCCATTCATACAAGCTTGCCCTAACTTTCAAAACCTTCAATTATATCCATCCATTTATTCCTAGGTCGTTCACTCAATCACTTATCCTTAATTTAGCCTAATAACCATTATAAACAATCAATCGAGAATTTGTGGATAGTTATTACTATAAATAAATCAAACTGTGATTGATGCATGATTTCTCAAATAAACTATAAAATTGAATTGCGTGTTAATAAAGTAGTATGTAGTGTAATGTTGCATGAAATAGTTTGTTGAATGTTCTGTGTATTTATCAACAGTCAGTACCGATTGCCAGTCACTCCCGTACAGGATCCAGTCCCGCCATGATGCAGGCCTCGCCTCCTCCGACTCACACTGGGGCCTCGAACAAAGCATCGAGGACCCATACGTACCCCAAGCTTCCCGACAAGTTCCGAGTCAGAAGTCCGGAACACCCGCCACCGGACGAAGAAGTTATATTCTTCTGACGACTCTCGGGTAAGACCCGGAATTTTCTCCTCTCTTTCATACATGCGAAGGTGTGAAATTGTTACGTTTATTCATAAATTCAGACGTGTTATAGGATATTTGTGTTGTTGGCCACGTCCTAAAAGCGTCGTTGGTACTTGGTTTATTGGTGGATCTGCCTATTAGGCCAGATTTATGTTAAAATTATTGTTATTAGGCCACTACTTAAATTAATTTGTAATTTTTTCAAAGTGGTCTAAAGCCAGTTGCACCGCCATTAGCAAAATTTTAAGTTTAAAGTAACTATGCATTACTGTCAAACTTTTGATTCAATATTTTTTAGTTAAACGATCCTTAAAATTCAAGTGTGAAGTCGATGCAACTGGTAGTATTAATTTCTCGAATATGAGCCTTCAAAAAATATAATAATCCTCAATCATTAACTGTTATCGATCGATACATTAAAGACAACCATTATTTATCATTATAACTAGATTGCCAGCGTGTCGACATTCTGCGATCAAAATCATTTATTTTGTTCACCTATTTACATGTTGATCGATTACAAATAATGATTAGTTATAAAGTTGGGGAAATATCTAATCGCATCTCAAATAATATGGATGTGATATTTTTAAAGCTTAATAATTAGTTAAAGTCGTGTTTAGTGTAGTACTAAAAATAAAATGCAATCGAATGAATATCCAAGGCTCTGTGAATGTGAATCTTAAAGTGATTTGGAGCTTGTATTACAAATGTAGTGGAAAACTAATATTTTTGACATATTTTAACTGAATTAACGATTTGTGATCGTACATATTTTATTACAAGCTTATAAATTAATCCATTATATGTTATAAAACCAATAATATTTATTCATTATAACAAAAGTATGTTAGAGTAGAAATTATGGCATATAGTGGATCAAAAATAATTTTAACTATATTAGTAATCACGTTTTTTAATTTACATGTATTGTAATATTTTATTCAAAGTTTTTATTTATGTACATTATTAAGAAAAGTTTTTAAACAATTTGAATGCATTTGGTCTTTCTGTGATTATTATTGCACGCATAATTTCTCGAATTTCATATTTGTTACCAAGAGTATTTTACATTTTTTTTCGTTGTCAAACATTTGGCAAAGGAAAAATAAAGTTATATAATTTTGTTTTGATTGTATCAATTCAAAATCATTTCATAAGTGCATGTAGTAAGATATAAATATAGTAAACGTACTTTTTACATTTCCATGTCTGTATAGAACTTCTTACTTTGCTGTAGTTTAGTCTAGAGAGTTTTTGTGCTTGTCAAATGAAGCTGTTTCATCTTGTACAGATCTTAAATCGTATGTGCCAACTCTACTGAGATTGTTCCGTTGCAATTAGTAAATATGACGTGTCTTGCAGATGTATTGTCGTACGAAATCAGAAGTTAGATTATCAATTGTGTCTACTAACTCAATCATATGACAATAGTAAATCTTAAGATGAATTTTCGCTCTTTCTACCATTTACTTGTAGTCTGTATACACTTTTTGACAAACATGTCCGTTTCTTAATCATTAGACATGTTATTTGTATATAAATATTGTATAGTATTTATCACTGATTGAGCAGTTTTAAATGGTTTTTATATTTGCTATTTATTATTCAAAATTTTGTATATAGTTGGAATATTATTAGTCGATATTTAGGCTATATATTCCCTCCTATTCTGTAACTTTACCATTATCTGTTACCGATCGATACATCAATGACAACCGTTGTATTTCATGATTACTCTATAGTTTACCACCATTTCAACATTCTGTGATCAAAATAATTTATTGGTAAACTTCTATTTTATTTTTATGCATCCTCGCTCTCGTATGAAGCTGCTGGTATAAAATGTATTATTTCAATAACAGGATAAATTATTCAAGTCACAAAATACCGAAAGTATGATAATCTATAATATAGTCAAGAAATATATAAAGTTGTCATTAACATATCGATCGTTTACAGATAATGATCCATTTACAGAATAAGAGGGCATGTTTTTAATTAAATGATACAAGAAAAAAGAAAAACAAATGATTTAAAATTTTTATTACGTATGAGTGAAGTATTTTAAACGATATGTTTCTCAATACAGCGGCATTGTAGAAATGTTACTTAGAAAATGTTGTTTCTAATTAAGAAAGATAATAAATAAATTAAATAAAATTGCATAGCATAGGAATCATTGTCTGTTATATTGGTGTTTAGGTTTATCTGGTCCATCTGGAACTGTTATTGCTTTACTTTTACTCAAATTGCCTAAAATATTTCCCAAAATTCACATTCTATAATCTCAAACAAACTTAATTTCACTGAGCGCTGTTATTTAAAACAAAAATTCTTCAATTTTGAGATGTAAATGAAATTTTTATCTTTAGGGGAAAAAAGTTCATTCTTTTTCCATGACAAATGAAAAATAACGATATGAGTTTAACATTAGTGACATCCAGATGATATCTGTCAAAAGAATAATAAAGCTTTTCAAATTTTTAAACTTATTTCTGAAAAGTGTTTAGATGATTATTTTCTGTCTTAAACGTTCCTGAGTTATTTTAAAGAAAAAAAATTAAGTAAAAGTTAGAGAGAAATAAATTTCTAGTTCTTGTTATTCGAAACATTTTTGTTAAAAATATAAATATTCTTTACCAATGTTTCCTTGGGTGTTTTGAGTGATAGTGAAGTAAACAAAACCTGTTGTTAATAGTTGTTGATACGTTCATGACTTGAGAGTTGTTTAATTATTGAGCAATCGTGCTAGAGAGTGAATAAAATCTTTTAGGAAAGAAATTTCACCCCAAAACACGATTAAAACTTAATAACATGGCCTATCATATTTGTCTTTCCAAATATGTGTATTAATGTAGTTTCAAATCATATTTTTATAAATATTTCATATTTCCAAACTCTGACATGTAATTATTTTTGTGTATCATATTTTTCAGACTTTATGTAGAATCTTTACCAATATAAAATAACGTACTGGTTTTAAAATCTGAATAGTTAGTTTTTTCCGCTTATATTACTTTGATTATCTACTTACTTAGCAATAATATCAGTATTATTTTGAAATTGAAAAGCTATTCAGATTTTGGGAAGTACAAGAAATCATTTTGTAAAATAATCATACTTAACCCGTAATATTACTAATACTGTTTAGTGTACTGCATATTTATTTATTTAATTTTTGTAATATTTTATGAGTTTATTTATTTACTTCTCAATTTTCGACTAGACTAATAATTTTTGTATAAAACTTAAAACACATGTTTCAATTTTAATGTTTCATAATTTAAGTATTTATTTGAAACAAAAAGGAAATGTGATCATACAATATTCTGTCAAACATTTCTTGCCTTGTAGAATACTGAAATTTCATTTCAGCTGTTCCTAGTTTTATTTGATAAATGTTACAAAAACTTATGAAAAATGTTTAAAAATATGTTCTGGTTGACTTATGGATGAGTGCAATTGATTTAGCAGTTTTCTAGGAACACTGAGATTGTTATTCTTAATAAAAATCTGTCTCCCACTTAATATAATAAAATCACAAGTTGTGATAATGTTTGTGTATATAGTTTAATGATTTTAGTAATAGTTAATAGTGAAAAGGTAATATGTTATGGATTAGTTCAGTACAATATGAAGATTATTATTTATATTTAAATAATAATGTTTTTTTTCTGTGAGAAATTAGTTTTTTCATTGATGTATCCAAAATTGTTTCGCAGAAATTATAAGGAAAGGAAGAAATACATAATATAACAGTAAGTAATTGAATTAAACCAGTTTATTATTATAGAACTGTGAAATATATTCTATAAAAATTAAGTACTCCTTACATTTACAACACAAAATAAGTACTTAATCGGACACCATTTTGAGCGCTTATAATTTGACACAAACAGCAGATAAATGCTTTTTAAGTAGCTTTTTACTAAAAGCTTAAACAAGTAGTAGAGCTCTATTGCGATATGTTCAATTCATGTCATTCTAATAACTATATTTAAATAAAATATTCTTTAGCTTAAATCAAACAGTAAGCGTCTACATTTTAAATAATTATTCATCAGTTACACTATCAGCTGTACGAATCTGGAAGACTGTAACAGAATGAGATGTGTCGTCAAATTTACAAGAAACATGTAATTCTGCAATTCTAAATGTGTAATATTGGTTGCCCCACCGAGCGCGAAGATAAACCGACCTTGGGTCTTCTCGTAAAATACTTGTGATTGTATTTTGCCGGTCCGATGCCTAAATATATTTTAATTAATTTATTTGATATAATTTTAAAGATTATCACTTACATTCGTTCCTTGAAGTTCTTGAAGTTGCGCCAAAGCTCTCTCACTAAAAATCACGCTTAACGCCGAGACAGGAGGCTCGTTAATCCAAGCTGGAACTCGAATATGTCCTTCAGGAGTTGTAACAACTTCTCCACGAATATTTCCAGATCCAGATGCTCCTGAAGAATGCGCGGATTCTTCTTCTTCGCCATCAGGAGCTTCTCGTTCACCCATTCGACTTTCAGATCTATTAGAAGTTACAGAATCATTCAAAGAAATTGTTGAGGTTTGAGTTGTGTTGTCTGTTTCTCTTCCATCGAGTAAACGTTCATGTAAGCTCTCATTTAAGTCTGCCACTGAGAATCCAGGACTGTCGTATTGAGGTATGTATGGTTTTATGTCTAAAACTGGAGTTCCATCAATCATGTCGACTCCGGAGAAGAAAATGGTTCGTTCCTCAACTTGCTCGACTTTTACTAACGATAAACCGATTGGGCAAGGTCTGTGGGGTGATCTTGTAGCGAAGACTCCAGTTCGGAGGCCGTTTAATCTTGGAGGAGCTACTTTAGCTCGAACATGAGTCGATTCATTTTTATGGAAATGAAACAAGACCCACATATGTGAATACTCTTCCAAACCTTCCAGGCTATGTTCTGGATTTGTGAATACATCATTGTTGAGGATTAGTTTCGCGACACTGTCTGCACAAATTCCCGGTTGACGAGGAGTACCTCGTTTTTCCGGAAAGTTAGTTTTTATAACCCCGATGTAAGGGACAGCAACTAAGTTTTCAGATTGGATTTCTTCTTGTGCTGCATTTTCTGTTTGTTTATTGCTGCATGATGAGCAAGTTAGGCTTTGGAGAGATTGTCGAAGTGAACTGCATTCTTTTTGGTGTACATAATTTAAAGATTTTATTTGTTGCCTGGAGTAAGAAACATACGTAAATATTTGACATATTTTTAATAATAAATTATGATTACCTTAGATTATTTATTTCAGTTCTTGCTATTGTTAGTTGTGACATTAATTGTTGCACTTCTGGATCGTTGTTTTTAGTAGTTTGATTCATGATTTTTTAATTCAAACTACTGTCACATTGACAGGTCCAATGACGTACTTGAGAGAGGTTAGGAACTTTTCTGTGGCTCTGGCTAGGGACAATGGTAGGAGGAATTTTTGGTGCGCGGATTCGAATTCATAAAATAATAATTTATATTTTTCATAAAATACTGTATTAAATATGACATTATTAATAATTAAATAAAATAAGAAAAACAATATGAGTAGATGCAGTAATTTTTTAATGTGGTACAAGTGGTTGATTAGCAATTGTTTAAATTTTAAAGTGTCATTTTGACAGATAACAGGACAATCTACTGGAATTTCTTTTTAATGCGTTGTTAGTAAATATTTACTTATTTATACATAATATTTATTTAAATCAGTATATAATTAACCATTAAAAGTGTTAAAAACTACTACACATCACTTAAAAGCTAAAATATAATTGTCTATATAACTTGTTTTTAAAATGTGTACTAATGATATAAAAATAAAATAAACAGTTTTAAAGAAAAAGTTTTTCTCGCGAAAATATCTCGTATGTTTTTCGAGACGCGCGCATCTGTCTCGCTCTGGAAATCGTCGGTTTCCCGCGCATACACAGTTTATCCGTCGGTTTTGTAGGGTGAGGACGCATTAATATGACCTGAAAATTCTCGCAAATTTTCTCTCGCTAGTTTAGAACACTCATCATGAACTTGAAAATGTCGTCCTTTGCTGTGAATAGTGGTTTTTCAGTTTGTGACAATGAAGCAACTGCCAAGTGACAATCATGGTGCTGCAACAATGAATTTGAATTGTTTGTTGTAATTAATGTTATTAAAGGTGATTTAAACATGTGAGTGACTAAAAGTGATCCAAAATGTGGAGTGTCAGTCTGGTGGTGTTTTTCCTGCTTATTTTATACGGTAAGTCGATAGTTTTTTCCTTTTATTTATACAATTGTTACTGCAATTATTTTTGAATTATATTATTTATGAAATAATTGCAGAATATATTAAATTTTATTGTTTAATACATAAATCATAACATACTATTCACTATTCGATATATAAAATCACAAGTGGTGTTCTTATGCAGGTATTGGTTCGAACAAGATTAAACGGAGTTTTGGTCATTTAGCTTTCATCTTTAAACATACATCAAATTTAAAATAAATATCTACTGTTATAAATAATTATTATCTTCATTTAATTAAAAATCAATATATTTGTTGCTTTACTCTAATATATATTTTAAAACAATAGTTATATATGTATAATAGTAGATATTTTAAAATATTTATTTCTATTAAAAAAATCAATATTTTGTTGTCATATTTTATTAATATTTAAATTTAAGTATACAGGTATCATTTTACATTATTGGAATTTTGAAATATTATCATAATTTTTATACAAATAATATGAGTATAAATAACATACAAAGGCAAATCAACATATAATGACAGACATGTTCTTAATTTATTATTAATAACTTGAGCTTGACTATAATCATGTACAAATCAAAGCAAGCTTGAATTCTTTTCCACGAAGACATTTTACGGGAAATATAAAAGAAAATCGGTCAGATATATTGTAGCTAAGGATATTTCAAAGTTATTTATTTTATAGACATTTAATATTCATTCAATGTTATTTTTCACTATATATTCTATATATAAAGCGATTATTTTTTACCGATTGAAAAACTACCCTTACTCATAACTAAAGCAGAAAACAATATTAATTATTGAATATCGCAATTATTAATTTATAATTTTCCCCGATGTTTTTCTAGCAATACCTCGGCCATCTAGTTCATCAGTTGCCGGCATTTGTTCTTTCTCATCGGCGAGGTTTTGCATATTTTACGCGGTGTTATTAATTTCTCTCATCCCTGTGTTGATTTATTAGTTTCTCTCAGAGAATTCTAATTCTAAACCGATTTTAAACCGAGTTAAACAGACGAAAATGAATGGAGTATTAATTATTTAAGTACTAATTAATGATAACGCTATAAATAATTGGCTAAAAGCGGAGTGATTGTTTGAAAATTTATTGTTTTTCCTGGTGGACGCTTCTCTTCGATATTTGGCTGCAGAAGTTTTAATTAGTAAATAAATATTATATGATTATGCTATTTTATCAATTCGTGGGTGTGGCTAATGAAAAGTTGACTTTAATTGGCTGTAACTTGAAGTTTAATAAAGATAATTTAATTTTGTTTGGAAAATTGAAATCCCACAGTTTTTTACTTCCTTGTACGAAGTAAAGGAAGTATTGTAATCGCGAAAATTTTCGGTTCTCAGATTTCAACGGAAATAGGTATTTTGGCCCTCCCTGAATCCATTTTGACTAATTTCGTCATGCCGTCTGTACGTACGTATGTACGCATAACTCAAAAACGGTAAGCCGTAGAAAATTGAAACTTTATATTTAGGACTGTTATAACATCTAGTTGTGCATCTCCCTTTTTGGTCATTATACAACTACCGGAAGTGGTACTTTACTTGAAGCCTATAATAGATTTTCATGAAAAACTATATTCAAATATAATTTAAAACTTTCCAAATTTGGTATATAAGACTACTATATCAATGGAAATAACATAATAGATTTTGGTTAAAATAGACTAACCGGAAGTGGCACATTACATGAAGCTGCTAACAGTTTTCCTTGAAAAAAATGGTATTATTTTAATTTTAGAAATGAATGCTGCAAATAAAAGTTTTAGAGAATTAAATTCTGCGTCTAGCACATTAAGAATTTTTAAATTACCTTTTTGCATAAACGAGATATCTAAATTTAAATATTATATATTTTTTGATTTTTTTGTAAATTAAGTTTGCTATGGATTAGAACAAAAAATAAAAGATTTAATGTCAAATATGTGTAATTAAAAAAATATCTATAGTTTAATACGTGTACAAGGAAGTCATGTGGTGTCCACATCAGATATTTAAATTATATAAATATATTTTTATGTTTTTTGAATGAAGCATATTTATTTCAGAAATATTAGTCAAAAAATCTAATGTGGACACCACATGACTTCCTTGTACGCGTATTAAATTATAGATATTTTTTTAATTGCACATATTTGACATAAAATCTTTTATTTTTTATTTTTTGTTCTAATCCATAGCAAACTTAATTTAAAAAATGTATATATATATATATATATATATATAATATTTAAATTTAGATATCTCGCTTATACAAAAGGCTAATTTAAAAATTCTTAATGTGCTAGACGCAGAATTTAATTATCTAAAACTTTCGCGATTACAATACTTCCTTTACTTCGTACAAGAAAGTAAAAACGACCGAACAATAATCATTTAAGAAATATTAACGATCTTAACTTTCATTGATCGTAACTCTAAAAATAATAAAGATAATTTCCTTCTGTTTGAAAATTTGAATACTTCATGTATCATGATTTGACGGCTGGTAACCGCACTTCACTCGAAAAAATATATCACTTACCTACTTACCAAGATCTGCTTAGGCAGAGTGCAAATGGGTAAAAGGCGTGATGATTTATTTATTTATTTACCTTGAAGCATGTTTGTCTGAAAATCCGATATTTCAATATATCTTTTAGTTTTTGAGATATAGTTTGTATTGTTATAAAATTTAAAGTAAATAAAAGTGGACTAGTATTTCAGAATTGAATTAAAGTTGTGTAATGTCGATAAATAATGTATAAAATAAAGACAATTAAATTCATAGTCGTCACAAATATCATAAATGATTAAATATTAATTTATTTTGTTTTAAACATAATTAACTTTTAGGAATAACATTGGTCGTACACATGTCATAATATTTAATAATTACATTTTGCTACATACAAAGCAGTTTTAGATATCATCGCATTATTTGATTCATTACATATATGTGCATTGATAAAATATAATACTCATTAACATACAATTTAATGTAAATAATGTAATAATATGAAAAGTACTTCTTATAAATGTATTTATGATGCAATTCTTACTACCGGGTTGTATAGCGTGTTGAGGGCATATTGCATAAAATAAAAACAAAATTGTTTAAAGAATTTATGTTCCGTTAGAGGTAGAGGGACTTTATATATGCGCATATATTTTGCATTTAATTTAAAGATTATTTTCTTCTATAATATGTTGATGAAATTTTGAAAATTTATTTATTGTATAACTATTGTTGAGCTGTTTACGAAAAAGTTGACTTTCGCGACTTGAATTGTACACGTAAATGTCAACTTTGACAGTTGGGTGAAAAAATACGCTTGCGCTCGTTGTTTCATCATTTATTTTATAATTGGGGTAGGTGGCTCAGTGGTATCGAGTCGGCCTGTGAATCTTGAAAACCCTTGTTCGATCCCTACAGCCGACAAACAATTTTCACCGATTTAAATATACCCCTGTGGCTCCCTCTCCTCTAATATCTTTGAGGGCCGTGATTTGACAGCTGCTAACCACACAATATATCACTTACCGAGATCTGTTACGGCAGAGTGCCACGCCCAGAAATGAGTAAAAGGCGTGATGATATATTTATTTATTTAAATATAACCCTGTGGCTCCCTCTCCACTAACATCTTTGAGGGCCGTGTTTCGACGGCTGCTAACCACACAATATATCACTTACCGAGATCTGCTAGGGCAGAGTGCCACACCCAGAAATGAGTAAAAGGCGTGAGGATATAATTATTTATTTAAATATAACCCTGTGGCTCCCTCTCCACTAACATCTTTGAGGGCCGTGATTTGATGACTGGTAACCGCACTTCAAGCGAAGAAATATATCACTTACCGAGATATGTTATTGCAGAGTGCCACACCCAGTAATGGGTACAAGGCGTGATGATATATTTATTTATATTTTACAATATATTACAGAAATATTTGTTTGAAATAAATGTATCTTCACGGTTTTTACCCATTACTGGGTGTGGCACCTTGCCTTAGTAGATCTCGGTAAGTGATATATTTCTTCGCATGATGTGCGGTTACCAGCCGTCAAATCACGGCCTCCAAAGATGTTAGTGGAGGGGGAGCCACACGGGTAGATTTAAATTGGTGAAAATTGTTTGTCGACTGTGGGGATCGAACAAGGGTTCTCAAGATCCACAGGCCGACTCGATACCACTGAGCCACCTTCCCCATTTAAAATAAAAATAAAAATAATTTTCAGTGAAATCTTAATGCAAGTTGAAGTGAGCGATAATTGAACTCGTGAATTTGGTATCTATCGCATGATGATATATTTATTATTTTATTTAAGACGTATCGAAAAACATTCAAGAAAGACTTGAAATAAAACCAAGTATCGATAAGAATAATGGGTTCTCAAGATCCACAGACCGACTCGATACCACTGAGCCACCTATCCCATATTTGTTAGAACAGCAATGAAAATATAGTTTTTAATTAAAATACAATAATTTTATGCTCTATTTTATGGTGCACATTTAGATAGAGCATGAAATTCGTATTTGTGGAAAAAGTTAGAAAAAGCCGTCAAAAAGCGAAGAAAAATGAATTTATATTCAAAGTTCGCATATAGTTAAAAAAAGTGCACCTGAAACATTGGTAACATCGTTACCAACTTCTCAAGTTAAAATTTAAGAGTTGAAAGGCAACTAAAAATAGAGATAGAGATCCTGTATAATCAAATTCTTGAATCAGTTTTTAGTTGTGGAAAAAGCGGGATGTCTTTTGCCTCCAGAACACATTTACATTTTAACACAGAAAGAGAAGTGAATGTTGCATGATCACAAGTTTACAACTCGACTTTGAATGACATAAGTTCTCTCCGGAACTTTCTTATTGCAATGAGATGAACAATTTATTTTAAGGAATATTATTCACACGCTATAAATATATTATAAACTGTTTTACTACGAAAATTAATACCCTAGACAAACTGTTTGAAATAATCTCTATTTAAAAATGTTTTATGATATTTATTTAATTTTAAGATGGTTTTAGGAATTTTCTTTTTACAAAGATTGAATGCCGTTCAAAGAAATTAGGATTTTATTTATTTAAAAAGTTTTGGAATTTTGTTTCAGTAAACATAGGGATATATCATTACCATAGTAACAGTTAAAAAGTTTGACAGCAATACATTAGAGCGTTTATTTTAAAAGTAAACATAGGGAAAATAATATTTTCAGCAATGCATTGAAGTGTAATAGTCTATAGTCTAAAAGAAACATTTTCAGTTTAAACAAATTAAATTAAATTGAATTACTTTCAATTACATTAACTAGACGTTAGGTATAAATTTAGAACCTGAAAACAATCCAAAAGTTCTTTTGTGTAGAGGTTTGTTCGCAAATTCTTCGTTTAAGAGCTCGTACATACAAATAATGAGAGTTTGGGTTGAACCAGTTCAAAAATCGAAAATTATTAAAATGTGATTCTATATAATTCAGACCACGATAAATCGAATGGCGATTTTTGACTTTTTTTAAAGCTCAACTTTGAAAGCCCATAACTCAAAAACTAAAAGAGATATTGAAATGCGGTTTGAACGAGTGTATTTCTCGTGCGCTACTTAACTTGTACAGGTATTTTGAAAATTTTGAAAATACATAAGTATGCAAATTTTCACAATAAAATTCGCACGGATAAATTTTTTATTACAAAAAAACGAAAAATGGCCAAAGGGGTACCCCTTAAGAAATTTTCAAAAAACGGCCATTTTCGATTTTTTGTAATAAAAAATGTATCCGTTCGACTTTTCTTCTGAAAATTTGCATACCTATGTATTTTCACTGGTGTTTTCATATTTATATTATCTCTTCAACTTCTTGAAATATCGACAAAAGAAAATTTCGAAAAAAATTGAAAAATTGAAAAATTTTCAAAATACATGTACAAGTTAAGTAGCGCACGAGAAATAAACTCGTTCAAACCGCATTTCAATATCTCTTTTAGTTTTTGAGCTATGGGCTTTCAAAGTTTAGCTTTAAAAAAAGTCAAAAATCGCTGTAATAGCCTAAACGATTATAAAATGAATTTATAGCATTATTTATTTGCTCTGGAGGAATCTTATGCGATGCAACACTAATTCTACGTTTTAATTGTTCTACACTCATTCTACCACCATTATAAAATTTACTTTTTAAGTGGCCCCAAAGAAAAAAATCGTTTGGCGCAAGACCTGGTGACCTTGCAGGCCACTCCACTTCTGCACCTCGTCCTATCCATCGTTGGGGAATATCCGGTGCAGATAATTTCGTACATTTTGTTGGAACCACACTTCCTCAATATTTACTCAATATTACTCTCTCTTGTAACAACTCTAAATAATTTTCCCCATTTAAATTTCCAGTTATATAAAAACGCCCCACTATTTGATCCCCTATTAACCCGGTCTGATTTTGATAGAGGACAGTTTTATTACTTTGACAACTATAGATGACAGCAATGTTATTTTCCCTCTGTTTACTTTTAAAATAAACGCTCTAATGCATTGCTGTCAAACTTTGTAACTGTAACTATGGTAATGGCATATCCCTATGTTTACTGATAAAAAAAAACTCCCAGTATATTACCTTATAATAGATCGAGATTTTTTTTTTATGGATCAGTATGTAGAAATTATTCAGGTTTTTTTTTAAGATTATATTTTTAAGAAGATAGCTGTCCTCCCATAGGGTAAAATAATTTCAACAAAATGTCCCTTTTACCAATCTGAATTTACCATCTTCATAGCGTTATACTTGCCTTCCTTGACTTGACTGGGTCATGTGTAACATTACGTTACTTTACGTTAAGTCCGTACGTGCCTCGACGCTACACACGGCCTTCTGCGAGTGTAGAAATTAATTACAAGGCTGTTATTGCGATTAGCCCTCTTACGTTACTTTAATAGCGGCTGGTGCAGAACAGGGTATCTCGAGGTTAAATGGTACACCCATTAGCACCGGTGGAGGGTGCGTACGGTAGGAAGTGAGGAATGTGAGAGATACAGGGTGGACAGACACATTTATATGAATCTGTAACAACATTATTATGTCAGTTGCAAATAAAAGTTATTTGTGTGTTAAGAGCGTAAAGTGATTCTTTGTTACTCGAGCGCGAGCAATAGTGTAAGAGGAACAAAGACACTTTACGTTCGTGATCTTAAATTATTTAAAAACGTATACGTACTGAAAATAAATTCGTTCTGTCAACTGTCAATATGACAATTTTCTATTTTGTTTGTATCCCTGGTAACTATTGAAATAAGCGCGCATTTAATATCTTTTTCGCGCGTTGCCATTGGAAATGCGCGTATTGAACAACTTTTTCGCGCGTTGCCATTGAAAATGCGCGTATTTAACATCTTTTCACGCGTTGCCATTGGAGACGCTCAAAAAAGATATTTTTCGATTGTTCCACAAAAAACATCAACTTTACGATGACAAATGAGAGTGTATTTATCAATTTTTCATAGCAATCGTAGAAAAAAGTTATTTGTGTGTTAAGAGCGTAAAATGATTCTTTGTTACTCGAGCGCGAGCCGAAGGCGAGAGCTGCAATAGTGTAAGAGGAACAAAGACACTTTACGCTCGTGATGCACACTTAATTTTTTCCCGATTGCATCTTAAATTATTAAAAAACTTATACGTACCGAAAATAAATTCGTTCTGTCAACTGTCAATATGACAATTTTCTATTTTGTTTGTATCCCTGGTAACTATTGAAATAAGCGCGCATTTAATATCTTTTTTGCGCGTTGCCATTGGAAATGCGCGTATTGAACAACTTTTTCGCGCGTTGCCATTGGAGACGCTCAAAAAAGATATTTTTCGATTGTTCCACAGAAAACATCAACTTTACGATGACAAATGAGAGTGTATTTATCAATTTTTCATAGCAATCGTAGAAAAAAGTTATTTGTGTGTTAAGAGCGTAAAATGATTCTTTGTTACTCGAGCGCGAGCCGAAGGCGAGAGCTGCAATAGTGTAAAGAGGAACAAAGACACTTTACGCTCGTGATGCACACATAATTTTTTCCCGATTGCATCTTAAATTATTAAAAAACTTATACGTACTGAAAATAAATTCGTTCTGTCAACTGTCAATATGACAATTTTCTATTTTGTTTGTATCCCTGGTAACTATTGAAATAAGCGCGCATTTAATATCTTTTTCGCGCGTTGCCATTGGAAATGCGCGTACTTAACATCTTTTTCGCGCGTTGCCATTGGAGACGCTCAAAAAATATATTTTTCGATTGTTTCACAGAAAACATCAACTTTACGATGACAAATGAGAGCGTATTTATCAACTTTTCATAGCAATCGTAGAAAAAATAACTTTGTGTGTTAAGAGCGTAAAGTGATTCTTTGTTACTTGAGCACGGTAGTAGTGTAAGAAGAACAAAGACACTTTACGCTCGTGATACACACTTTTTTCTAAGATTGCTTCTTAAATTATTAAATATCTTGTGCGTTATGAAAATAAATTCGTTCTATCAATATGACAAGTTTCTATTGTAATTAGTTATTGAAGACCTGTGAACGTAAAGTATGTTCTGTTAGAGATTGCAGTTTATTTTATTCCGATTCTTTGTAATATATTTACATATTAGGTAAAATAATTTATTTTTTTTGATAAACTTTATAAACGACGCAAATTTAATTAATTCTCTGTAATTAATTTGTAAATAAAATGGATGAACAAACATGTTTATTATTAATTAAATTGTTTTAGTTTTTATATAAATAATTCTTTAATTAAATAACCCAACCAAATATAAAATAAAATATATAAACGTCCATTTTTTAATTACTGCAAAAACGTAATTAAAGACAGATAATCTCTATATATTTATAATTACTAAAACTATGTTTTTTATCTATTTATGTTATATATTTCTCTTTTATAAAATCACTTAACTTTATTTTAAATACACTTTTAATTGGATTTATACTACGGCATCATAGAGAAAAGAAACTTTGTTTATCATGTTATAATTTTTCAAGCAATTCTTTTTTACTTTGCTTTTAAAATTTCTTTTCTAAGAATAAAATTGTTTCATCGTATTTTGCTAAAGTTCTCTCTTTGAAATAAATATATGATTGTTGAAAATTTCATCCTTTTTTAGTATTTTACCCGTCTGATGCTTTACCATGAGACTATTTATCTAATACAAATAAATAAAAGGGTAAAATATGAAATGACGTTTCGAACTGGTTTGGTAGTTCAGAAATTGAGTCGTTTATAAATGATTAAATATTAACTGCCCGGTATACTATGGCTAATTAGGACCTAATAAACACAATTAGTTGTTCAAACTGAGCGTATAATTATACTGAAGATATGCAAATATCAATAAATAAAACAGGACAAATCAAATTGGCGCCTCCACCATATTTTGTTTATATGATTTTCTTGTATTATTCGCACTGAATTTAATATTTTTAGGAAGCTTAACTTTAAAGTTGGTGGCTATACTGCACAGTAAAAATATCTGACAGGGATCTGCAATTGCAGATCAGAGTATTACACAAATTTAAGTAAAACCGGTTAAGCATTTATTTGTTTTTTTCTTATTTTAATGCTGCAATAAAATGTTTGTCATTTTTAACCTGGCAGCTAATCCTGTGGATCTTGAGAACCCTGATTCGATCCCCACAGCCGACAAACAATTTTCACCAATTAAAAAAAAATCTACCCCTGTGGCTCCCTCTCCACTAATATCTTTGAGGGCCGTGATTTGACGGCTGGTAACCGCATTTCACGCGACAAAATATATCACTTACCGAGATCTGCTTAGGCAGAGTGCCACACCCAGTAATGGGTGAAAGGCGTGATGATATATTTATTTATTTTATAACTAAAATCAAGTCTTTCATAATTTTGTGTTTATTTGTTTTTTATTCACCCTCCAATAAAATCTATGGGTGCCTCAATTTGACAGGTGATTCCCTCTATTATCCAGTAAATATATGTCTTTGAGATCTGCAAATGCATAGCCGAGTAGTGTAAAACTAACTAAGTATTTATGTAATTTTGATCTTGAGAACCCTAGTTCGATCCCCACAGCCGACAAACAATTTTCACCAATTTAAAAAATCTACTCCTGTGGCTCCTCCTCCACTAATACCTTTGGAGGCCGTGATTTGACGGCTGGTAACCGCACCTCACGCGAAAAAATATATCACTTACCGAGATCTGCTTAGGCAGAGTGCCACACCCAGTGATGGGTAAAAGGCGTGATGATATATTTATTTTTTTTATTGTAATTTTGATTTATTTATATTACTCACCCTCCAATAAAATTTATGGGTGCTTTAACCTCACACTTAGTATTCCTACTATACAGTAAAATATCTTAAAGAGATCTGCAAATGCAGAGCCGACTATTTAATAGTAAATATTATTTAAAAATACATCTAATTTTAAAATAGTAACATTTCCTTAACGTGAACGTTAATTTTATGTGAATAATTAGCTATAATACTATGTTTAGACAACGACATTTTTTTTTTGTAAGATGTTCATGGCTTGCTTTGATTGGTCATTAAAAATTTTATGTGTTTTGTCATAAAAATAAATTAGAATCATAAACGAGGTGTACAGTTGTTAATTTTTATGGAGACAAAAATATTTCAGAGTTGAAAATTCACTGAAAATATGAATTTGCAATTACAGAACACATATATTCCTAGCTGATAATATCAATAATTATATTTTTATAGTAAGAATTATGCAGATGAATCAGAAATATCAAAGTGTGTATTTATTTCAGAAAATTAAATTCACCTCTAGGTATCTAAGATCAGATTATAGTATAATATCTGAGCTAGCTTGGATAAATTAATTCTTTATACACAATTTGCATTTAAAATTGAATGCTGCGAGATTTGAGTTTACTGTAGCAGGAGAATAAGTTTCATTATCTAGGAATAAACTGGAATAAAATCAGACAAGCGGGACTACGGCTTGCTAATCGATAAGATTTATTGGACAATAAAAACAGTTGAACTCTACTAGGGTTACAATAAAACAAGAGAAAGTAGGGGTAGCATATGCTATGAGAGATAAATACAAATTAATATCATTTTTGTTTTATTCTATTTGTGTTATATTTATGGCGAATGCGAAAATAATGCTTCCAGCTTTTTTATTCCTTTACTTACTTTATTAAGGGGTGATTTGCCGATACCCCACAAATTTCATCCCTTAAATGTAGGTTTGTAATATATACCGGTTGTACTAAAAAACAGGTTCAACCCCAAATTTATTTTTAAGCATTACATTCATATTATGGGGTAGGTGGCTCAGTGGTATCGAGTCGGCCTGTGGATCTTGAAAACCCTGGTTCGATCCCCAAATTAAAAAATCTACCCCTGTGGCACCTCCACCACTAATATCCTTGGAGGCCGTGATTTGACGGCTGGTAACCGTACTTCACGCGAAAAAATATATCATTTACCGAGATCTGCTTACGCAGAGTGCCACACCCAGTGATGGGTAAAAGGCGTGATGATATATTGATTTATTTTTACATTCATATTACAAATTTAGAAACTGTATAAACAAAAAGTATTTTTTCTAAGATTGCTATGAAAAGTTGACAATTACGCTCTCATTTGTCATCGTAAAGTTGACGTTTTCCGTGGAACAATCGAAAAATATCTTTTTTGCGTGTCTCCAATAGCAACGCGCGAAAAAGACGTTAAATAAATAAAATAAATAAAAAAAAAACAGAAACTTGTCATATTGACAATTAACAGAAAAATTTTATTTTCAGTACGTATACGTTTTTTAATAATTTTAAAATGCAATCGTAGAAAAAATGATGTGTGTTTCACGAGCGTTAAGTGTTTTTGTTCCTCTTACACTATTGCAGCTCTCGCTTTCGGCTCGCGCTGCAATTACCGTGTTCGAGTAACAAAGAATCACTTTACGCTCTTAATACACAAATAACTATTGCAATCGTAGAAAAAATGATGTGTGTTTCACGAGCGTAAAGTGTCTTTGTTCCTCTTACACTATTGTAGCTCTCGCTTTCGGCTCGCGTTCCAATTACCATGTTCGAGTAACAAAGAATCACTTTACGCTCTTAATACACAAATAACTATTGCAATCGTAGAAAAAATGATGTGTGTTTCACGAACGTAAAGTGTCTTTGTTCCTCTTACACTATTGTAGCTCTCGCTTTCGGCTCGCGCTGCTATTACCGTGTTCGAGTAACAAAGAATCACTTTACGCTCTTAATACATAAATAACTATTTTAAGCATTACATTTATATTAACTACATAAAAACTATTAATTTGTAAATATCAATTATATATATGATGTCCCATCATTCCGTTTCGGAACATAGGGGCCGGGCACACCGAGCCGCAGTTTTTACACTGCTGTACTGCCGGTTTTTTTTAGTCAGATTATTTAAGGCGTATAAGTGACTAGCTTATAGCGCCCGACTGTGATAAATACATGTAACTGTATTTTTATATTTTACGACAAATCACACATTGTCGACAGGCGGATTCGAACTGACGAACCTTGGTTCGGGTGACGTCACAGTATGCTAAGAGATGTTCCTTAACACGCTCGGCCACCGCGCCTGTAAAATATCAATTACTATTCGTCAAATTATAATTAAACTACAATTTAGTTAAAATCAGAGATCTTTAATTCGCAAATGTGGCTGAAATATCTCCAAAATTTTATCCCATTCGGTTGACAGTTATTTTCGCTTTCCTTCAAAATTATTATTATAGTTTTAACCTTTACAACATGGCTGTAAATATACGGATAAAATACCAGCGATAAAATAAAATTTATAGATGCTGTTAGGTATTTCTTCCCAGCTACAAAACGACACTTAATACTAAACTAAATGTAACATACTGAGGACAATTCGTAATATTGCGTCTTATTTTATATTCATGCGTGTATTCTGAATATTGTAAGCTACTGAAATTGCCACGGTTTTAGTAGATTTGTAATTCTGCACAACATGAACTTAATCCCAATTACAAAAGTGGAATCATATTTTAAGAATATTGAAAGTTATTTTCATATATAATATAACAAGTAGTATGAAAATTGCTGATAATATTTTGACATAAATTTTGAGTTGTGTTTCCTATTTCCGTAACAACGAATGTATATTTATGTCAAAATATTATCTGTCAATTTTCATACTACGAGTTGTATTCAGCTTGAGAATTTACCAAACAAGAGTTAATTAACAAGAATAGTTCGTGATCCTATTGGTTGACAGCAGGGTTCGAAGATATATATCGATCGATATATATCATGATATTTATTTTGATATATATCGTCATATTTTTGCAATGATATGTATCCATTATATAAAAATATCAAATAGTTTTTGTGATATAGCCTCCGGAAAAGTGAAATTTTTCGTATTTTTCAATTTTTCTACTTTTCCGAGGCTATATCTCAAAAACTAAATGTGATATGAAAACGCGCCCAACGGCATTAATTTTCTCGTGCTTCAGTTAACTTATAAACATAGTTTCAGCGATTTTTATTTTTTTTCAATTTTCCGCCAAAAAAATCGCAAAAAGGGGTTTTTTAACATTTTCTCGAAAACCAGAAGTCATATGCATTTGTAGATTGCACCACTGGATTCAGTGGGTCAAAATACATATGTATGTAAATTTTCGTTTTAATAATCCTACGATTAAGGATTTTTGGGAAAATTGAATTAAAATTTAAAAAACCAAAGGGGTACCCCTTAGGAAATAATTAAAAATATTAAATTGCTTAAAATTGTATGAAAATTTGCTTATAAGTCAATTCGGACACGGGGAATTCAACGCCGTTGAGCGCATTTCCATATCTTGTTTAGTTTTTGAGATATAGCCTCCGGAAAAGTGAAATTTTTCTAATTTTTCAGTTTTTCTACTTTTACGAGGCTATATCTCGAAAACTAAATGTGATATGAAAACGCGGTCAACGGCATTAATTTTCTCGTGCTTCAGTTAACTTATAAACATAGTTTCAGCGATTTTTATTTTTTTTCAATTTTCCGCCAAAAAAATCGCAAAAAGCGGTTTTTTAACATTTTCTCGAAAACCAGAAGTCATATGCATTTGAAGATTGCACCACTGGATTCAGTGGGTCAAAATACATATGTATGTAAATTTTCGTTTTAATAATCCTACGATTAAGGATTTTTGGGAAAATTGAATTAAAATCTGAAAAAACCAAAGGGGTACCCCTTAGGAAATAATTAAAAATATTAAATTGCTTAAAATTGTGTGAAAATTTGCTTATAAGTCAATTCTGGCACGGGGAATTCAACGCCGTTGAGCGCATTTCCATATCTTGTTTAGTTTTTGAGATATAGCCTCCGGAAAAGTGAAATTTTTCTAATTTTTCAGTTTTTCTACTTTTCCGAGGCTATATCTCAAAAACTAAATGTGATATGAAAACGCGCTCAACGGCATTAATTTTCTCGTGCTTCAGTTAACTTATAAACAGGGTTCGAAGATATATATCCATTATATAAAAATATCAAATAGTCTATAATAAATACAGTATTATTACTTTCATTAATTCTGTTAAAATTATATTCTAAAGATAATTCTTACTTTACTAGCTTTTGACTAACTTCACATCAACGACATAAATCCAAATTGTGTGCCATTTGTGATGTCATTAACGGCAAAGTCTGAACCATTTCCAAAATTTTTATTTGGTACTCATTTTAGAAATACAAATCCTTTAATATGGTGGAAAAGTGTAACTATCAATGAGTCAGAGTGGCCAAATAAAAGTACATTTATTGAACTATATGAACAGTTACACACTGCTGTAACAGCAACAGCAGGGCTGGAACGATATTTCTTCACTTGACATTGTCCAATCTCAATTACGTAATCGTCTCGGTAACGCCAAAGCCGCTAAATTAGTTTTTATGTTTAAATATTTAAACCAAAAAGAAACTACAAAAAAAAAACTAATTTAGATTGGTTTTGGCCAAGTGAGTCTCTATCTGCAACGCTATGTTCAGGAAGTTCATCAGAAGATGATGATTTGCCCCTATCTAGAATATAGGATTTTTTAAATATTCTTACTATTCTTAGTACTATATAATATTGTGTATCCTTTCAATGTATATTTACTTTTTTTCATTACCTATGTTAATTTTTTATTTAGGAGTAATAATTTATTTTGTATTTCCTATTGTGATAATAAATGTGTACAAAAACTAAAATTAAAAAATAAATATCCAAAAAGTGATATTTATCTGATATATATCCTATATATCAGATATTTTGATATTTATTATAAATATCATGATATTTACGAACCCTGGTTGACAGTGACGTGTGGTGAATTCTCTCCTAAATTATCTGCTCCAAATCCACCTTAAACACATTCAGATAAATAATTAAAATAAAAACATTGCCAGGCAAATAAAAAATCCATCATAGTACGACAGTACACGTAAACGCCAAAATATAAAAGTAAATTCAATTCCAAGCCAATATCCTTGCGACTTTGACATTTTTTACAACCCAAGCCAACCTTGACCGCCGCTATAAACCCCACATAAAAGTTAAATGAAACAAAAATAAATCTATAAAGACAAGATGAAAAATAATAGTTCCGTCAAGGCATGCGGTGACTATCATTTTCCGATAATACATTTTTTAGAAAGGCAAAATAAATTAATTGCTATCTCATTTGATGGTACATAGCGTTGTTTTTGGGGTAGGTGGCTCAGAGGTATCGAGTCGGACTGTGAATTTGACAACATGATTTTCACCGCATTAAAATTACCCCTGTGGGTAGCAAAAAGAATTCAGAATTCAGTGTTTAGCTTTAGTTGAGACAAGTCGTGTCTTTTTTGCATGTGCAAAATGTAGTTTTACCATGTAATTTAAATAAATATATCATCACGCCTTTTACCCATTACTGAGTGTGGCACTCTGTCTAAGCAGATCTCGATAAGTAATATATTTTTTCGCGTGAAGTGCAGTTACCAGCCGTCGAATCACGGCCCTCAAAGATATTAGTGGAGGGAGAGCCACAAGGGTAGATTTAAATTGATGAAAATTGTTTGTCGGCTGTGGGATCGAACCAGGGTTCTCAAGATCCACAGGCCGACTCGATACCACTGAGCCACCTTCCCCATTTAAAATAAAAATAAAAATAATTTGCAGTGAAATCTTGATGATATATTTATTATTTTATTTAAGACGAATCGAAAAACATTCAAGAAAGACTTGAAATAAAACCATGTATCGATAAGAATAATGGGACAGCAAATAGAACCAGGGTTCTCAAGATCCACAGGCCGACTCAATACCACACCTCATGTAATTTAACGACTTTAATTAATAATTTATTTATGCGTTGTTGTTGTTTGTCACCTTTAGTCAATTTATAAATAATATTTTATTTTTAATTGATTTGATACCAAATATAATATTGTTGGTAGAATATAAAATAAAATAAATATATAAATAAAATAAATATAAATATATCATCACGCCTTTTACCCATCACTGGGTGTGGCACTCTGCCTAAGCAGATCTCGGTAAGTGATATATTTTTTCGCGTGAAGTGCGGTTACCAGCCGTCAAATCACGGCCTCCAAAGATATTAGTGGTGGTGGAGCCACAGGGGTAGATTTTTTAAATTGGTGAAAATTGTTTGTCGGCTGTGGGGATCGAACCAGGGTTCTCAAGATCCACAGGCCGACTCGATACCACTGAGCCACCTACCCCATAATAAAATAATATATAATATATAATAATAAATATATCATCACGCCTTTTACCCATTACTGGGTGTGGCACTCTGTTGAAACAGATCTCGGTAAGTGATATATTTCTTTGCGTGAAGTGCGGTTACCAGCCGTCAAATCACGACCCCTAAAGATATTAATGGAGCGGGAGCCACAGAGGTAGATTTAATTTGGTAAAAATTGTTTGTCGGCTATGGGGAATAAAATTGAGCGATTGTCGACTAGCATTGGTTGGGGCTGTGATTTGACGGCTGGTAACTGCACAGCACTCGCATAAATATATCACAAAATCTGCAACGATAGAGTGCCACACTCAGTAATGGGTAAAAGGCGTGATGATATATTTATTTATGTTACGTTCTTAAAGAAGTTTCAAGTTAACTCTTTCATAAAAGGCGTGATATTATAATAATTCCTAATTATATAAAACAAAAAGCTTGAGATAAAGTTAAACAAAAAATTTTTGTGCGCATATTACATAAGTTAACATCTAACAAAGAAATATTTCCCAGGTTAAAGTATTTTCTCTCTCACCAAAAAAATATTTGGTGGGTAATTAGGAATGAATTAACAGGGTATATAGGTAGTAAAGGGTCCTGTAATGCTGATAATAATATGTAAATATAAAAGACTATGTCGGTAAGAAAGCCAAAGAAACGTAAAGAAAAACTTTGGATGTGTTTTTAAGTAATCCGTAATGACAGAATTAATTAACGTTACAAAATTCCGGGATATGCAAATTTTCAACTTTCTTAACACGAATGTTATTAAGTTCAACTTTGGCAGTCATTCGGATTAATAGCAGGTCTGTATTTATTTACTTTTTATGTCTCAACAATAATCTTCTTTTGATGAGAATTCACGGCTTTTCTGTGTTTCATTTTTATAGAAACAAACAATGTTTATTTTACAATTTTACATTATTACACTATTTCAAAATTCTAAATTAGTGTTAGTTTTACGTTTTAGCCCAAAGTGTAAATACAAAAACACTGCATCTAATGAGTATCTACTTATTGCTCAATTATTTATTATGAAAATTATAGCTTTAATTAACCAGTTTTTCATATATAATATAACAAGTAGTATGAAAATTGCTGAAAATATTTTGACATAAATTATGAGTTGTAATGGAAATGGAAACATAACGAGTGCGAAGCACGAGTTGTGTTTCCTATTTCCGTAACAACGAATGTATATTTATGTCAAAATATTATCTGTCAATTTTCATACTACGAGTTGTATTCGGCTTGAGAATTTACCAAACAAGAGTTAATTAACAAGAATAGTTAGGTATTTATTTGCACATTATTAATTAGGTATTCCAGTGATGAAAATTTTGAATATTAAATGTACACAGAAAAAATGCAGAAAATATAGAAAATATCATTTATTTTCAGGGTTCGAAGATATATATCGATCGATATATATCATGATATTTATTTTGATATATATCGTCATATTTTTGCAATGATATATATCCATTATATAAAAATATCAAATAGTTTTTGAGATATAGCCTCCGGAGAAGTGAAATTTTTCGAATTTTTCAGTTTTTCTACTTTTCCGAGGCTATATCTCAAAAACTAAATGTGATATGAAAACGCGGTCAACGGCATATTTTTTTTCTATTTTCCGCCAAAAAAAATCGCAAAAAGGGGTTTTTTAACATTTTCTCGAAAACCAGAAGTCATATGCATTTGAAGATTGCACCACTGGATTCAGTGGGTCAAAATACATATGTATGTAAATTTTGGTTTTAATAATCCTACGATTAAGGATTTTTGGTAAAATTGAATTAAAATCTGAAAAAACCAAAGGGGTACCCCTTAGGAAATAATTAAAAATATTAAATTGCTTAAAATTGTGTGACAATTTGCTTATAAGTCAATTCGGACACGGGGAATTCAACGCCGTTGAGCGCATTTCCATATCTTGTTTAGTTTTTGAGATATAGCCTCCGGAAAAGTGAAATTTTTCGAATTTTTCAGTTTTTCTACTTTTACGAGGCTATATCTCGAAAACTAAATGTGATATGAAAACGCGGTCAACGGCATTAATTTTCTCGTGCTTCAGTTAACTTATAAACATAGTTTCAGCGATTTTTATTTTTTTTCAATTTTCCGCCAAAAAAATCGCAAAAAGGGGTTTTTTAACATTTTCTCGAAAACCAGAAGTCATATGCATTTGAAGATTGCACCACTGGATTCAGTGGGTCAAAATACATATGTATGTAAATTTTCGTTTTAATAATCCTACGATTAAGGATTTTTGGTAAAATTGAATTAAAATCTGAAAAAACCAAAGGGGTACCCCTTAGGAAATAATTAAAAATATTAAATTGCTTAAAATTGTGTGACAATTTGCTTATAAGTCAATTCGGACACGGGGAATTCAACGCCGTTGAGCGCATTTCCATATCTTGTTTAGTTTTTGAGATATAGCCTCCGGAAAAGTGAAATTTTTCGAATTTTTCAGATTTTCTACTTTTACGAGGCTATATCTCGAAAACTAAATGTGATATGAAAACGCGGTCAACGGCATTAATTTTCTCGTGCTTCAGTTAACTTATAAACATAGTTTCAGCGATTTTTATTTTTTTTCTATTTTCCGCCAAAAAAATCGCAAAAAGCGGTTTTTTAACATTTTCTCGAAAACCAGAAGTCATATGCATTTGAAGATTGCACCACTGGATTCAGTGGGTCAAAATACATATGTATGTAAATTTTCGTTTTAATAATCCTACGATTAAGGATTTTTGATAAAATTGAATTAAAATCTGAAAAATCCAAAGGGGTACCCCTTAGGAAATAATTAAAAATATTAAATTGCATAAAATTGTATGAAAATTTGCTTATAAGTCAATTCGGACACGGGGAATTCAACGCCGTTGAGCGCATTTCCATATCTTGTTAAGTTTTTGAGATATAGCCTCCGGAGAAGTGAAATTTTTCGAATTTTTCAGTTTTTCTAAATGTGTACAAAAACTAAAATTAAAAAATAAATATCCAAAAAGTGATATTTATCTGATATATATCCTATATATCAGATATTTTGATATTTATTATAAATATCATGATATTTACGAACCCTGTTTATTTTATTCGTAACCAAGGAAATTAATAACAGTGGTATTTCCGATGAAATTTCACTAATGATGAATTTCCGACGAAATGTACATTTCATTGGTTCATTTTCAAACAAATTCGTGATCCTATTGGATGACAGTGACGTGTGATGAATTCTCAAATAAATATATAAAATTGTTCAACCGGAATTAATAATAAATTATACTTGAACGTGTACTGTCATATTTTATTTCAAATTATAGTGAGAATAAATTAATAACAATAATAATAATAGTAGTTTATGTAACAAGTACATAATTTAGGTCTTTAATGGACGAGCCGAATTTTATGGCAGAGCGAGCGCAGCGAGCGAGGCTAATAAATAAGGCGAGTCTATAAAGTCCGATTATGTACGAGTTGCATACAACGTTTTATGTTCGACTGCATGAAGAATATTTTCTCTTAAAATATGATTGTCAATACCTATATTTAAAACATTTAATTGCATCCCAAAGAGTGCTTCGTTGTTATGCATTTGTTACTTTATTTATCAAATTGTCAAAGTGAAAATAGTGTTGAGATGGATGAAGACATTGAAGACGTTCCAAAAGAAATAAAAGATCTTGCATGTCTAACAATTGTATGAAGACACATATAATACATACAGAAAATGGTGTTTAAATATTTCTTTTGAATTTTGTTTTAATGTGACATTGACAGCAGTCCAATTTTGCATTTTTATCGTACTAGTCCAATAAAGTACCCGATTATGGACAGTAAACGTGTCGTAAAGCAAGGTAATATGATGCAGTCGAACATAAAAATTATTTAATTAGGAAAGCAACATTCAACATACTAAAAAAATGTAATTGTATTTCTTGTATTAAGTATATTTACTCTACATCCGGTATAGTTATCCTTGTGAAATGTGTGTTTTGTTTAGGACAGTTTAATTGCTAATATTTGTCAATAGATGCTCGAAAATTATATAAAACTTAAAACATAATGGCTGGTAGCACAAGCTCTGTTTTTGGGTGTTCTAAGAGCACGGTTTTAACATGTTAGTTAAAACACTGCTCTTAAAACAGACAAAAACAGAGCTTGTGTTATCCAGCCAATAAAATTAACAGTAATTTTGATTTTTTCTTTTGAGTTAAATTTCTCTTGTGGCGTTAGCTCTACTGTGCCCAAGATGGGTATTTAAAGGTAACAAGATATTCAAGCATCATCCTAATTGCAATACTTTATAATTTAGTAAAAAGTTAAAAACTGTTCAAGACATTAAAGTATTACAAACATAATTTAGCGGCCTTACCAAAGTTACCATCGATCAATACCAAGTTTCCGTACAAAATACCGCAGATTACCAACGAAACAACAGAAAAACTGAAAAACACCAGCGAGTTTCACTTACGTTCCATAAATTACACATTACAGCATAGTTCCTGGCAGGATTCGATCCACGTTGTGTTTTATTCTCGAGTGAGAACTGCATGTGAACATTTGCAGTAGAATTGAATTGATTTATTCGTGCTCGGCGACCGCAAGTGAAAAAAGGAATTCAATTCTGTTCAGTAAACACTTGAACCCTAGCGCGATCTCCAAATCTAAAATAGACTTGTTGTGCTGAGACTGCTTTTATACTGAGGTTTTCACCATAGTTACCAAGCTTATTTATTTATTACTGCAAAACAGGAATTTCATCCTAATTACACTAACTTATTTTGGAATTCAAATCATTCGGAAATAATCGTATTTTTATCTAATTTGCAGTTAGATTTATTTCGGTTCTATTAACTGGGTTACGATTGGTTGTATAGTAGTACTTTCGCTTCTGAAGCGAGAGTTTATTAAATAGATTAAAGTTATAAAACGAAATTTGGTGGCAGTGCTACTTCAAACTTGTATTAATATTTTATTTCAAATGCCATTATTATTTAATATTTTTATCAATAATGTTAAACAGTGCTTCCTAAACTCCAAAATTTTATTATATGCTGATGATTTAAAAATATTTCATTCTGTAACTAGTGTCGGTGACTGTGAGGTTATACAGGAAGATATTGATAGGTTATGTGATTTTTGTATCAAACATAAATTAATTCTAAATTATTCTAAGTGTTCACAAATTACATTTACAAGAAATAGAAGTCCTATCCAATGTAATTATAAAATCAGGGGCGTTTCAACCCAGGGTTCTTGGGGTTCCCAGAACCCGGGCGCCAGCATAAAAGGGCGGCAGACGGCAAAAAGTTAAAATAAATATGAGTATATTAAAAGAACACAAATACTGCGTCTTAATATTATTTGTAAAATAAATAAAGTAATTAAATGAATACCAATTGTAGGTACCTACTATCGTACTAAGGACTTTAATTACAAAAGATCGCGAAGTAATGTGATTAATGTTTGAAATATAAAGTTAACTGTCAAGATTTCTTAATATTCACAACAAATCTTGACGACTATAGTGACAGCTTCTGTTTCTATGACAAAGCTATCACAAAAAATCATAATTAGTAGGCGATTTTCTCGAACTATTTTCATTAATTTCTCTAATTTGTGGCATTAAAATGAAGTAATCTGTATGAAATAATGTGTGTGGATAGGTCTAGTATGGTCATGTGCAATATTATACCATAATTTTTTACCGGACACTTTTTATTTACAAAAACCTTTTTTCCCATGTTATTTCCCTATGCCAACCTTTACGTGAAACGCGCGGTATAGTTATAAGTATTTAAGTATTTTTATTGTAAATTTAATTTACATGAATTGATATGTTATTTTGTTATTTGTATAATTGTTTGTGCTATAATGTACAATTGTAAAATGTAAACTATATAGTTTTAATTAGGTTTAGGTATATTAGAATGTACCTATGTAGTGAACTAATTTCTTTTAGTTTTTTTTTGTATTTTTATTTAATTTTATGAGAAACTATATAATAAAATATTTATTTAAAAAATAGTTATTTTTCTAGACAAATAATGTTCTATTATTCTACGCTAAAGTGAATAACATATTATTTGTCATGAGTTTGCTTATTGCTCTAAATCTACACGCAAGTTTCGCATAGTACGGCGTGTCGGCTTACTGCCTTACTCTTTCTGTATCGTAGAGCATAAAATTCCACGTATCGCATTTTTGTGCTCCAAAATTTTCGCCTGCGGCGCACGCCTCAGGGCGCCACATTCTGCTTCAGAACCCAGGCGCCAAGTACCCCAGATACGCCCCTGTATAAAATTAATAACAATATCATTCAATCAGTTTCGCATATAAAGGATCTTGGTGTTACATTGGATAGCAAGCTTCTATTTCATATACATATAGATAATGTAATAAAAAAATCTTACCGTACGCTCGGTTTTGTTTTGCGTACATCTAAAAACTTTAGTAATTCATGTACTTTATTTAAATTATATTTTTGCCTTGTACGCAGTCAACTTGAATTTGCATCTGTTTGTTGGTCGCCACAATATTTTATTAACAATGAAAGAATTGAAAAAATTCAACACAAATTCTTACGTTCTATGCGTTATAAATTTCCATAAAGAACTTTAAATTTAATATCTCTTGAAAACAGAAGAAAAGTATCCGACCTGTCATTTTTATACAAAATTATTAACAATATATTTAATTGTAATAATTTGTTAGATGTTATGCAATTTAGAATTCCCAATTATTGTATGAGAACTAATGAACTTTTCAAAATTGTTGGATGTAAAACAAATTCTGCATCACATTCTCTACTTAATCGAATAACTTCTATGTATAATACTTTGTGTAATTCTAATTGCACCATAGATATATTTTCTGATTCCATAAATGTATTTACAAACAACGTGAAAACCTATTTTTTGTTTAAATTTTGTTTGATTAATCTTATTTTTTATTATGTATTCTATATTTTAAGTTAATCTGTTTTTGTATCTTTGTGCTGCTCTGTTATTGGGACTTTGTCCTGTTGGGCAGCTGAATTTTCAAATAAATAAATAAATAAATTATTATATTCCATATTGTCTGTAATTTCTAACTAATCAATAAATATGCCATTACGCCTTTTACCCATTAATGCGTGTGGCACTCTGCCGGTGCAGATCTCAATAAGTGATATATTTATGTGCGTAAAATAAAATATGTTAGGGGAGTTTTACCGTGATGAAAATTGTTTGTCGGTTGTGAGAATCGAACCCGGGTTCTCAAATTCACAGGCCGACGTGATACCACTGAGCCATCTACCCAACAAGTACAATATACTTTAATTGTGGTTGTATTAGAAAATGTAAGGCATGAAATAACATAATTACAAATGTTGCGGGTAATTAGTTCACAAAGATAATATCAAGAAGATAATGTAATACAAATTACAAGGCCAACCTAGGAAACCCAACATAATTTTTAAACAAAATTATGTTACAATTACTATTACAAGAATATTTGATAAATAAAACTAGTAAATTGAATTATTTGCTTATGTTTTCTCTGTGGAAAAATTGTTCCAGTTCTTCGTACTTTTCTCGTGTTTGATTTTATCAAATAATGATTAATAAATGTCCTTTTATACCACATTATAATTTAATCATTTTTATCATAAATAATCTATGAGTACTATTTTAGATAATACACAATAAATAAATGACACAAACATTGATTTTTCCCTACGTTAAACAATATATTAACAGAGTTCTATGCTGTATAACTTAATCCTAATTAGAGATAATTGTAGCAGAGATAGAACTTGTGTTTACTAATTAACAAGCAAGAGGTTGTTTTTTCAACTAATTACGAAAATATAAGACTGATTGATTCGAATTCAAGTGTAAACTACTGTAATTGGAATTAAGTTCCTGTTGTGCAGAGTAAAAATAATATGATAAATAAATAAATAAATATATCATCATGCCTTTTAACCAGGGTTCGTAAATATCATGATATTTATAATAAATATCAAAATATCTGATATATTGGATATATATCAGATAAATATCACTTTTTGGATATTTATTTTTTAATTTTAGTTTTTGTACACATTTAGAAAAACTGAAAAATTCGAAAAATTTCACTTTTCCGGAGGCTATATCTCAAAAACTAAACAAGATATGGAAATGCGCTCAACGGCGTTGAATTCCCCGTGTCCGAATTGACTTATAAGCAAATTTTCATACAATTTTATGCAATTTAATATTTTTAATTATTTCCTAAGGGGTACCCCTTTGGTTTTTTCAGATTTTAATTCAATTTTCCCAAAAATCCTTAATCGTAGGATTATTAAAACGAAAATTTACATACATATGTATTTTGACCCACTGAATCCAATGGAAAAATGTTCAAATGCATATGACTTCTGGTTTTAGAGAAAATGTTAAAAAACTCCTTTTTGCGATTTTTTGGCGGAAAATTGAAAAAAAATAAAAATCGCTGAAACTATGTTTATAAGTTAACTGAAGCACGAGAAAATTAATGCCGTTGAGCGCGTTTTCATATCACATTTAGTTTTCGAGATATTCGAAAAATTTCACTTCTCCGGAGGCTATATCTCAAAAACTATTTCATATTTTTATATAATGGATATATATCATTGCAAAAATATGACGATATATATCAAAATAAATATCATGATATATATCGATCGATATATATCTTCGAACCCTGCTTTTAACCAATACTCTGCCTAAGCAGATCTCGGTAAGGGGGTCAAATCACTGCCCCCAAAGATATTAGTGGAGGAGGAGCCACAGGGGTAGATTTAAAATTGGTGAAAATTGTTTGTCGGCTGCGGGGATTGAACCAGGGTTCTCAAGATCCACAGGCCGACTCGATACCACTGAGCCACCTTCCCCATTTAAAATAAAAATAAAAATAATTTGCAGTGAAATCTTAATGCAAGTTGAAGTGAGCGAGAATTGAACTCGTGAATTTGGTATCTATCGCATGATGATATATTTATTATTTTATTTAAGACGTATCGAAAAACATTCAAGAAAGACTTGAAATAAAACCAAGTATCGATAAGAATAATGGGACAGCAAATAGACGTTTCTATTTCAACGTTTCCGGACATATGCAAATGTCGTTTAATCTTTCTGCTCGGTGTAGGGATTTTGTTTGTTTTTAGTTTCAAACCAGAAAACTAATTCTACGTAAAAAATTGATTGATTAATAGTGGGATTAATGAAAGCTTGTGAAATATTTCTCTCGATTTATTTGAGGTGTTATCGTTAGAATTAGTTTTCGGAGTGTTATAAATCATGCTCAAATGTGGTATAGATTCAACCCTCATATTGGGGTTGGTCCCTGCATTTTAAGTAGACATACATTCGTGATTTCACTGGGCTACTAACGTAACTTTAATCATAATAAACAAATGCAGTTTATTAAAAGCAACACTATTAGAGTACTGAATTTTCAGATCATTTTTAAGGGGTAAGGCCACTCTAGACAAGGAAAAAAAGAGTCATTTTCAAGAATTTTTTTAACGAAATCTAAACGTGCTGCTTAAGAACTGTTTTTGGATCTTTATTTAGTGCTCTTAAAATGTTATTTAAAATTTTTTTTTAAAGAAAATACTCAAAATTGTCGTCAGAAATTTAAAAAAATGGCGAGTCCTCTCGGCGCGTAGGGTAAATCGGGCGAAAACATTCCGGGAACAACAATAGACCTGGATCAAAAAGGGATATGTTTTCTTAATCTCTGATGTATACTCAAAAAAACTACGGGCTGGATTTTGAAAATTATGATCTTTAACAAAATGGCGCACGTTTGAAAAAAAAGTTCATTATTCGGGACTAAATTTCTGTATAAAAACGATCATAAAAAACGAATGAAGCACTTAAAAAAGCCACCGTAGTTTTTGAGTATTTTATATCTAGAATAAGAAATAAAAAGATTCAGCACGATCCATCAATTAGTATTTCAGATTTCTTTTCGCCCGATTTTGAAAATATGATTTCGAGAAAAACGCGTTTAAAGTTTCGAGATATATATATATATATATATATATATATATATATATATATATATATATATAAATACTAGTACTAATAGATATATACTTTTTTCCCTCTGAAATACTTCCGCGTGGCATTTAAATTAATTGTCCCTTATTCCTAAGGGTTTAAACTATAATTTAAGCAAATAAAAAAAAATGCATTGTTAAAATTTTTTAGAGTGGCCTTACCTCTTAATTAACGTTATATATGTATTTATTAGATTATTTCCAGAACTAAAATATGTAAACAAATTATATATTTTTATTTTTTTTTTATTCTGGCTTCCTGGCGGACCAACTGCTAAGGTCATATGCCGCCATTACGCCCTGATATTTTTATTTAAATGATTAGTTATTTACATGTAATATTTATACAACTTAAATTATTGCAATTTATGTCGCAGTTATTATAATTAATTTCGCTGTCCTACTTTTTAATACAGATTTATTGTACAATTTTCAAGTGACCGATGACACAATATCAAAATTCTATAACTGTACAAAAGTAGTATTAAAAAATGATTAATTTATTCCTTTCGATAACTTTGCATTATAAATACCTAGTGCAGCTCTCTGCTGAAATATAGTCCGGGTTCTAGCCTGCCGGAAAAGCACCCCGTCCCCGGATTTCTATACCTCTCCCCCGGATCTGGCGTGTCACGTGCGACGTGGTTTTTGCTCCTCCGGGAGCGTTTCACAGTTTCCGTTCAGTGCTGAATGAAATGTCTGTGAAGTTTTTCAATTGTTTTCGGCACGAACGTGAGATGTTTGTGTCGTTTTTCCTGCTTCGCTGCCCAGAAAGATGAGTTTAACTATTTTAATGATGGCTTGATGTTTCATTCAAGTTCGTACGTATTTTGTTTTTGTAAATAAGTAAAAAGAAGGTTATGACATACCCATTTCGTCCGGTGGTTGCTAGGGGTTTGTGGTCGTTTTGCTCAGAAAGATTGCAAGAGGAATCAATACCAATATAATCATTTTTGTGCTTGAAGTTTCCAACTTTGTTCACTGCAACTTTTTACTAATAATACAACAGTTTATTTCTCTTTTAGAAGCTATGCATTTACATACATACTGTAATTTACAGGTGTGCCATAAGATCATTGCTTTTCTACAGCAAAATATTTCAATTCAAAACTACTAAAATTAATTTTAAAAGTTGTTTGAAAATTGATAAATAAATAAATATATCATCAAGCTTTTTACCCATTACTGGGTGTGGCACTCTGCTGTAGTAGATTTCGGTAAGTGATATATTTCTTCGCGTGAAGTGCGGTTACCAGTCGTCAAATCACGGCCCTCAAAGAAGTTAGTGGCGAGGGAGCCACAGGGGTAGATTTAAATTGGTGAAAATTGTTTGTCGGCTGTGGGGATCGAACCAGGGTTTTAAGATCCATACCCCATTATTGATATTATCTACATATGCAAACAAATGTAGAACGCTTAATTATTGTCATATATACTGGGTGTCCCATTATACATTATCTTCTTGAATATCTCGAAATGAAAGCATTTTACCGAAAAGTATGCCGAATCATAATCGTCATGGTTTTGAGGGGGACGTCGGATTTTGACAAAATGGCCCCCTTAGCCCCCCAAGGGCTGCCGGGAGGGGGGTCGACTTAAAAATTTTAAATGGGAACCCCTATTTTTTATTGCAGATTCTGAAAGAGCGTTAAAAAATATGTAGATTTTATCCGGATACTTTTTTTTAATTTCCAACAGGTGGCGCTGTAATCGTGAAAGTACGATTTTCGTGCAAAATATTCGTGAATTAATATTGTGTCAATAACTTTATAAATAATAACATTTGGTGTTTCAATCATTACCTAAATTTCTGAAAATATCAATCCCTAACACTGGGGGGGACGAAAACAGGACATTAAATAAACTAATTATGAATGATTTGATTTTATCAAGAATTTTCATGTTAAGTTTACTGATTGGTGATTAATTTAATTGTAAATTAAGTGTTTTAATAGGGTTATTTCGTGTTGGAAATTGAAAAAAAGTATCCGGATAAAACCTACATACTTTTTAACGCTCTTTCAGAATCTGCAATAAAAAATAGGAGTTCCCATTTAAAATTTTTAAGTTGACGCCCCTCCTGGTCTCCCTTGGGGGGCTAAGGGGGCCATTTTGTCAAAATCCGATGTCACCCTCATAACCATGACGATTATGATTCGGCATACTTTTCGGTAAAATGCTTTCATTTCGAGATATTCAATAAGATAATGTAAAATGGGACACCCAGTATATTTTAAACTTTGATTTGAACAGTAACTAAATAAGTAAATTGTACTATCTAATATCTAGGGTAGATGGTTCACTGGTATTGGGTCTGCTTGTTCATTTGAGAAACCAGGTTCGATTCTACATACATACATAACATATCCCATTAAATGGGGTTGCACGAACCCCTGAAACATTGACAAAACATCCACTAACAGATTCATCTAAATATCAATTCTCATTCTTATACATGATACAAGCTCATTCATTCCTCACACCCGAAATCCTTCATCAACAATAAACCCTCATTCGCTTCTGTACAACTGTTTCATAAACCTTTCACTTGCGCTTAGTCCACCACGCATCTATAAAGAATAAAGGAGGCATCGGTCTGCGCTTGCTTTGGGAATAAATTGCATGTGTTTCTCTTTGCCATAAGTTGTGAAACACCCCGTATATAACCAAGTAGAATTATAGTATGTTATGCATCAAGGGAGGGAAACAAGCGATTATTCGGCCCTCGCTTACGTCTCGGTTTGCCAACTTCACACAAGGGATAATCGCGCCCTCCCGTGAAGCATATTATACTTTTCGTAACAAGTGCACAAAAATTACTGTCTTATCGGGACAAATGTCAAATATGGGTTGCGCAACTAGTTACCTAATGTTTCTCTCCCTAGGGGAGAAAAGTAGTATTTCCCTCTCTAAAATTAGGGAATAAGAACGTTTTTCTTGTGCATGTGTTACGAAAATAAATAAATATATCATCACGCCTTTTACCCATTACTGGGTGTGGCACTCTGCCTAAGCAGATTTCGGTAAGTGATATATTTTTTCGCATGAAATGCGGTTACCAGTCGTCAAATCACGGCCCCCAAAGATATTAGTGGAGAAGGAGCCACAGGGGTAGATTTAAATTGATGAAAATTGTTTGTCGGCTGTGGGGATATAACCAGGGTTGAATTTATTATTAAACCGAAACGATTATTAAAAAGGAAAATAAATTTATCAGGATAAATGTCAAATATGGGTTGTGTAACTAGTTACCTAGGAAACGTCGCAAACTGCTCATAATCGTAGTTCTAGGGCAGTGGTTCCCAACCTTTTTTAATTCGTGACCCTTTTTAATTTTTTTTAAATGTTCGCGACCCCCCTTTCGCATATTTGATCAATAAAACAAAAAATAAAAGAAAATGAATGACAATTAATTTTGTCTTTGTTGTTATTTAAATTGCTATTGCGTAGCTTTTCATTTTTTTCGGTAGATTAATGGTTCGACAGAACTTCTCATGTCATCTTACCGTTTGTTAGAGATCTTATTTTCTGCTGGCACAGTTCTTCGTCACCAGCTTCTTCACATGAACTTTGTTCTAGGTGAAGAAGTGAGTTATACCATGCTGATGAGCTCTAACAAAAGCGAAACGCGTCCATGGTTACTAACTGTGCTGGCCGGCCTCCGACGATGCCCTCATAAGGTGACTCGGAGGCTGAATTTTGTGAGACTTTGCCTAGAGTTTTATTTAATATTTTTTATTATACCTAGTCTCACCAAGTGCATGAATGACAATTAATTTTGTCTTTGTTGTTATTAAAAAATAAAAGGTTTAACAAAATATATTTTAGGACTTAGTGATTATATATTTTCCCCTCAAAAAGGCCAAGGCGACCCCCCAGAAAAGCTAAGGCGACCCCCTTGTGGGTCGCGACCCACCGGTTGGGAACCGCTGTATCTAGGGAGAGAAACATCCTACCTAGGGAGAAAACATAATGTTTCTCTTCCTAGGGAAGAAAAGCAGTGTTTCTCTCTCTAAAATTAGGGAATAAGAACGTGTTTCTTGTGCATTTAAAATATTCTTAGCAATGATAAAAAGTATCTCTTCTCGAGCGAATTAAAATACATTCCAAGGATTTTCTGTTGAATCAAATTTACTACATGATCGCTTCTCGGTCGACTGTCTGACCTGATTGGTTTCCTGCCGACAGTTGTGCACGCTGCGTGTGCTGTCGACCAATGCGTGACGTCTTCTCGAATGAATAAATTTGTATGAATGGTTAGAGGAAATCTTTCGTACGTTAGCTGATCTTTTCGGGTGACATGGACGACGTTGAACTCGGATCGGAAACCAATAGGTTTTTTCAGATGTATTCATGATATATTTTAGGGGTGAATTGGATGCTTTGTTTGCGGGAAACTTTGTAAGGATGTCGAAGATGACAAATTCTTTTTAGGGTTTACACAAAACATATAATTATATTATAATGGGGTAGGTGGCTCAGTGGTATCGAGTCGGCCTGTGGATCTTAAGAACCCTGGTTCGATCTCCACAGACGACAAACAATTTTCACCAATTTAAAAATCTACCCCTGTGGATCCCTCTCCACTAATATCTTTGAGGGCCGTGATTTGACGACTGGTAACCGCATTTCACGCGACAAAATATATCACTTACCGATATCTGCTTAGGCAAAGTGCCACACCCAGTACTGGGTAAAAGGCGCGATGATATATTTATTTATATAATTATAATAATAATTCATATTTATTAATAGAAATGAAACAGACCTCAAATCAGGACTGCAAGGTGCAAAAAATACATACAAGAAGTTCTTGGTACTTTTAATTTTCTAGTTTAAACACTAGTTAGTTAAATTAACCTTCTTTTAATGTAAACACTAAATTTTTAATCAACCCTAGAATCCTTTGAATATAAGGATTGAATGAAGGTTTGTTTAGTTATACAGGGTGTAACAGCGAAACCAACCACCGCCTATATTTTCTTTATTATTATATTTACAAAAAAGTATTATAAATCAAAGTTGTAGAAGACCAAGGGGGACATCTGATTAAAGAATAAAATATTTTTTTAAACCAGTGGTTCTCAAGTTACAACACAAAGTTATATTTTTTCAAATGGGATTATATATGTTTTTTAGGCCTATTCGATAGAGTATTTTTTTCTGAATTCAACCATGTAATCCTTTTATATCCTTACATAACAAAAATAATGAGAAAATTCAATTTAAAATTTCGATAAATTTTATTTAACATGACACAAAACAGTAGGCTATGATCAATAACAAAACAAAATAAGTTCATTGTTATTTATAATAACTAGATACGATTGTTGTTTTTATTGAGAAGATAAATTATGAGTATTGTATTAGATAATTAAATGTTTTTGGTTTATAATCATTATGTTTATTGATTTGTTATTGATCAAGACCTACTGTTTTGTGTCATGTTAAATAAAATTTATCGAAACTTTAAATTGAATTTTCTCAATATTTTTATTATGTAAGGATATAAAATGATTACATGGTTGAATTCAGAAAAAAATACTCTATCGAATAGGTCTAAAAAATATATATAATCCCATTTGAAAAAATATAACTTTGTGTTGTAGCTTGAGAACCACTGGTGTAAAAAATTATTTTAATATTTAAGCAGATGTCCCCCTTGGTCTTCTACAACTTTGCTTTATAATACTTTTTTGTAACTATAATAATAAAGAAAATATAGGCGGTGGTTGGTTACGCTGTTACACTCTGTATATGTATGAACATTTTTCATACTTTGTAATAAAATAATCTACTTTCTTGAAGATATAAAGACATCTCCAAATAGATATGTACTGATGTACGTCATACATACTCATATACTCACATTGACACTAGATACGAATATATTACAGTGTTGCCAACGAGAGGAGCTACTGCTGGTGTGAGATATGCATTAGGATAAGCGTAGCTTACAGGACGAGATACGGTATAATATTATACTGCATGTTATACGATTATCAACTGTTGACAGAATGTTATTTATGATTAAAAATGCTGTTCGTAGATGGCTAGAATCTCCAGGAATTTTATGATTTCATAAAATGGAAGAATATGGGTAATATGAAATATTGAAACATTGAAAGAGTAGTACAGTGTTTGAGATTCAAACAGGAAAATTGGTTGAACAAACTCACCCTTCTACCTAATACTGGGCGTAGCAATCTGCTGTAGCAGGTCTCAGTAAGTGATATATATTTTTTAACTTATATATCGGACCAACTACTCAGGTCATATGCCGATATGTCCTTTATATGGCCGCCGCGGGCGGGACCCGAACCCACGACCTTATGGTCGTCAGTCAGGCCCTCAACCCGCGCGGCCACCACGCGGGACAAAGTGATGTGATGTGCTATTATCAGCCGTAAAATCATGTCCTCAAAGATATTAGTGGAATAGAGAATAGTTATTTTTTATTCTAGATTGCGAAATGTTACTTTTGCATTCGAATATCAAACGTTTTTTCGAAAACTTTGTCCCAAAATTAGTAATAATGTAATGAAAAAATTTTGACGTTTAGGATTAATTAATGTGACATCTAATGTCTCCATGACAACAATGTATGTAATATAATTGCTATCAAATCTGGTATTCTCTGACCAGCAATTGACAGTTGGTTGGCAATAGAAACCAAACAAACGTTCTAGTTTTTTTCTGCGATTTATTGGAATTCGTATTGCATTTCGCATTGCATTTCTCAAGAAACTATTCTAGTACACCAGTTAGCTTCCTCAAACGGGATAAATATGAATAATTGCTCAATTGGAACATTAAATATAAATTTTGTTAAAGAATAGAAATATTGTTTTTAAGCAAAAAAATAAAGTGACAAATTTTATTAAATTGTGAGTCTTTCTTCTATCAAAAAATTGCAGGATGCAAAAAACTTTTGCATCGTGCATGCAAAAGTCTTTTGCTTTCTGTAGACAAAAAATCTGATGTGGACACCACATGACTTCCTTGTACGCGTATTAAACTATAGATATTTTTTACATTGCATATATTTGACATTAAATCTTTTTTTTTTGTTCTAATCCATAGCAAACTTAATTTTTTTTTAAATCTAAAAATATATATAATATTTAAATTTAGATATCTCGTTTATGTAAAAAGCTAATTTAAAAATTCTTAATGTGATAGACGCGGAATTTAATTCTCTAAAACTTTTATTTGCAGCATTCATTTCTAAAATTAAAATACCATTTTTTTCAAGGAAAACTGTTAGCAGCTTCATGTAATGTGCCACTTCCGGTTAGTCTATTTTAATCAAAATCTATTATGTTATTTCCATTGATATAGTAGTCTTATATACAAAATTTGGAAAGTTTTAAATTATATTTGAATATAGTTTTTCATGAAAATCTATTATAGGCTTCAAGTAAAGTATCACTTCCGGTAGTTGTATAATGACCAAAAAGGGAGGTGCACAACTAAATGTTATAACAGTTCTAAATATAAAGTTTCAATTTTCTACGGCTTACCGTTTTTGAGTTATGCGAGATACATACGTACGTACAGACGGCATGACGAAATTAGTCAAAATGGATTCAGGGAGGGCCAAAATACCTATTTCCGTTGAAATCTGAGAACTGAAAATTTTCGCGATTACAATACTTCCTTTACTTCGTACAAGGAAGTAAAAACACTCATTTCGCGTGTTGATAGTTGTCATGTAAATTTTAACTTTATATAGCAGTTTTCGAAAAAAATGTTTTTACTTCCTTGTACGAAGTAAAGGAAGTATTGTAATCGCGAAAATTTTCGGTTCTCAGATTTCAACGGAAATAGGTATTTTGGCCCTCCCTGAATCCATTTTGACTAATTTCGTCATGCCGTCTGTACGTACGTATGTATCTCGCATAACTCAAAAACGGTAAGCCGTAGAAAATTTAAACTTTATATTTAGGACTGTTATAACATCTAGTTGTGCACCTCCCATTTTGGTCATTATACAACTACCGGAAATCAAACTTGGGTACCACTGAACCGAATATAACTTCTATTATCTTTACATTAAAATTAACCTTATTGTTCTTCTTCTATTACTGTCTTTGAGGATATAATTTGACGTCCGGTATAATCACAATTTATGATCTACAGAGATCTACAAATGCAGTATTGCTATTCGCAAAGTTAAGATTCCTTTTGCAAATTTTTTGTGTGTTCCTGAGAATGCTAATCTAGCTATAGCTATCTAATTAAGTTGTAAGAGAAAAAGTGGAAGTACAAGTACACAGCGCTATATGTAAGTAAAGTGCTCACCCCTAGCTCATTAAGAAGTTTTAAGTGTTCGTAAGTTACATATAGAAACAAAAAATAAAGGTCTTGTTCTTTTGACGTGAAGGCTCGTACCAGGCACTAAACTTATCTGATTAAACAGTTTGTAACATAATAAATTAAACGAATTCTACGAATCTATGTTAGTAGTCGACGTTTGCACTGCACAAGGAATTCAATTAACATTTAAACTAATTCTCAATTAGTTTAATTGGCACGTTCTTGTAAGACTGTTGCTTTACACAGTAGGCAATGAAGAGAAAATCACGTGGGTAATGATAGACCATCATTAACATTACAATTATAATATATTTTGTTTTGTTTGTACGTTCAAATTTTGCCCAAAATAATATGATTGCGTTTGAGTGTTTCGTATTTTACTATAAGCTACTATAATTTTGATTCAGTTTCTGTTATGTAAATTAACAATATAGTTATATGGGGTAGGTGGCTCAGTGGTATCGAGTCGGCCTGTGGATCTTGAGAACCCTGGTTCGATCCCCACATCCGATAAACAATTTTCACCAATTTAAATCTACCCCTGTGGCTCCCTCTCCATTATATCTTTGAGGGCCGTGATTTGACGACTGGGTAACCGCATTTCACGCGACAAAATATATTACTTACCGAGATCTGCTTAGGCAGAGTGCCACACCCAGTAATGGGTAAAGGGCGTGATGATATATTTATTTATTTATTTTATTTGTGTATTAAGAGCGTAAAGTGAGTCTTTGTTACTCGAGCAAGGTAATTGCAGCATGAGCCGAAGGCGAGAGTTGCAATAGTGTCGATAATTTTTCTACGATTGCATCTTAAAATTATTTAAAAACGTATACATACTGAAAATAATTTAATTCTGTCAACTGTCAATATGACAAGTTTCTATTTTGTTTGTATCCCTGGTAACTATTGAAATCTTTTTCTACTTCCGTTAGAAAATAGATGTTTTATTTCACTTACCTATTTGAGTTAGGTAATAACCTGCATTATTTAACTAGTGAAATAATGCGGTAACATAGCAACAGATATCTTGGTAGACGAATTATGATGTGTTATTCTTTTTTGAATTTATAACTGTCATTAATATGTCAAAATTTCATAATTTTAAAAACGCTCTTTCGTATTTATTAGAACGGAAGTAGAAAAAATATTGTATGAAACTAGTAAGGACATAATGTTATTACCTTTCTTATGTGTTTACATAACTTGGCTACGTCTCGTTTTGCAAATTTCAAATGCGTAAGGTAATAACCTTCATTTCCTTACTAGTTTCATAAATAGCTATATTCGCGCGTTGCCATTGGAGACGTGCAAAAAAGATATATTTCGATTGTTCCACAGAAAACATATGCTGGTAGCATAAGCTCTGTTTTTGCTTGTTTTAAGAGCAGTGTTTTTGGGTGTTTTAGCTATCTTTAACATGTTAAAACCGTGCTCTTAGAACACCCAAAAACAGAGCTTGTGCTACCAGTCATCAACTTTACTATGACAAATGAGAGCGTAATTGTCAACTTTTCATAGCAATCGTAGAAAAAATAAGTTTCCAATGGCAACGCGCGAAATAGTTGAAAATTGTTTGTCGACTGTGGGAAACGAACCCGGGTTCTCAAATCCACAAGTCTACTCGATACCATTAATTATTTTAGAAAGAAATAGAGATCTGAATAAAAGCTTAAAATATCCCTATCGCGTTCCATTTCGACATCTGGGTAGATCTTTCTATCGTCACCGCCCCGCAAATATCCGGCATTAATATTTATACTTCCGTCCAACTTCGTAGTGCACTATCATCGCGATAAACGGCCCGGCAGTCTGCGTTAGACTTCGTCGAATCGAGAAATTCAATTCCTTTAAGAACTGTAAATCGTGCATTGAGCTCGTATAGTAGCTTGTGCCATTGGCAAATATACTTACAATGGGTTTTATTTATTTATGATGGTTGAAAGACGACGAACATTTGTGTGTGTGTGTGTGATTTTTAATGTCGGAGGTTACATTTGGAATTAGTACATTCGTTTTAAGAAGAATGTTTGTTAGCTGAGATGGTTTAGGAACGAGGAATGTATGTCTGATGAGATTGGTGGCTCAATGGTATCGAGTTACCCTGTGAATTTGAGATCCAAGTTCGATTTTACATACATACATACATACATACATAACATAACGCTATATTCCATTAAATGGGGTAGCACGAACCCGTCAACATTCTCATCCTGACACACGATACTCGATTCGACCACATTAACACTTCCTCCATACGAACTCTTTCTTTTCTCACAACCAAAATCCATCAACACGCAACAAACATTCATCCATTCGCTCCTGTACATACATAACATCATGCTATATCCCATTAAATGGGGTAGCACGAACCCGTCAACATTCTCATCCTGACACACGATACTCGATTCGACCACATTAACACTTCCTCCATACGAACTCTTTCTTTTCTCACAACCAAAATCTATCAACACGCAACAAACATTCATCCATTCGCTCCTGTACATACATAACATCATGCTATATCCCATTAAATGGGGTAGCACGAACCCGTCAACATTCTCATCCTGACACACGATACTCGATTCGACCACATTAACACTTCCTCCATACGAACTCTTTCTTTTCTCACAACCAAAATCCATCAACACGCAACAAACATTCATCCAATCGCTCCTGTACATACATAACATCATGCTATATCGCATTAAATGGGGTAGCACGAACCCGTCAACATTCTCATCCTGACACACGATACTCGATTCGACCACATTAACACTTCCTTCATACAAACTCTTTCTTTTCTCACAACCAAAATCCATCAACACGCAACAAACATTCATCCATTCGCTCCTGTACACCACGTTAAAACTACCCCTGTGGCTTCCCTTCCACTAACATCTTTGACGACTGTAATTTTACTTCACGCGCATAAATATATCACTTACTACAGGGGCGGATCCAGACTTCGAATTTGGGGGATCATGGAGTGAATTTTGTCTCGGGAGGAGGGGGGGGGGGGTATTGCCCATCTTTTAAATATAAAAAACATTTGTATTTGCTCATATTATATTCCTGCTTTAAATAATTTTTGCAATCACATTAAATCGTCTTTGGAATCGCATTAAATCACAATAAATCATTTTTTCACCTCAAAATTTTCCTCTAAGAACACCTACACTTTTTAAATCATAAAGTTTCAATATTTAAACGGTTCTTCGATAGAATACAAAAATTATTGAATAAGAAGTTGATTTTCTAAGTGCAAATGTCGGTAGTCACATACTTGACTAGGTCTTAAATAGAATACCTCTCCCATCTGCGGGTCGAAATAATGTCCCCACAAAATATTGGTTTTTTTAGAATTTTAAGTTCTTAGATAATATTTTCTATTTAAATTGTTTAATAAATTGTAAATAATTACATCATTATTATGTATTAGGGCCAACATTTAAAAAAAAGTCCATGCTTAGGAGGAGGTCATGACCTCCATGACCTCCTCCCCCTGGATCCGCCCCTGACTTACTAAGATATGCTTGAAATTGAAATAACAAATTACAGATGTATATTTTCCGATGTAAAACGTTGCCAAATTATTTTACAAAAAAATTCTTCAAATAAAAGATACAAAGAAATAAATTATCTGGCAGTTTTATTCGATGTATTTTTCTCCAAAATAATTTAGAAACGACTGACAGCGCGAAATATTCGACGCTGAATGTTAAAGTAACATTGATGAATATTCGTACATGTGTTGATCAAAACTTACGCTTGTGTTACGTTACGTATGTGTTCTGTTGTGTTACGGTTGCGTGTTGCTTCGCCAGGGAAAAATAAATCGTGCAATGTAAACATGTTTTCAAATGAAAATACGAAATTTATGTTACATATTTGATATAGAAAATGTTCTCTGGTCTTGATAAAATTGTGTGCTTTCCTGTTGTGTTATTTATTTAGTAGGAATGGAATTAAATACTCATAGTATAACGAGTATGTAAATTCTCGTTATAATATTTCTGTGACAAAAACTTGTATAGAAAATTGTTTGAAACTGGAGTTAAGTACAAAATATTCAGTAATTAAATAAAAAATAAGTTACTTTAAATTGGTTAAATAGCTTGTAAGTAATTTAGGAATTCAATGCATCGAGCGCATCTTCATATCTTGTTTAGATTTTAGGATATAGTCTCCGGAAAAGTTAAATTCTTCATTTTCTTCCGATTTTCAACTTTCTGAGACTATATCTCGAAAACTAAGCTTATAAGTCAATTCGAACACGAGGAATTCAATGCCGTTGAGCGCATCTTCATATCTTGTTTACTTTTTGAGATATACGCTCCGGAAAAGCTAGATTCTTCATTTTTTTGAGATTTTTTCCGAAACTATAGCTTAAATACTAAGCTACATATGAAGTTGCGATCAACGGCATTGAATTTCCCGTGCTTCAGTTAACTTTTAAGCAAAGTTTCAGCAATTTTATTTTTTTTCAAATTTTCGCCAAAAAAATCGCAAAAAGCGGGACATATGCACTTGAAGATTTTACCACTGGATTCAGTGGGTCAAAATACATATGTATGTAAATTTTCGTTACAATAGTCCTATGATTAAGGATTTTTGGGAAAATTGAATTAAAATCTGAAAAAACCTTAGGAAATAATTTAAAAAAATGAAATTTTCCGAGCCTATATCTCAAAAACTACAAGCGATATGAAAATGCGGTCAACGGCATGGACTTTCTCGTGCTTCAGTTAACTTATAAACATAGTTTCAGCGATTTTTATTTTTTTTCCAAATTTCGCCAAAAAAATCGCAAAAGCGGTTTTTTGGCATTTTCTCAAAAACTATAAGACTTATGCATTTAAACATTTCACCACTGGATTCAGTGGGTCAAAATACATATGTATGTAAATTTTCGTTTTAATAATCCTACGATTAAGGATTTTTGTGAAAATTGAATTAAAATCTGAAAAAACCAAAGGTATACCTTAGGAAATAATTTAAAAAAATGAAATTGCTTAAAATTGCATGAAAATTTGCTTACAAGTCAATTCGGACACGGGGAATTCAATGCCGTTGAGCACAATTTCATATCTTGTTTAATTTTTCAGATATATCATATTTATTCAAATTTTGTACTTTTCCGAGCCTATATCTCAAAAACTACAAGCGATATGAAAATGCGGTCAACGGCATTGACTTTCTCGTGCTTCAGTTAACTTATAAACTTAGTTTCAGCGATTTTTATTTTTTTTCCAAATTTCGCCAAAAAAATCGCAAAAAGCGGTTTTTTGACATTTTCTCAAAAACTATAAGACTTATGCATTTAAACATTTCACCACTGGATTCAGTGGGTCAAAATACATATGTATGTAAATTTTCGTTACAATATTCCTATGATTAAGGATTTTTGTGAAAATTGAATTAAAATCTGAAAAAACCAAAGGAAATAATTAAAAAAAATGAAATTGCTTAAAATTGCATGAAAATTTGCTTACAAGTCAATTCGGACACGGGAAATTCAATGCCGTTGAGCACAATTTCATATCTTGTTTAATTTTTCAGATATATCATATTTATTCAAATTTTGTACTTTTCCGAGCCTATATCTCAAAAACTACAAGCGATATGAAAATGCGGTCAACGGCATTGACTTTCTCGTGCTTCAGTTAACTTATAAACATAGTTTCAGCGATTTTTATTTTTTTCCAAATTTCGCCAAAAAAATCGCAAAAAGCGGTTTTTTGACATTTTCTCAAAAACTATAAGACTTATGCATTTAAACATTTCACCACTGGATTCAGTGGGTCAAAATACATATGTATGTAAATTTTCGTTTTAATAATCCTACGATTAAGGATTTTTGTGAAAATTGAATTAAAATCTGAAAAAACCAAAGGTACCTAGGAAATAATTAAAAAAAATGAAATTGCTTAAAATTGCATGAAAATTTGCTTACAAGTCAATTCGGACACGGGGAATTCAATGCCGTTGTGCGCAATTTCATATCTTGTTTAATTTTTGAGATATACGCTCCGGAAAATTTAGATTCTTCATTTTTTTGAGATTTTCTACTTTTCCGAAGCTATATCTTAAAATCTAACCTAAATATGAAGTTGCGATCAACGCTATTGAATTTCCCGTGCTTCAATTAACTTTTAAGCTAATTTTTAGCCATTTTTATTTTTTTTTCAAATTTCCGCCAAAAAAATTGCAATAACCAGTTTTTTAACATTTTCTCGAAAAGTACAAGATATATGCACTTCCATTGGATTCAGTGGATCAAAATACATATGTATGTAAATTTTCGTTACAATAATCCTACGATTAAGGATTTTCGGGAAAAGTGTTTTAAGTAGCTTAGTTGGTTCATAGCTTCCAGGTTCAAATCCTGGCGGACGTATTATAGACTGATGCAGTACGAGAGCAGCAAACTTAGGCAACCGATTGTACAGCTAGTAGAGAAGTATACAGGTCCGCATGTAGTCTGAGTGTAGCGGGATTGTATACGCACAGAGATTCAAGGGGCTCAGCAGGAAAGAAAAATTTGTTGCTGATCGCCGAACATCGATGGCGAGTGACGTCATGGCATCGTCTGAGCTTGTTTCTTAGGAAGTCGCGTTTCGCGATTACAAGTACATACTATCTGTTGTAATTATATAGGTTTCATGAGCAAACTAGAATTAGAATAAATATAATTTTATCGATCCGAACTATTACTAACTATTTGAAAAATATTGTCTGTAAATTTTAAAAATTAATTGCGACTGAAATATTTGTTGGAAATGAATGAAATAAATTTTAAAGGGTTCAGCATGTTTTTCTACACGTGTAGAATATGCAATTGCAGATATTTGGGTGGTACTAAACTGTCAAATTAGTATATATATATATACCATTAATGCAAATTTAAATAATTATTGTTTTAATAAATAAAGATTTTTGAGAAAAAGACTTTCTTATGAATGATTTAGAGATTTTTTTTCGGAAGATTACAGTTCTTTAAATGATTGGGAAGATTTTTGGAAAGATAAGATAAGATAAATAATTTGTGGGACTTTTTGGGAAACTGACATTCTTCGAAATGATTTCGCGGATTTTTTGAGAAGATGATAGTCTTAGGAATAATTTAAGTGACTTTTTAGGAAGATGATAGTTTTCAATCCAATTTCAAGATTGCGTGAACATCTTAAAAATAAATAAATTAAATATTTGGTAGTAAATCTTCGCCAAACATTCATACCAATTTTTTTAATAACAACTATATTCTAATACAAACAAATAATGAATCTACCTTTTGGCTGGCAAGTCCCATCCATTCCTCTCTGAAAAGTTCCAGACTCGTACCACTATATATTCACTTTACATCTAGTATACACTAACACTTACACTATATTGCCCTTATATTTCACTAAAAAATCACTAATTTTACAATATTTCTACTTGAGACACAAATAAAGCACGACATTTTAAACAAATTTCGTTCCTAGACTGACGGTTAAAGTCGCTAGGCATGTACGTAACAAGTTAGAATATAATTTCAATTAATAGCCAAAAACCGATTTCATGCCATTCTAGGCTTTAACAACTAGGCTCTATAGAATATATTTGATTGTATCTAATTGTACACTTTATTATTATGGGGTAGGTGGCTCAGTGGTATCGAGTCGGCTTGTGGATCTTGAGAACCCTGGTTCGATCCCCACATCCGACAAACAATTTTCACCAATTTAAATCTACCCCTGTGACTTCCCCTCCACTAATATCTTTGTGGGCCGTGATTTGACGGCTGGTAATCGCACTTCACGCGAAAAAATATATCACTTACCGAGATCTGCTTAGGCAGAGTGCCACACTCAGTATTGGGTAAAAGGCGTGATGATATATTTTTTTATTTATTTATATTATTAAACAAATTAAAATGTATTTTAGGCTGTTTCTTCTTGTGACAGAGATTTAAAATATTAAGATGATTTATTTAAAACATTTTTCAATTCATCTCTTAATTAAAGAATTATTTGTATCTTTATTTATCATGTAAATGCACGATTATTTTAAATATGCAGACCTTAATTGAAAAAAAGTATAATTAAAAGAACCAAGAAATAACAAAATGAAACTTTTTTATTTGAAACATTTTTTGATTTAGCGTTGACTAAGTTTCACCGCAAAAATTGTGCTTGTTTCATCGGTTGTTGAAGTTGCTGGTGTCCGGCATTTCTAATGTGTATTTGCGGGGTCTGGAAAAATCTAATTTTGCGTCTAATCAAAAAATACTTCAAGTAATTTAGGAAGACAATAAATTAAGGAGTATTTTCTTTTATAACAACTTTTTTATAAAGTTTACGGTATAGCCAGAAATCAGAAAAATATATTTTGTTGGGTCATCAAACGAGACTATTGGCACCATCTATTGGCAACTTGGGAACTATATACGAGAGTGAATATCTTGGAATTGGGGGATTAAATGGAAAAAATACTTCAAGTAAATGTGACGGAGAATAAAAAAATTAAGACGATATATTTGAAACATTTTTCAATTCATCTCTTAATTGAAGAAATATTTGTATCTTTATTTATCATGTAAATGCATGATTATTTTAAATATGAAGACCTTAATTGAAAAAAAAATATAGTTAAAATATCAAAAAAATAACAAAAGGAAACTTTTTTATGAGAAACATTTTTTGATTTAGCGTAGAATAAAGTTCAATTACTAACTAGTCTGCAATATTTCAAAAGTATACATACATAACATATTCCGTAAAATGGAGTAGCACGAACCCTTAAAACATTCATTTCATATTTATTCATCAGATTCTTTAAGCAATCAATCTTTGCCAGACAAAAACTAAACGAAATATGAAGATGCTAAAATAATTTCTGGATTCAGTGGGTCAAAATATATATCTATATATGTACATTTTTTTACAATATTTCTACGAATAAAAAAATTGGATAACAATTTGCTTATAAGTCAATTCGATCATGAGGAATTAAACACCGTTGAGCGCATCTTCATATCTTGTTTAGTTTTTAAGATATAGCCTCTTGAAAAAAGATATTTATAATTTTCATCAGATTTTCTTTTCCCAAGGCTATAACTCAAAAACTAAGCAAGCTATTGAAATGCACTCAACGACATTGAATTTTTCGTTCTTCATTTGACTTGTAAACAGGGTTGGAAGATATATATCGATCGATATATATATCATGATATTTATTTTGATATATATCGTCATATTTTTGCAATGATATATATCCATTATATAAAAATATCAAATAGTTTTTGTGATATAGCCTCCGGAAAAGTGAAATTTTTCGAATTTTTCAGTTTTTCTACTTTTACGAGGCTATATCTCGAAAACTAAATGTGATATGAAAACGCGGCCAACGGCATTAATTTTCTCGTGCTTCAGTTAACTTATAAACATAGTTTCAGCGATTTTTATTTTTTTTCAATTTTCCGGCAAAAAAATCGCAAAAAGCGGTTTTTTTAACATTTTCTCGAAAATCAGAAGTCATATGCATTTGAAGATTGCACCACTGGATTCAGTGGGTCAAAATACATATGTATGTAAATTTTCGTTTTAATAATCCTACGATTAAGGATTTTTGGGAAAATTGAATTAAAATCTGAAAAAACCAAAGGGGTACCCCTTAGGAAATAATTAAAAATATAAAATTGCTTAAAATTGTGTGAAAATTTGCTTACAAGTCAATTCGGACACGGGGAATTCAACGCCGTTGAGCGCATTTCCATATCTTGTTTAGTTTTTGAGATATAGCCTCCGGAAAAGTGAAATTTTTCGAATTTTTCAGTTTTTCTAAATGTGTACAAAAACTAAAATTAATAAATAAATATCCAAAAAGTGATATTTATCTGATATATATCCTATATATCAGATATTTTGATATTTATTATAAATATCATGATATATGTAAACATATTTTCAATCATTTTGTTTTATAATTTTCCCAAAATTTTCGCAAAAATAGTTTTTTAACTTTATCACTAAAACTAGGCTATAATCTACAGGCCGACTAACTAAGCCATCTACCCTCTTTTAATTGAAACAGAAAAGAGCAAATCTACTCGAAAATTTTTCTTCTAACTATATAAATTACAGAGCTATTATTAATAAGTTGTGTGATTATTAAAGCTAATCATACCTGTAGTTTTTGACTAAAGTTAATTTATATTATGACAGAAAAATTCTGATGACGCCTGGATTCGAACCATCACTGTAGACGAACCCGGTTGTCAATGCCTATATAGGAGTCTCTCGGAACGAAGCTACGCTTAGACACTGTGACAGAAAAATTCAGTTGATGCCATATTTCGAACACAGGTGACGTGGTGTAGCGGTTAGCATCTCTGCCCGGTATGCGGAAGGTTCCTGGTTCGAATCCAGGCGTCATCAGAATTTTTCTGTCATAATATAAATTAACTTTAGTCAAAAACTACAGGTATGATTACTTTTAATAATCACACAACTTAATAATATTAGCTCTAAGCTTGGGTATGATTCCCTCATAATCAAAAACTGTGTCACTGTAGACGAACCCGGTTGTCAATGCCTATATAGGAGTCTCTCGGAACGAAGCTACGCTTAGACACTGTAACGAAAAATTCAGTTGATGCCATATTTCGAACACAGGTGACGTGGTGTAGCGGTTAGCATCTCTGCCCGGTATGCGGAAGGTCCCTGGTTCGAATCCAGGCGTCATCAGAATTTTTCTGTCATAATATAAATTAACTTTAGTATATAAATTACCGTGATACTTACATCTCGTAGTAAATATTGAAGTTATAAAAAGTAAATGGTGATAATATGGTACAAATGTTGTAACAAAAACAAGAGATTAAGTCTGGCTGAGCAAGAAGAAGCATCAAGTTCCGGTTTCTTGCGCGGGTGTTCTGTCTTCTGTTCCGTTGTCAACTTGAAATATTATCTAGTGAATCTCACCTTACAGATAAACATCTACACACACATACACACGTATGAGTTCACTTGCAAACACGTCTGCCTCCATCAGCTAAACTTTAACTCTAATCTTTTAGCAGGAAAAGCTGCATCTTTCAATTTGAAATCTCATTTGTGAATCAAGTGCACTGACGTTGTGTTTCAACTACCTGCAGGAATGAAAATGTTTATACGGTGTTAATGAAAAAACTAGCCATAGGAGTTTAATCAACTCTAGCTCTTCAACAATCAGTTCTATCATTATGCTACAACTATCGTTAATTTTGATGTGATAATCACACTGTATAGTGTAACATATGTACAAATCTGAAATTGCAGAATTGCCTCTAATTATATTCTAATACTTTTGTCCTTTGCTAAACGAACTCTAGCTCTTCAACAATCAGTCCTACCATTGTGTTACAACATATAGTTATTCGAGAGTTGATAATCATACTATATAGTGTGACATATGTCAGGTGGTAAGATCTGAAATTGCAGAATTGCCTCTAATTATATTCCAATATTTTTGTCCTTTGCTAAATGAACTCTAGCTCTTCAACAATCAGTCCTACCATTGTGTTACAACATATACTTATTTGTGAGTTGATAATCATACTATATAGTGTGACATATGTCAGGTGGTAAGATCTGAAATTGCAGAATTGTCTCTAATTATATTCTAATATTTTTGTCCTGTGCTAAACGAACTCTAGCTCTTCAACAATCAGTCCTACCATTATGTTACAACATATAGTTATTTGCGAGTTGATAATCATACTATATAGTGTGACATATGTCAGGTGGTAAGATCTGAAATTGCAGAATTGCCTCTAATTATATTCTAATATTTTTGTCCTTTGCTAAACGAACTCTAGCTCTTCAACAATCAGTCCTACCATTGTGTTACAACATACTGTTATTCGAGAGTTGATAATCATACTATATAGTGTGACATATGTCAGGTGGTAAGATCTGAAATTGCAGAATTGTCTCTAATTATATTCTAATATTTTTGTCCTGTGCTAAACGAACTCTAGCTCTTCAACAATCAGTCCTACCATTATGTTACAACATATAGTTATTTGCGAGTTGATAATCATACTATATAGTGTGACATATGTCAGGTGGTAAGATCTGAAATTGCAGAATTGCCTCTAATTATATTCTAATATTTTTGTCCTTAGCTAAACGAACTCTAGCTCTTCAACAATCAGTCCTACCATTATGTTACAACATATAGTTATTAGCGAGTTGATAATCATACTGTATAGTGTGACATATGTCAGGTGGTAAGATCTGAAATTGCAGAATTGCCTCTAATTATATTCTAATATTTTTGTCCTTTGCTAAACGAACTCTAGCTCTTAAACAATCAGTCCTATCATTGTGTTACAATATATAGTTATTCGAGAGTTGATAATCATACTGTATAGTGTGACATATGTCAGGTGGTAAGATCTGAAATTGCAGAATTGCCTCTAATATATTCTAATATTTTTGTCCTTTGCTAAACGAACTCTAGCTCTTCAACAATCAGTCCTACCATTATGTTACAACATATAGTTATTAGCGAGTTGATAATCATACTATATAGTGTGACATATGTCAGGTGGTAAGATCTGAAATTGCAGAATTGCCTCTAATTATATTCTAATATTTTTGTCCTTTGCTAAACGAACTCTAGCTCTTAAACAATCAGTCCTATCATTGTGTTACAATATATAGTTATTCGAGAGTTGATAATCATACTGTATAGTGTGACATATGTCAGGTGGTAAGATCTGAAATTGCAGAATTGCCTCTAATTATATTCTAATATTTTTGTCCTTTGCTAAACGAACTCTAGCTCTTAAACAATCAGTCCTATCATTGTGTTACAATATATAGTTATTCGAGAGTTGATAATCATACTGTATAGTGTGACATATGTCAGGTGGTAAGATCTGAAATTGCAGAATTGCCTCTAATTATATTCTAATATTTTTGTCCTTTGCTAAACGAACTCTAGCTCTTAAACAATCAGTCCTATCATTATGTTACAACATATAGTTATTAGCGAGTTGATAATCATACTATATAGTGTGACATATGTCAGGTGGTAAGATCTGAAATTGCAGAATTGCCTCTAATTATATTCTAATATTTTTGTCCTTTGCTAAACGAACTCTAGCTCTTCAACAATCAGTCCTACCATTATGTTACAATATATAGTTATTCGAGAGTTGATAATCATACTGTATAGTGTGACATATGTCAGGTGGTAAGATCTGAAATTGCAGAATTGCCTCTAATTATATTCTAATATTTTTGTCCTTTGCTAAACGAACTCTAGCTCTTAAACAATCAGTCCTATCATTGTGTTACAATATATAGTTATTCGAGAGTTGATAATCATACTGTATAGTGTGACATATGTCAGGTGGTAAGATCTGAAATTGCAGAATTGCCTCTAATATATTCTAATATTTTTGTCCTTTGCTAAACGAACTCTAGCTCTTAAACAATCAGTCCTATCATTGTGTTACAATATATAGTTATTAGCGAGTTGATAATCATACTATATAGTGTGACATATGTCAGGTGGTAAGATCTGAAATTGCAGAATTGCCTCTAATTATATTCTAATATTTTTGTCCTTTGCTAAACGAACTCTAGCTCTTAAACAATCAGTCCTATCATTGTGTTACAATATATAGTTATTCGAGAGTTGATAATCATACTGTATAGTGTGACATATGTCAGGTGGTAAGATCTGAAATTGCAGAATTGCCTCTAATTATATTCTAATATTTTTGTCCTTTGCTAAACGAACTCTAGCTCTTAAACAATCAGTCCTATCATTGTGTTACAATATATAGTTATTCGAGAGTTGATAATCATACTGTATAGTGTGACATATGTCAGGTGGTAAGATCTGAAATTGCAGAATTGCCTCTAATATATTCTAATATTTTTGTCCTTTGCTAAACGAACTCTAGCTCTTCAACAATCAGTCCTACCATTATGTTACAACATATAGTTATTTGCGAGTTGATAATCATACTGTATAGTGTGACATATGTCAGGTGGTAAGATCTGAAATTGCAGAATTGCCTCTAATTATATTCTAATATTTTTGTCCTTTGCTAAACGAACTCTAGCTCTTAAACAATCAGTCCTATCATTGTGTTACAATATATAGTTATTCGAGAGTTGATAATCATACTGTATAGTGTGACATATGTCAGGTGGTAAGATCTGAAATTGCAGAATTGCCTCTAATATATTCTAATATTTTTGTCCTTTGCTAAACGAACTCTAGCTCTTCAACAATCAGTCCTACCATTATGTTACAACATATAGTTATTAGCGAGTTGATAATCATACTATATAGTGTGACATATGTCAGGTGGTAAGATCTGAAATTGCAGAATTGCCTCTAATTATATTCTAATATTTTTGTCCTTTGCTAAACGAACTCTAGCTCTTAAACAATCAGTCCTATCATTGTGTTACAATATATAGTTATTCGAGAGTTGATAATCATACTGTATAGTGTGACATATGTCAGGTGGTAAGATCTGAAATTGCAGAATTGCCTCTAATATATTCTAATATTTTTGTCCTTTGCTAAACGAACTCTAGCTCTTCAACAATCAGTCCTACCATTATGTTACAACATATAGTTATTTGCGAGTTGATAATCATACTGTATAGTGTGACATATGTCAGGTGGTAAGATCTGAAATTGCAGAATTGCCTCTAATATATTCTAATATTTTTGTCCTTTGCTAAACGAACTCTAGCTCTTCAACAATCAGTCCTACCATTATGTTACAACATATAGTTATTAGCGAGTTGATAATCATACTATATAGTGTGACATATGTCAGGTGGTAAGATCTGAAATTGCAGAATTGCCTCTAATTATATTCTAATATTTTTGTCCTTTGCTAAACGAACTCTAGCTCTTAAACAATCAGTCCTATCATTGTGTTACAATATATAGTTATTCGAGAGTTGATAATCATACTGTATAGTGTGACATATGTCAGGTGGTAAGATCTGAAATTGCAGAATTGCCTCTAATATATTCTAATATTTTTGTCCTTTGCTAAACGAACTCTAGCTCTTCAACAATCAGTCCTACCATTATGTTACAACATATAGTTATTTGCGAGTTGATAATCATACTGTATAGTGTGACATATGTCAGGTGGTAAGATCTGAAATTGCAGAATTGCCTCTAATTATATTCTAATATTTTTGTCCTTTGCTAAACGAACTCTAGCTCTTAAACAATCAGTCCTATCATTGTGTTACAATATATAGTTATTCGAGAGTTGATAATCATACTGTATAGTGTGACATATGTCAGGTGGTAAGATCTGAAATTGCAGAATTGCCTCTAATATATTCTAATATTTTTGTCCTTTGCTAAACGAACTCTAGCTCTTCAACAATCAGTCCTACCATTATGTTACAACATATAGTTATTTGCGAGTTGATAATCATACTGTATAGTGTGACATATGTCAGGTGGTAAGATCTGAAATTGCAGAATTGCCTCTAATTATATTCTAATATTTTTGTCCTTTGCTAAACGAACTCTAGCTCTTAAACAATCAGTCCTATCATTGTGTTACAATATATAGTTATTCGAGAGTTGATAATCATACTGTATAGTGTGACATATGTCAGGTGGTAAGATCTGAAATTGCAGAATTGCCTCTAATATATTCTAATATTTTTGTCCTTTGCTAAACGAACTCTAGCTCTTCAACAATCAGTCCTACCATTATGTTACAACATATAGTTATTAGCGAGTTGATAATCATACTATATAGTGTGACATATGTCAGGTGGTAAGATCTGAAATTGCAGAATTGCCTCTAATTATATTCTAATATTTTTGTCCTTTGCTAAACGAACTCTAGCTCTTAAACAATCAGTCCTATCATTGTGTTACAATATATAGTTATTCGAGAGTTGATAATCATACTGTATAGTGTGACATATGTCAGGTGGTAAGATCTGAAATTGCAGAATTGCCTCTAATATATTCTAATATTTTTGTCCTTTGCTAAACGAACTCTAGCTCTTCAACAATCAGTCCTACCATTATGTTACAACATATAGTTATTTGCGAGTTGATAATCATACTGTATAGTGTGACATATGTCAGGTGGTAAGATCTGAAATTGCAGAATTGCCTCTAATTATATTCTAATATTTTTGTCCTTTGCTAAACGAACTCTAGCTCTTAAACAATCAGTCCTATCATTGTGTTACAATATATAGTTATTCGAGAGTTGATAATCATACTGTATAGTGTGACATATGTCAGGTGGTAAGATCTGAAATTGCAGAATTGCCTCTAATATATTCTAATATTTTTGTCCTTAGCTAAACGAACTCTAGCTCTTCAACAATCAGTCCTACCATTATGTTACAACATATAGTTATTAGCGAGTTGATAATCATACTGTATAGTGTGACATATGTCAGGTGGTAAGATCTGAAATTGCAGAATTGCCTCTAATTATATTCTAATATTTTTGTCCTTTGCTAAACGAACTCTAGCTCTTAAACAATCAGTCCTATCATTGTGTTACAATATATAGTTATTCGAGAGTTGATAATCATACTGTATAGTGTGACATATGTCAGGTGGTAAGATCTGAAATTGCAGAATTGCCTCTAATATATTCTAATATTTTTGTCCTTTGCTAAACGAACTCTAGCTCTTCAACAATCAGTCCTACCATTATGTTACAACATATAGTTATTAGCGAGTTGATAATCATACTATATAGTGTGACATATGTCAGGTGGTAAGATCTGAAATTGCAGAATTGCCTCTAATTATATTCTAATATTTTTGTCCTTTGCTAAACGAACTCTAGCTCTTAAACAATCAGTCCTATCATTGTGTTACAATATATAGTTATTCGAGAGTTGATAATCATACTGTATAGTGTGACATATGTCAGGTGGTAAGATCTGAAATTGCAGAATTGCCTCTAATATATTCTAATATTTTTGTCCTTTGCTAAACGAACTCTAGCTCTTAAACAATCAGTCCTATCATTGTGTTACAATATATAGTTATTCGAGAGTTGATAATCATACTGTATAGTGTGACATATGTCAGGTGGTAAGATCTGAAATTGCAGAATTGCCTCTAATATATTCTAATATTTTTGTCCTTTGCTAAACGAACTCTAGCTCTTCAACAATCAGTCCTACCATTATGTTACAACATATAGTTATTAGCGAGTTGATAATCATACTATATAGTGTGACATATGTCAGGTGGTAAGATCTGAAATTGCAGAATTGCCTCTAATTATATTCTAATATTTTTGTCCTTTGCTAAACGAACTCTAGCTCTTAAACAATCAGTCCTATCATTGTGTTACAATATATAGTTATTCGAGAGTTGATAATCATACTGTATAGTGTGACATATGTCAGGTGGTAAGATCTGAAATTGCAGAATTGCCTCTAATATATTCTAATATTTTTGTCCTTTGCTAAACGAACTCTAGCTCTTCAACAATCAGTCCTACCATTATGTTACAACATATAGTTATTTGCGAGTTGATAATCATACTGTATAGTGTGACATATGTCAGGTGGTAAGATCTGAAATTGCAGAATTGCCTCTAATTATATTCTAATATTTTTGTCCTTTGCTAAACGAACTCTAGCTCTTAAACAATCAGTCCTATCATTGTGTTACAATATATAGTTATTCGAGAGTTGATAATCATACTGTATAGTGTGACATATGTCAGGTGGTAAGATCTGAAATTGCAGAATTGCCTCTAATATATTCTAATATTTTTGTCCTTTGCTAAACGAACTCTAGCTCTTCAACAATCAGTCCTACCATTATGTTACAACATATAGTTATTAGCGAGTTGATAATCATACTATATAGTGTGACATATGTCAGGTGGTAAGATCTGAAATTGCAGAATTGCCTCTAATTATATTCTAATATTTTTGTCCTTTGCTAAACGAACTCTAGCTCTTAAACAATCAGTCCTATCATTGTGTTACAATATATAGTTATTCGAGAGTTGATAATCATACTGTATAGTGTGACATATGTCAGGTGGTAAGATCTGAAATTGCAGAATTGCCTCTAATATATTCTAATATTTTTGTCCTTTGCTAAACGAACTCTAGCTCTTCAACAATCAGTCCTACCATTATGTTACAACATATAGTTATTTGCGAGTTGATAATCATACTGTATAGTGTGACATATGTCAGGTGGTAAGATCTGAAATTGCAGAATTGCCTCTAATATATTCTAATATTTTTGTCCTTTGCTAAACGAACTCTAGCTCTTCAACAATCAGTCCTACCATTATGTTACAACATATAGTTATTAGCGAGTTGATAATCATACTATATAGTGTGACATATGTCAGGTGGTAAGATCTGAAATTGCAGAATTGCCTCTAATTATATTCTAATATTTTTGTCCTTTGCTAAACGAACTCTAGCTCTTAAACAATCAGTCCTATCATTGTGTTACAATATATAGTTATTCGAGAGTTGATAATCATACTGTATAGTGTGACATATGTCAGGTGGTAAGATCTGAAATTGCAGAATTGCCTCTAATATATTCTAATATTTTTGTCCTTTGCTAAACGAACTCTAGCTCTTAAACAATCAGTCCTATCATTGTGTTACAATATATAGTTATTAGCGAGTTGATAATCATACTATATAGTGTGACATATGTCAGGTGGTAAGATCTGAAATTGCAGAATTGCCTCTAATTATATTCTAATATTTTTGTCCTTTGCTAAACGAACTCTAGCTCTTCAACAATCAGTCCTACCATTATGTTACAATATATAGTTATTCGAGAGTTGATAATCATACTGTATAGTGTGACATATGTCAGGTGGTAAGATCTGAAATTGCAGAATTGCCTCTAATATATTCTAATATTTTTGTCCTTTGCTAAACGAACTCTAGCTCTTAAACAATCAGTCCTATCATTGTGTTACAATATATAGTTATTAGCGAGTTGATAATCATACTATATAGTGTGACATATGTCAGGTGGTAAGATCTGAAATTGCAGAATTGCCTCTAATTATATTCTAATATTTTTGTCCTTTGCTAAACGAACTCTAGCTCTTCAACAATCAGTCCTACCATTATGTTACAACATATAGTTATTTGCGAGTTGATAATCATACTGTATAGTGTGACATATGTCAGGTGGTAAGATCTGAAATTGCAGAATTGCCTCTAATTATATTCTAATATTTTTGTCCTTTGCTAAACGAACTCTAGCTCTTAAACAATCAGTCCTATCATTGTGTTACAATATATAGTTATTCGAGAGTTGATAATCATACTGTATAGTGTGACATATGTCAGGTGGTAAGATCTGAAATTGCAGAATTGCCTCTAATATATTCTAATATTTTTGTCCTTTGCTAAACGAACTCTAGCTCTTCAACAATCAGTCCTACCATTATGTTACAACATATAGTTATTTGCGAGTTGATAATCATACTGTATAGTGTGACATATGTCAGGTGGTAAGATCTGAAATTGCAGAATTGCCTCTAATTATATTCTAATATTTTTGTCCTTTGCTAAACGAACTCTAGCTCTTAAACAATCAGTCCTATCATTGTGTTACAATATATAGTTATTCGAGAGTTGATAATCATACTGTATAGTGTGACATATGTCAGGTGGTAAGATCTGAAATTGCAGAATTGCCTCTAATATATTCTAATATTTTTGTCCTTTGCTAAACGAACTCTAGCTCTTCAACAATCAGTCCTACCATTATGTTACAACATATAGTTATTAGCGAGTTGATAATCATACTATATAGTGTGACATATGTCAGGTGGTAAGATCTGAAATTGCAGAATTGCCTCTAATTATATTCTAATATTTTTGTCCTTTGCTAAACGAACTCTAGCTCTTAAACAATCAGTCCTATCATTGTGTTACAATATATAGTTATTCGAGAGTTGATAATCATACTGTATAGTGTGACATATGTCAGGTGGTAAGATCTGAAATTGCAGAATTGCCTCTAATATATTCTAATATTTTTGTCCTTTGCTAAACGAACTCTAGCTCTTCAACAATCAGTCCTACCATTATGTTACAACATATAGTTATTTGCGAGTTGATAATCATACTGTATAGTGTGACATATGTCAGGTGGTAAGATCTGAAATTGCAGAATTGCCTCTAATTATATTCTAATATTTTTGTCCTTTGCTAAACGAACTCTAGCTCTTAAACAATCAGTCCTATCATTGTGTTACAATATATAGTTATTCGAGAGTTGATAATCATACTGTATAGTGTGACATATGTCAGGTGGTAAGATCTGAAATTGCAGAATTGCCTCTAATATATTCTAATATTTTTGTCCTTAGCTAAACGAACTCTAGCTCTTCAACAATCAGTCCTACCATTATGTTACAACATATAGTTATTAGCGAGTTGATAATCATACTGTATAGTGTGACATATGTCAGGTGGTAAGATCTGAAATTGCAGAATTGCCTCTAATTATATTCTAATATTTTTGTCCTTTGCTAAACGAACTCTAGCTCTTAAACAATCAGTCCTATCATTGTGTTACAATATATAGTTATTCGAGAGTTGATAATCATACTGTATAGTGTGACATATGTCAGGTGGTAAGATCTGAAATTGCAGAATTGCCTCTAATATATTCTAATATTTTTGTCCTTTGCTAAACGAACTCTAGCTCTTCAACAATCAGTCCTACCATTATGTTACAACATATAGTTATTTGCGAGTTGATAATCATACTATATAGTGTGACATATGTCAGGTGGTAAGATCTGAAATTGCAGAATTGCCTCTAATTATATTCTAATATTTTTGTCCTTTGCTAAACGAACTCTAGCTCTTAAACAATCAGTCCTATCATTGTGTTACAATATATAGTTATTCGAGAGTTGATAATCATACTGTATAGTGTGACATATGTCAGGTGGTAAGATCTGAAATTGCAGAATTGCCTCTAATATATTCTAATATTTTTGTCCTTTGCTAAACGAACTCTAGCTCTTCAACAATCAGTCCTACCATTATGTTACAACATATAGTTATTTGCGAGTTGATAATCATACTGTATAGTGTGACATATGTCAGGTGGTAAGATCTGAAATTGCAGAATTGCCTCTAATATATTCTAATATTTTTGTCCTTTGCTAAACGAACTCTAGCTCTTCAACAATCAGTCCTACCATTATGTTACAACATATAGTTATTAGCGAGTTGATAATCATACTATATAGTGTGACATATGTCAGGTGGTAAGATCTGAAATTGCAGAATTGCCTCTAATTATATTCTAATATTTTTGTCCTTTGCTAAACGAACTCTAGCTCTTAAACAATCAGTCCTATCATTGTGTTACAATATATAGTTATTCGAGAGTTGATAATCATACTGTATAGTGTGACATATGTCAGGTGGTAAGATCTGAAATTGCAGAATTGCCTCTAATATATTCTAATATTTTTGTCCTTTGCTAAACGAACTCTAGCTCTTAAACAATCAGTCCTATCATTGTGTTACAATATATAGTTATTAGCGAGTTGATAATCATACTATATAGTGTGACATATGTCAGGTGGTAAGATCTGAAATTGCAGAATTGCCTCTAATTATATTCTAATATTTTTGTCCTTTGCTAAACGAACTCTAGCTCTTCAACAATCAGTCCTACCATTATGTTACAATATATAGTTATTCGAGAGTTGATAATCATACTGTATAGTGTGACATATGTCAGGTGGTAAGATCTGAAATTGCAGAATTGCCTCTAATATATTCTAATATTTTTGTCCTTTGCTAAACGAACTCTAGCTCTTAAACAATCAGTCCTATCATTGTGTTACAATATATAGTTATTAGCGAGTTGATAATCATACTATATAGTGTGACATATGTCAGGTGGTAAGATCTGAAATTGCAGAATTGCCTCTAATTATATTCTAATATTTTTGTCCTTTGCTAAACGAACTCTAGCTCTTAAACAATCAGTCCTATCATTGTGTTACAATATATAGTTATTCGAGAGTTGATAATCATACTGTATAGTGTGACATATGTCAGGTGGTAAGATCTGAAATTGCAGAATTGCCTCTAATTATATTCTAATATTTTTGTCCTTTGCTAAACGAACTCTAGCTCTTAAACAATCAGTCCTATCATTGTGTTACAATATATAGTTATTCGAGAGTTGATAATCATACTGTATAGTGTGACATATGTCAGGTGGTAAGATCTGAAATTGCAGAATTGCCTCTAATATATTCTAATATTTTTGTCCTTTGCTAAACGAACTCTAGCTCTTCAACAATCAGTCCTACCATTATGTTACAACATATAGTTATTTGCGAGTTGATAATCATACTGTATAGTGTGACATATGTCAGGTGGTAAGATCTGAAATTGCAGAATTGCCTCTAATTATATTCTAATATTTTTGTCCTTTGCTAAACGAACTCTAGCTCTTAAACAATCAGTCCTATCATTGTGTTACAATATATAGTTATTCGAGAGTTGATAATCATACTGTATAGTGTGACATATGTCAGGTGGTAAGATCTGAAATTGCAGAATTGCCTCTAATATATTCTAATATTTTTGTCCTTTGCTAAACGAACTCTAGCTCTTCAACAATCAGTCCTACCATTATGTTACAACATATAGTTATTTGCGAGTTGATAATCATACTGTATAGTGTGACATATGTCAGGTGGTAAGATCTGAAATTGCAGAATTGCCTCTAATTATATTCTAATATTTTTGTCCTTTGCTAAACGAACTCTAGCTCTTAAACAATCAGTCCTATCATTGTGTTACAATATATAGTTATTAGCGAGTTGATAATCATACTGTATAGTGTGACATATGTCAGGTGGTAAGATCTGAAATTGCAGAATTGCCTCTAATTATATTCTAATATTTTTGTCCTTTGCTAAACGAACTCTAGCTCTTAAACAATCAGTCCTATCATTGTGTTACAATATATAGTTATTCGAGAGTTGATAATCATACTGTATAGTGTGACATATGTCAGGTGGTAAGATCTGAAATTGCAGAATTGCCTCTAATATATTCTAATATTTTTGTCCTTTGCTAAACGAACTCTAGCTCTTCAACAATCAGTCCTACCATTATGTTACAACATATAGTTATTTGCGAGTTGATAATCATACTGTATAGTGTGACATATGTCAGGTGGTAAGATCTGAAATTGCAGAATTGCCTCTAATTATATTCTAATATTTTTGTCCTTTGCTAAACGAACTCTAGCTCTTAAACAATCAGTCCTATCATTGTGTTACAATATATAGTTATTCGAGAGTTGATAATCATACTGTATAGTGTGACATATGTCAGGTGGTAAGATCTGAAATTGCAGAATTGCCTCTAATATATTCTAATATTTTTGTCCTTTGCTAAACGAACTCTAGCTCTTCAACAATCAGTCCTACCATTATGTTACAACATATAGTTATTAGCGAGTTGATAATCATACTATATAGTGTGACATATGTCAGGTGGTAAGATCTGAAATTGCAGAATTGCCTCTAATTATATTCTAATATTTTTGTCCTTTGCTAAACGAACTCTAGCTCTTAAACAATCAGTCCTATCATTGTGTTACAATATATAGTTATTCGAGAGTTGATAATCATACTGTATAGTGTGACATATGTCAGGTGGTAAGATCTGAAATTGCAGAATTGCCTCTAATATATTCTAATATTTTTGTCCTTTGCTAAACGAACTCTAGCTCTTAAACAATCAGTCCTATCATTGTGTTACAATATATAGTTATTCGAGAGTTGATAATCATACTGTATAGTGTGACATATGTCAGGTGGTAAGATCTGAAATTGCAGAATTGCCTCTAATATATTCTAATATTTTTGTCCTTTGCTAAACGAACTCTAGCTCTTCAACAATCAGTCCTACCATTATGTTACAACATATAGTTATTTGCGAGTTGATAATCATACTATATAGTGTGACATATGTCAGGTGGTAAGATCTGAAATTGCAGAATTGCCTCTAATTATATTCTAATATTTTTGTCCTTTGCTAAACGAACTCTAGCTCTTAAACAATCAGTCCTATCATTGTGTTACAATATATAGTTATTCGAGAGTTGATAATCATACTGTATAGTGTGACATATGTCAGGTGGTAAGATCTGAAATTGCAGAATTGCCTCTAATATATTCTAATATTTTTGTCCTTTGCTAAACGAACTCTAGCTCTTAAACAATCAGTCCTATCATTGTGTTACAATATATAGTTATTCGAGAGTTGATAATCATACTGTATAGTGTGACATATGTCAGGTGGTAAGATCTGAAATTGCAGAATTGCCTCTAATATATTCTAATATTTTTGTCCTTTGCTAAACGAACTCTAGCTCTTCAACAATCAGTCCTACCATTATGTTACAACATATAGTTATTTGCGAGTTGATAATCATACTATATAGTGTGACATATGTCAGGTGGTAAGATCTGAAATTGCAGAATTGCCTCTAATATATTCTAATATTTTTGTCCTTTGCTAAACGAACTCTAGCTCTTAAACAATCAGTCCTATCATTGTGTTACAATATATAGTTATTCGAGAGTTGATAATCATACTGTATAGTGTGACATATGTCAGGTGGTAAGATCTGAAATTGCAGAATTGCCTCTAATATATTCTAATATTTTTGTCCTTTGCTAAACGAACTCTAGCTCTTCAACAATCAGTCCTACCATTATGTTACAACATATAGTTATTTGCGAGTTGATAATCATACTATATAGTGTGACATATGTCAGGTGGTAAGATCTGAAATTGCAGAATTGCCTCTAATATATTCTAATATTTTTGTCCTTTGCTAAACGAACTCTAGCTCTTAAACAATCAGTCCTATCATTGTGTTACAATATATAGTTATTCGAGAGTTGATAATCATACTGTATAGTGTGACATATGTCAGGTGGTAAGATCTGAAATTGCAGAATTGCCTCTAATTATATTCTAATATTTTTGTCCTTTGCTAAACGAACTCTAGCTCTTAAACAATCAGTCCTATCATTGTGTTACAATATATAGTTATTCGAGAGTTGATAATCATACTGTATAGTGTGACATATGTCAGGTGGTAAGATCTGAAATTGCAGAATTGCCTCTAATATATTCTAATATTTTTGTCCTTTGCTAAACGAACTCTAGCTCTTCAACAATCAGTCCTACCATTATGTTACAACATATAGTTATTTGCGAGTTGATAATCATACTGTATAGTGTGACATATGTCAGGTGGTAAGATCTGAAATTGCAGAATTGCCTCTAATTATATTCTAATATTTTTGTCCTTTGCTAAACGAACTCTAGCTCTTAAACAATCAGTCCTATCATTGTGTTACAATATATAGTTATTCGAGAGTTGATAATCATACTGTATAGTGTGACATATGTCAGGTGGTAAGATCTGAAATTGCAGAATTGCCTCTAATATATTCTAATATTTTTGTCCTTTGCTAAACGAACTCTAGCTCTTCAACAATCAGTCCTACCATTATGTTACAACATATAGTTATTAGCGAGTTGATAATCATACTGTATAGTGTGACATATGTCAGGTGGTAAGATCTGAAATTGCAGAATTGCCTCTAATTATATTCTAATATTTTTGTCCTTTGCTAAACGAACTCTAGCTCTTAAACAATCAGTCCTATCATTGTGTTACAATATATAGTTATTCGAGAGTTGATAATCATACTGTATAGTGTGACATATGTCAGGTGGTAAGATCTGAAATTGCAGAATTGCCTCTAATATATTCTAATATTTTTGTCCTTTGCTAAACGAACTCTAGCTCTTCAACAATCAGTCCTACCATTATGTTACAACATATAGTTATTAGCGAGTTGATAATCATACTATATAGTGTGACATATGTCAGGTGGTAAGATCTGAAATTGCAGAATTGCCTCTAATTATATTCTAATATTTTTGTCCTTTGCTAAACGAACTCTAGCTCTTAAACAATCAGTCCTATCATTGTGTTACAATATATAGTTATTCGAGAGTTGATAATCATACTGTATAGTGTGACATATGTCAGGTGGTAAGATCTGAAATTGCAGAATTGCCTCTAATATATTCTAATATTTTTGTCCTTTGCTAAACGAACTCTAGCTCTTCAACAATCAGTCCTACCATTATGTTACAACATATAGTTATTTGCGAGTTGATAATCATACTGTATAGTGTGACATATGTCAGGTGGTAAGATCTGAAATTGCAGAATTGCCTCTAATTATATTCTAATATTTTTGTCCTTTGCTAAACGAACTCTAGCTCTTAAACAATCAGTCCTATCATTGTGTTACAATATATAGTTATTCGAGAGTTGATAATCATACTGTATAGTGTGACATATGTCAGGTGGTAAGATCTGAAATTGCAGAATTGCCTCTAATATATTCTAATATTTTTGTCCTTTGCTAAACGAACTCTAGCTCTTCAACAATCAGTCCTACCATTATGTTACAACATATAGTTATTAGCGAGTTGATAATCATACTATATAGTGTGACATATGTCAGGTGGTAAGATCTGAAATTGCAGAATTGCCTCTAATTATATTCTAATATTTTTGTCCTTTGCTAAACGAACTCTAGCTCTTAAACAATCAGTCCTATCATTGTGTTACAATATATAGTTATTCGAGAGTTGATAATCATACTGTATAGTGTGACATATGTCAGGTGGTAAGATCTGAAATTGCAGAATTGCCTCTAATATATTCTAATATTTTTGTCCTTTGCTAAACGAACTCTAGCTCTTCAACAATCAGTCCTACCATTATGTTACAACATATAGTTATTTGCGAGTTGATAATCATACTGTATAGTGTGACATATGTCAGGTGGTAAGATCTGAAATTGCAGAATTGCCTCTAATATATTCTAATATTTTTGTCCTTTGCTAAACGAACTCTAGCTCTTCAACAATCAGTCCTACCATTATGTTACAACATATAGTTATTAGCGAGTTGATAATCATACTATATAGTGTGACATATGTCAGGTGGTAAGATCTGAAATTGCAGAATTGCCTCTAATTATATTCTAATATTTTTGTCCTTTGCTAAACGAACTCTAGCTCTTAAACAATCAGTCCTATCATTGTGTTACAATATATAGTTATTCGAGAGTTGATAATCATACTGTATAGTGTGACATATGTCAGGTGGTAAGATCTGAAATTGCAGAATTGCCTCTAATATATTCTAATATTTTTGTCCTTTGCTAAACGAACTCTAGCTCTTAAACAATCAGTCCTATCATTGTGTTACAATATATAGTTATTAGCGAGTTGATAATCATACTATATAGTGTGACATATGTCAGGTGGTAAGATCTGAAATTGCAGAATTGCCTCTAATTATATTCTAATATTTTTGTCCTTTGCTAAACGAACTCTAGCTCTTCAACAATCAGTCCTACCATTATGTTACAATATATAGTTATTCGAGAGTTGATAATCATACTGTATAGTGTGACATATGTCAGGTGGTAAGATCTGAAATTGCAGAATTGCCTCTAATATATTCTAATATTTTTGTCCTTTGCTAAACGAACTCTAGCTCTTAAACAATCAGTCCTATCATTGTGTTACAATATATAGTTATTAGCGAGTTGATAATCATACTATATAGTGTGACATATGTCAGGTGGTAAGATCTGAAATTGCAGAATTGCCTCTAATTATATTCTAATATTTTTGTCCTTTGCTAAACGAACTCTAGCTCTTAAACAATCAGTCCTATCATTGTGTTACAATATATAGTTATTCGAGAGTTGATAATCATACTGTATAGTGTGACATATGTCAGGTGGTAAGATCTGAAATTGCAGAATTGCCTCTAATTATATTCTAATATTTTTGTCCTTTGCTAAACGAACTCTAGCTCTTAAACAATCAGTCCTATCATTGTGTTACAATATATAGTTATTCGAGAGTTGATAATCATACTGTATAGTGTGACATATGTCAGGTGGTAAGATCTGAAATTGCAGAATTGCCTCTAATATATTCTAATATTTTTGTCCTTTGCTAAACGAACTCTAGCTCTTCAACAATCAGTCCTACCATTATGTTACAACATATAGTTATTTGCGAGTTGATAATCATACTGTATAGTGTGACATATGTCAGGTGGTAAGATCTGAAATTGCAGAATTGCCTCTAATTATATTCTAATATTTTTGTCCTTTGCTAAACGAACTCTAGCTCTTAAACAATCAGTCCTATCATTGTGTTACAATATATAGTTATTCGAGAGTTGATAATCATACTGTATAGTGTGACATATGTCAGGTGGTAAGATCTGAAATTGCAGAATTGCCTCTAATATATTCTAATATTTTTGTCCTTTGCTAAACGAACTCTAGCTCTTCAACAATCAGTCCTACCATTATGTTACAACATATAGTTATTTGCGAGTTGATAATCATACTGTATAGTGTGACATATGTCAGGTGGTAAGATCTGAAATTGCAGAATTGCCTCTAATTATATTCTAATATTTTTGTCCTTTGCTAAACGAACTCTAGCTCTTAAACAATCAGTCCTATCATTGTGTTACAATATATAGTTATTAGCGAGTTGATAATCATACTGTATAGTGTGACATATGTCAGGTGGTAAGATCTGAAATTGCAGAATTGCCTCTAATTATATTCTAATATTTTTGTCCTTTGCTAAACGAACTCTAGCTCTTAAACAATCAGTCCTATCATTGTGTTACAATATATAGTTATTCGAGAGTTGATAATCATACTGTATAGTGTGACATATGTCAGGTGGTAAGATCTGAAATTGCAGAATTGCCTCTAATATATTCTAATATTTTTGTCCTTTGCTAAACGAACTCTAGCTCTTCAACAATCAGTCCTACCATTATGTTACAACATATAGTTATTTGCGAGTTGATAATCATACTGTATAGTGTGACATATGTCAGGTGGTAAGATCTGAAATTGCAGAATTGCCTCTAATTATATTCTAATATTTTTGTCCTTTGCTAAACGAACTCTAGCTCTTAAACAATCAGTCCTATCATTGTGTTACAATATATAGTTATTCGAGAGTTGATAATCATACTGTATAGTGTGACATATGTCAGGTGGTAAGATCTGAAATTGCAGAATTGCCTCTAATATATTCTAATATTTTTGTCCTTTGCTAAACGAACTCTAGCTCTTCAACAATCAGTCCTACCATTATGTTACAACATATAGTTATTAGCGAGTTGATAATCATACTATATAGTGTGACATATGTCAGGTGGTAAGATCTGAAATTGCAGAATTGCCTCTAATTATATTCTAATATTTTTGTCCTTTGCTAAACGAACTCTAGCTCTTAAACAATCAGTCCTATCATTGTGTTACAATATATAGTTATTCGAGAGTTGATAATCATACTGTATAGTGTGACATATGTCAGGTGGTAAGATCTGAAATTGCAGAATTGCCTCTAATATATTCTAATATTTTTGTCCTTTGCTAAACGAACTCTAGCTCTTCAACAATCAGTCCTACCATTATGTTACAACATATAGTTATTTGCGAGTTGATAATCATACTGTATAGTGTGACATATGTCAGGTGGTAAGATCTGAAATTGCAGAATTGCCTCTAATTATATTCTAATATTTTTGTCCTTTGCTAAACGAACTCTAGCTCTTAAACAATCAGTCCTATCATTGTGTTACAATATATAGTTATTCGAGAGTTGATAATCATACTGTATAGTGTGACATATGTCAGGTGGTAAGATCTGAAATTGCAGAATTGCCTCTAATATATTCTAATATTTTTGTCCTTTGCTAAACGAACTCTAGCTCTTCAACAATCAGTCCTACCATTATGTTACAACATATAGTTATTAGCGAGTTGATAATCATACTATATAGTGTGACATATGTCAGGTGGTAAGATCTGAAATTGCAGAATTGCCTCTAATTATATTCTAATATTTTTGTCCTTTGCTAAACGAACTCTAGCTCTTAAACAATCAGTCCTATCATTGTGTTACAATATATAGTTATTCGAGAGTTGATAATCATACTGTATAGTGTGACATATGTCAGGTGGTAAGATCTGAAATTGCAGAATTGCCTCTAATTATATTCTAATATTTTTGTCCTTTGCTAAACGAACTCTAGCTCTTCAACAATCAGTCCTACCATTATGTTACAACATATAGTTATTAGCGAGTTGATAATCATACTATATAGTGTGACATATGTCAGGTGGTAAGATCTGAAATTGCAGAATTGCCTCTAATTATATTCTAATATTTTTGTCCTTTGCTAAACGAACTCTAGCTCTTAAACAATCAGTCCTATCATTGTGTTACAATATATAGTTATTCGAGAGTTGATAATCATACTGTATAGTGTGACATATGTCAGGTGGTAAGATCTGAAATTGCAGAATTGCCTCTAATATATTCTAATATTTTTGTCCTTTGCTAAACGAACTCTAGCTCTTCAACAATCAGTCCTACCATTATGTTACAACATATAGTTATTTGCGAGTTGATAATCATACTGTATAGTGTGACATATGTCAGGTGGAAAGATCTGAAATTGCAGAATTGCCTCAAATTATATTCTAATACTTTTGTCCTTTGCTAAACGAACTCTAGCTCTTCAATAATAAGTCCTACCATTGTGTTACAACATACTGTTATTCGAGAGTGGATAATCATACTGTATAGTGTAATATATTTCAGCTGGATCTGCAATTGCAGAATTACTTTAAATTTATTTTGATATTTTTATTCCTGCTAAACGAATGGCAGCTATTGAACAGTCAGAGCTACCATTATGCTACAACTTGTTGTAAATTAAGGGTTGATAACTACAGTATTCAATCACTTCTATCAAGAACTGCAATTGCAGAACTACCCCTATTGCAAATTTAGTTGATTTATACATTTTTTCATTCGATAAAACTATCCCTCCCTCTTATAATATATTTTGGGGGTCTGTGATTTGACGCCTGGTAACCGCACTTAACGCGGTAAATATATCTGCTATGGCAGAATCCCACACCCAGTAATGGGTAAAAGCGTCATGATACATATTTTTATTAATTTTGTATCGTCTCTCCTGCAAGCATGTTTGCAACATCATATAGCATTCTTCCTGCTCATGATTCATTGCAGCAGTGACTTAACTCCTGCCTTTATCTTCCTCTCACTTCCTGCACTCGTATGCCACCCCTCGGAGACGGCAGATGCGCTTGACGTGACGTCACGTATGCAAGTGATGTAGAAGAGCTGAGCCTGTAAGCTGCAGGTCGCGTCATTTATGTCGTCACGGTTTTTAAAGGGTTAAATTGTGATTTGTCAACTTTAAAGGGGTGGAATGATGAACTAGGGGTTTGTGATTTAGGAGATATTGCGCTAGAATGCAGTTATATTGAGACATTACAGATAGTACATTTTCAAAAACATTTTATATGTTTTCGTCTGTCAAACATTATAGGCTTCAGAATCCAATATATTAATTTTTTTTCATCAAAATGTTAAATAAACCTTTAAAATGAAACGTATAAAAAGATATTCGTAAAATGTCAATAAAAACAAAAAGGATACACAAAAAATATAAATAAAATAAATATGCCATTACTGGATATGGTACTCTACCGGAGCAGATCTCGAAAAGTGATATATTTTTTCACGGCCCTCAAAGATAATTAAATTAAAAATTTATAAAACTAAATTAATTAATTAATTAGTTTGATATAATAATTATTGTATTTGTATGTTTAAATAAAAACTTTAAATCAATATTTAAATCCCCACAGCCGACTAACAATTTTCACCAATTTAAATCTATCCCTGTGGCTCCCCCCTCCACTAATATCTTTGGGGGCCTTGATTTAACGGCTGGTAACCGCACTTTACGCAAAAAAATATATCACTTACCGAGATCTGCTTAAGTAGAGTGCCACATCCAGTAATGGGTAAAAGGCGTGATGATATATTTATTTATTTATTTTTATTTTAAATATATATTTACAATTTATAAATTAATTTGGCAGAAAATGTTTGAAATCCAAGTAGCAGAAAATGTATTTTTCTATTTTGACTTGAAGTATTTTTCTCTAATAGTAGTTTATGTAACAAGTACATAATTTAGGTCTTTATTGGATGAGCCGAATTTGATGGCAGAGCGAGCGCAGCGAGCGAGGCTAATAAATAAGGCGAGTCTATAAAGTCCGATTATGTACGAGTTGCATACAACGTTTTATGTTCGACTGCATGAAGAATATTTTCTCTTAAAATATGATTATGTCAATACCTATATTTAAAACATTTAATTGCATCTCAAAGTGTGCTTCGTTGTTATGCATTTGTTGTTTTATTTATCAAATTGTTAAAGTGAAAAATGTGTTGAGATGGATGAAGACATTGAAGACGTTCCAAAAGAAATAAAAGATGTTGCATGTAATGGAAGAGAATATCTAACAATTGTATGAAGACACATATAATACATACAGAAAATGGTGTTTAAATATTTCTTTTGAATTTTGTTTTAATGTGACATTGACAGCAGTCCAATTTTACATTTTTTCGTACTGGTCCAATAAAGTACCCGATTATGGACAGTAAACAGTGTTGTAAAACAAGGTAATATGATGCAGTCGAACATAAAATAATTTAGACAGGTTTTACAGGGAATATAATAATTTAGTATTTCATATTGTAACACATAAATAATGATATGCTATCGACAATAATTATAATGTGAAATGTTGTATTTGAGTTTTGTATGCAACATGAACAATTTCCCCAACATCACAACATATTCTATGCTCCCCGTGCACTCAATTTAAAACCTCGACACGTTGTACATAACTCTTCATCCCCATTAGCTCGCTTCCAACTAATTACAACATAACGTCCCGATGACGCGATGATGCTGTGACGACCCGCGGCCCAAACCAGATGATATGCCCAATTATTGCGCTTGTGTAAACTGAAATAATTCACTCACACTGTGTGAGGTGTGAGGGCATAATGCACACTAGTGATTTGAGTACACCCTGTAATTTAGATAATTGAGAGTTGGGAGTGGTTAAAGGAAACAAGAATTGGTGGTAGTCAGAATTGTGAAAATGTTGAGGGCCCATGAATGTTACATTATTTATTTATTTTTTTTTTTTATTATTTTTTTTTTTACTTAAATACCGGACCAACTATTTAGGTCATATGCCGATATGTCCTTTGTATGGCCGCCACGGGCGGGACCCGAACCCACGACCTTATGATCGTCAGTCAGGCCCTCAACCCGCGCGGCCACCACACGGAACAATTTATTTATTTATTTATTTATGGGGTAGATGGCTCAGTGGTATCGAGTCGGCCTGTGGATCTTGAGAACCCTGGTTCGATCCCCACAGCCGACAAACAATTTTCACCAATTTAAAAAAATCCACCCCTGTGGCTCCCTCTCCACTAATATCTTTGAGGGCCGTGATTTGACGGCTGGTAACCGCACTTCACGCGACAAAATATATCACTTACCGAGATCTGCTTAGGCAGAGTGCCACACTCAGTAATGGGTAAAAGGCGTGATGATATATTTATTTATTTTTATTTATTTTATTTATTTATTTATTTATTTTTTTTTAATTTATATATCTGACCAACTACTAAGGTCATATGCCGATATGTCCTTTGTATGGTCGCCACGGGCGGGACCTGAACCCACGACCTTATGGTTGCGAGTCAGGCCCTCAACCCGCGCGACCATCACGCGGGGACAAATATTTATTTATTTATGTATTTATTTATTTATGTATTTACTGTCAACGTACAGCTAAACTTCAACCTTTTTGAATGTTAAATAATAGTATGTTATGCATCAAGGGAGGGAAGCAAGCGATTATTCTTCGCTTACATCTCGGTTTGCCAACTTCACACAAGGGATAATCGCGCCCGCCCGTGAAGCATATTATACTTTTCGTAACAAGTGCACAAAAATTACTGTTTTATCGGGACAAATGTCAAATATGGGTTGCGTAACTAGTTACCTAATGTTTCTCTCCCTAGGGGAGAAAAGTAGTGTTTCCCTCTCTAAAATTAGGGAATAAGAACGTGTTTCTTGTGCATGTGTTACGAAAATAAATAAATATATCATCACGCCTTTTACACATTACTGGGTGTGGCACTCTGCCTAAGCAGATTTCGGTAAGTGATATATTTTTTCGCGTGAAATGCGGTTACCAGTCGTCAAATCACGGCCCCCAAAGATATTAGTGGAGAAGGAGCCACATGGGTAGATTTAAATTGGTGAAAATTGTTTGTCGGCTGTGGGGATATAACCAGGGTTGAATTTATTATTAAACCGAAAGGATTATTAAAAAGGAAAATAAATAAAATTATTTCCAGTTTATTGAATATTTTGGCTTTAATTTTAATATACTGGATGTTTCATTTTAAATTACACTCTTGAATATTGCGAGAACTAGGCATCAAATGACAATTTTTACATTTAAAATTTTATATATTATCAGGACTTTATACTATATCGGTAACATACAGGGTGTTTCAAAATTATTGAATCATAGCGTTTCTAATGCTAATTTGCAAATGTTCAATTATTGGCTTCCCTAATTATTTTGTAAAATTAAAACTATAAATTATATTTGAATATTTTATTCACGCGAAAAAATATATCACTTACCGAGATCTGCTTACGCAGAGTGCCACACCCAGTAATTGGTAAAAGGCGTAATGATTTAAAAAATATAATAATAAATGTTTTAATATTTGTAAAAATACCTAAGATATTATTTTTCGTAGAAATATTTGAATATAATTTATATTATTTTTTATATTGGCTCGTTTTTAAATAAATTTTTATAATATATTTATAGTTTTAATTTTGAGCAATGTATATAAAAATTAAACTGGTGATTTTGGGTGGAGGTGCAAAATTAAACTGACGAGCAGATTTGGGTTCAAATCTTGTTAAATTAAACATGTTTATTGAACTCTCCGTAGCAGTTGTAGCACTGTTGTTAGAGCACACGCTTTACAAACAAGAATTTCATAACAAATCTTTTTTTGTACTATTGAAAATTAGGATAAATTATTTAGAAAATTGAAAATAATGAGGGTATCGACCAAGGGAAATGATCGATAAATCCCCGTCAAATTAATAAATAAATATCGTAGTGTAGCGAAGAGTAGGAGGGGATAAAATGGTCGGCATTGACCGAATGTGGCAGGAAATGGCTGAAAGCGGATATGAGTTCGGTAATAGGCTCTGATAGTTTGACTGATTGGTATGGAATTCACACACTGCACTACAGTAGCGCTGATATCGAATAATTTATTCCTGCGTGTATTCGCTTTGTGTGATTATTGTTTTTGTTTGCAGGTATGATAGGCGACTGTTTTATTAATGACATTTTCGCAAATATATTATTTAGTAGTAATAATTAATGCAATGAAATTTTATTCAAATTATTAATATAAGTATTGTTTTTAAAACGTTTTAATTATTTAAAAATATAATGACAACAAAGACAAAATTAATTGTCATCCAATACTTGGTGAAACAAGGTTTAATAAAAAATATAAAGTAAACACTTGGCTATGTTTCACAAAATTCAGCCTCCAAATCACCTTATGAGGGTATCGTCAGAGACGCGTTTCGCTCTTATTAGAGCTCATCAGTATGGTATAACTCACTTCTTCACCTAGAACAAAGTTCATGTGAAGAAGCTGGTAACGAAGAACTGTGCCAGCAGAGAATAAGATCTCTAACAAACTGGTAAGATGACATGAGAAGTTCTGTGGAACTGGTCATGCCATCTACCGAAAAAAGGGAAAGCTACGCAATAGCAATGTAAATAACAACAAAGACAAAATTAATTGTCATCCAACACTTGGTGAAACAAGGTTTAATAAAAAATATAAAGTAAACACTTTGCTATGTTTCACAATGCTCTCATAAGGTGACTTGGAGGCTGAATTTTGTGAAACATAGCCAAGTGTTTACTTTATATTAAAAATATAATGGTTTGAATAAAAGTGCAGATCTTGGTAAGATTTCTTTGCGTGAAGTTACCAGCCGTCAATATTGGTCACGAAAGATGTTAGTGGAAGGGAAGTCACAGGGATGTTTTCTTTTTTAATATGGTGAAAATTGTTTGTCTGCTGTGGGAATTGAACCCGGGTTTTTAATTAACACTAAGCCACAGAAACATATTTGAATATTACAAAAAAAATATTTTAAATAGTCGGGCGTCAACTTCAAATAAAAAAATTATGTTACACAGAATTTCACAAGGTTCTAATACCGGTGATGCCTTGAAAAAAGCTCAATTGTAGCTTTCATAGAGCTTTATAATCAGTCAAAATTTTAGCCCGATTGAATTGGGGAATCATGTTAAAAAAACTGCTATTTTACGCATCTGAATTTCTTTTAATCGTTCAATATATTGCTAACATACGCCTAATTTTAATTTTTTTAACAAATTTCTGAGGAATCAGTTTGTGATGACTTATCATATAAAATCCCCAAAATTGAAACTGGAGTCTAAAGTCATCATTTGAGTTGTCAAGGCTTTGAAGAAGCTTCCGCTTTCACCCTTAGATGTAATTTAACTCCCCTAATTATATTAGCATATTAAATAGTGGATTTATCAAATGATGTATGTATACTCGTACACATAATACTGAACTAAATTCAAGCATTAGTTATCTCTGGTGCTGTTTAGGCTTCTCGGCTTCTATACTTCTAGCTGAGACTTTGACAGAACAAAATGGCTGCTCTCAAGAGGATATGAATTATGTTTCTATCAATGGATTGTGGAAATGAGGTATTATAACTAGTTATGAACTTTGCGGTTTAATTCACAAATGTTCATGATATACAGGGTGGTTATCTATTATTATATGAAAGATATTAAGATGCAAGAAAAAAATAAATGTAAGAATTAACAGAATTTTGTTTGTTAAATGAAGCAAACTTTTTTCCAAATCTATTAATTTTTCGGAAAAATAAATGATTTGATAATTTCAGATAATATTATAATAGCATGTTATGCATCAAGGGAGGAAAACAAGCGATTATTCCCGCGTGTGGGGGAAGAGATAATCGCGCCCTCCCGTGAAGCATATTATACTTTTTGTAACAAGTGCACAAAAATTACTGTTTTATCGGGACAAATGTCAAATATGGGTTGCGTAACTAGTTACCTAGGAAACGCCGCAAACAGCTAATAATCATAGTCTCTAGGAAGAGAAATATGCTACCTAGGGAGAGAAACATAATGTTTCTCTCCCTAGGGGAGAAAAGCAGCGTTTCTTTCTCTAAAATTAGGGAATAAGAATGTGTTCTTGTGCATGTGTTACGAAAATTATATTTTGAGTATTTAACAATAAAAAATGTCTTCTGTAGGAACAGTTTCCCATCGAGAATTTTCCATTTAAACAGAATTTGTTTAATAATTAACGGTTATGAAAATGACAATTATTTTATTGTTAATCAAGAAGATTTAATGACAGTGAAAAATAATGTTATTAGTGGAAAATTTATCAAAATAGCTCTCATTTCATTGGTTCATTTTAAAACAAATATGTGATTGTTTTGGTTGTCATATAGGTGGTAATTTCTGAAAAGCGTAAAAAATAATTACCCTGATATGAATGTATTATTTGTATTATGAGTTTCACCCCCTGTAAAGGTCAACGTCTCTTGTCAAATTCATGCCACGCGTGCCAACAAAACAGCGTCAAAAACCATGCTTCGATTCGACAGTCGGTTCGGTTGACCGCTTCATTTCTATCCTGTTTCCCTCCTGCTGCCCCTGGCCTACCCTTGCAGGAATACAGAATCGCAGGACTTTGTGATCGTAGCACGATATTTTGTTTTTCTTGTTGTGTGGTTTAGTGGTTGGTGGTTGCTATCGCTCTGACATCTGGTGATTACTATTATTAACTTTTGATGTAGGGAGGGGAGGGGAGATTTTGTAGGGGGCATAACATTCATATTTATTAGGAATTAATGTAATGATAATGTACATTTAATTATGGATAAGCAAAATTTAAATTAGTAAATTCAAAATTTGATGGATGCGTTAGTACTTCAATTATTATCATTTTTTTTCTATTAAACTTGTTCATCTGCATTTGCAGATCTGAGTAGCATACTTATTTATCGCGAAGACATGGGTAGGTTTTTTACGAAACGAATACAGATTTTATAAAAATATATCATCACGCTTTTTTACTTCTCATGTCATCGTACCAGTTTGTTAGAGATCTTATTCTCTGCTGGCACAGTTCTTCGTCACCAGCTTCTTCACATAAACTATGTTCTAGGTGAAGAAGTGAGTTATACCATACTGATGAGCTCTAATTAGAGCGAAACGCGTCTATGGTTACTAACTGTGCTGGCCGGCCTCTGACGATGCCCTCATAAGGTGACTTGGAGGCTGACTTTTGTGAAACTGAGCCAAGTGTTTACTTTATATTTTTTATATATTTATTTATTTATTTACTTTCTAGAACTGTACATTGTTTTCAATTTAGATATGGGGTAGGTGGCTCAGTGGTATCGAGTCGACCTGTGGATCTTGAGAACCCTGGTTCGATCCTCACAGCCGACAAACAATTTTCACCAAATTAAATCTACCCCTGTGGTTCCCCCTCTACTAACATATTTGGGGGCCGTGATTTGACGGCTGGTAACCGCACTTCACGCGAAAAAATATATCACTTACCGAGATCTGCTCCGGCAGAGTGCCACACTCAGTAATGGGTAAAAGGCGTGATGATATATTTATTTATTTATTTATTTTATGAAGTTTTATAACCCCATTGGTGTTAAGTTCCTGTTGTGCATAAATTACGTTTCCACTTTCACTGTTAGAAAGACAAAGTCAACCCCATTTTAATTACAACTTTTAGTATCATTTATCAAGTATCCCAAACTCAAACATTTGTAGTAAATTAAACACCCTCACAGATTCTATCGCTTGCTATTCCTGTAAGTAGGTAGTGTTCGCACATTGAGCGACACAACACATACAAGAAGATATCATGCATTCTAGCGGTAACAAACCATCAGATAATGTGCCAAATAACATTGTTTACTCGGTAACTTTCTGTGCGAATGCGGTAAATCTAATTTAGCAGTTCGCGCCGCAACCCAATTAACAGGCGAGGCTTCCAGGAAGAAGTGTCTGTGGCTAGCCAACACCAGGAGGCGTACAATCATACTCTATGTCTGTGTGGAGTTTGATTTTATTTAGGGTATTTCAATAACCGTCGGTGTTAGACAGATAACTAGATTACTAATCTGTCGTGATTTGACCCCAATTTTGTTCCAAATTTAATAAAATAAATAAATATAAATATATCATCACGCCTTTTACCCATTACTGAGTGTGGCACTCTGCCTAAGCAGATCTCGGTAAGTGATATATTTCTTAGCGTGAAGTGCGGTTACCAGCCGTCAAATCACGGCCCTCAAAGATATTAGTGGAGAGGGAGCCACAAGGGTAGATTTTTTAAATTGGTGAAAATTGTTTGTTCCAAATTTAAGCGTTGGATTTAAGATTAACACAACTGATAAATATCTGTTAACGTTTAGCAATTGCAGGCTAGAAATATTTGGTATTTCAGTAATTTACGGATTTTAGTTGGAGTGATTAAAGTAAATAGTACATATAGTGTTAACATACTAAAATGACCTTAATTGTAATACGAATACAGTTTGCGTAAATATGAGTATTACAATTGGGCATTCTAGTCTCTTATATTATTTTTCTTATAACATATTAATTTATTTTTTATTTAACAATTATTACTAAAAAAAAAAAAAATCTTTAAAGTTAGAATCACTCATAGATAGGGTTGTGCCGTGGTCAATTGACCGAAAATATTTGACCGTCAATTGACCGAAAATATTTGACAGCCAAATAATACAGTCAAATAATCTAAATGGAACCGCCACGACATCTGTTGTTCAATAGAAATAGCTACTTACTATTATTACATGAATATATCTAGTTTTGTATTCTGGGTTCTGGAGAATTTGCTTACTTTACTTTACAAATAAAATAAATACATATAATTTCATTTCATTACGTCTTTTACTTTATTTTCCCCTTTATTTTGAATTTGATATGGTTTTGTTTATTATTTATTGTTGGTTTTTCATTTTCAGTAATATTGGATGTAGTAAACAGTACTATATAAATAAATTACAATTTTAATTGTGATTTTTATTAAATGTTTCTTGGTCAATTGACCGAAAAATATTTGACTGGTCAAATGCACAACCCTACTCATAGATGAAAAAACATTTGAAATATAAATGATATCTACATTTATAAATTAGGTTAGAGTTTTATAATGTGATCAATATCATTCTAAAAATAAGTACATTTAAATTTAAGTAAAAAGAAAGTGTTATATTTTTTGATGTTCTTATTTATCATACAAAATATATTTTAATGTTACGTATATGAGCAATAATAGATAAAATAATATGTCTGGCAGTACAACTTTACAAATAAAAAACATCCTAAAAACAGTTGTATAATAGCTATTTATGAAACTAGTAAGGAAATTAAGGTTATTACCTTACGCATGTGAAATTTACAGAACGAGGCGTAGTTGAGTTATGTAAACACATAAGTAAGGTAATAACCGAGTTTTCTTACGTGTTGCATACAATATTTTTTTCTACTTCCGTTCTAATAAATACGAAAGAACGTTTTTGAAATTATGAAATTTTGACATATTAACGACACTTATAAATTCAAAAAATAGAAGAATAACACATCAGAATTCGTCGACCAAGATATCTTAATTTTTTTGTGTTCCTATGTTACTTCAGTATTTCACTAGTTAAATAATGCAGTTCATTACCCAACTCAAATAAGTGAAATAAAACGTCTATTTCCTTACGGAAGAAGAAAAAATATATATTCTAATGTTACGTATATGAGCAACAATAGATTAAATGATATATCTGACAGTACAATAACTTTACAAATAAAAACTTCCTAAAAACAGTTGTATAAAATCTAATTTTGTGTCACAAAATTGGCTTTAATATATACGCGTTATAGGAAATTATATTTACCACACTTATTCGCAGGGGCGGATCCAGACTTCGAATTATGGGGGGGGGGGTCATGGATTGCATTTTGTCTCGAGGGGGGGATTACCCATCTTCTAAATATAAAAAAACGTTTGTATTTGCTCATATTATATTTTTTAAATAATTTTTACAATCACATTAAATCACAGTAAATCGTCTTTGGAATCGCATTAACTCACATTAAATTATCTTTGAAATCACATTAAATCACATTGATTAACATTAAATCATCTTTAGAATATACTTATATAACAAATAATTTTTTTCACCTCAAAAATTTCCCCTAAGAACGCCAACCCTTTTTAAATCATAAAGTTTCAATATCTAAACGGTCCTTCGATAGAATACAAAAATTTTTGAATTAGAAGTTGATTTTCTAAGTGCAAACGTCGGTAGTCACATACTTGACTAGGTCTTAAATAGAATACCTCTCTCATCTGCGGGTCGAAATAATATCCCCACAAAATATTGGTTTTTGGCTATTTATTAGAATAATAAATCAAACAATAGTTCTTAATTATCTTAGAATTTTAAGTTCTTAGATAATATTTTCTATTTAATTTGTTTAACAAATTGAGTTGTCGTAAATAATGACATCATTATTATGTATTAGGGCCAATTAACTATTAGGGCCAACATTTAAAAAAGCGTGCTTAGGAGGGATCATGACCCCCATAACCCCCCCGCTGGATCCGCCCCTGCTTATTCGTCTAATCATAAAGTAGATGGTTCAGTGGTATTGATTCGGATTGTGTATTTGAGAATCCGGTTTTGATTCCCGTAGTCAGAAATTGTTACTCCTTTAAAATTACCTCTGTGCCCCCCTTTACTACCCTCTTTGTGGTGGGGGCATGCTTTAATTAATTAATTTATGGTTCTTTGTTACAATTTAATAAAATATTTATTCTTTTGTGCTTTACTATAGCTTCAATATCCGTGTATCTCCGTGTAATATTTAAAGCTCCACAAAAGCTCAAAAGCTCTTCCAAAATAAGCATCCAAGTATATCTCACTTTTTCCTGCACTTTGGCTACGTGCAACTGGTTGCATAACTACACGATTGCATGTAGTCGTTGGCGGTCCCCGGAACCTCAGGCTTCGGCACCGAACTCGTGTATTGTGCAGAAGCTCTCCAAACTATTTTACCATAACGCCTGGAATATCTAACTAGGTTGATTCATTTATAGATATATTAATTAATGAACAATAAAATTCTTATTAATAACAACAAAGGCAAAATTAATTGTCATCCAATACTTGGTGAAACAAGGTTTAATAAAAATATAAAGTAAACACTTGGCTATGTTTCACAAAATTCAGCCTCCAAGTCACCTTATGAGGGCATTGTCAGAGGCTGGCCAGCACAGTTCAGTTAGTAACCATAGACGCGTTTCGCTCTTATTAGAGCTCATCAGTATGGTATAACTCACTTCTTCACCTAGAAGAAAGTTCATGTGAAGAAGCTGGTGACGAAGAACTGTGCCAGCAGAGAATAAGATCTCTAACAAACTAGTAAGATGACATGAGAAGTATTGGATGACAATTAATTTTGTTTTTGTTGTTATTTAAATTGCTATTGCGTAGCTTTCCCTTTTTTTCGGTAGATGGCATGACCAGTTCCACAAAACTTCTCATTTCATCTTACTAGTTTGTTAGAGATCTTATTCTCTGCTGGCACAGTTCTTCGTCACCAGCTTCTTCACATGAACTTTGTTCTAGGTGAAGAAGTGAGTTATACCATACTGATGAGCTCTAATAAGAGCGAAACGCGTCTATGGTTACTAACTGAACTGTGCTGGCCAGCCTCTGACGATGCCCTCATAAGGTGACTTGGAGGCTGAATTTTGTGAAACATAGCCAAGTGTTTACTTTATATGTTTTTAAAATTCTTATTATTATTCTTATTGATTTGTTGATAGAGAAGTGGGCGTAAGTGAAGATTTACGAAACAGGTGTACAGGAACGAATGGATGAATGTTTGTTGCGTGATGATGGATTATGGTTGTGAGAAAAGAAAGAGTTCGTATGGAGGAAGTGTTAATGTGGTCGAAATGAGTATCGTGTGTCAGGATGAGAATGTTGACGGGTTCGTGCTACCCCATTTAATGGGATATTTTTTTCTTCATTTTCAGTTTTTAATATACAGTGTGTAATTGCAATTGTGTTAAATGTATTTTTAAACAAGCGCACGCGATGCTGCCTTCATTTCTTATAGATTCGTTGTTAGAGAAGTGGGCGTAAGTGAAGATTTACGAAACAGGTGTACAGGAACGAATGGATGAATGTTTGTTGCGTGATGATGGATTATGGTTGTGAGAAAAGAAAGAGTTCGTATGGAGGAAGTGTTAATGTGGTCGAAACGAGTATCGTGTGACAGGATGAGAATGTTGACGGGTTCGTGCTACACCATTTAATGGGATATTTTTTTCTTCATTTTCAGTTTTTAATATACAGTGTGTAACTGCAATTGTGTTAAATGTATTTTTAAACAAGCGCAGGTGAGCTGCCTTCATTTCTTATAGATTCGTTGCTAGAGAAGTGGGCGTAAGTGAAGATTTACGAAACAGGTGTACAGGAGCGAATGGATGAATGTTTGTTGCGTGATGATGGATTTTGGTTGTGAGAAAAGAAAGAGTTCGTATGGAGGAAGTGTTAATGTGGTCGAAACGAGTATCGTGTGTCAGGATGAGAATGTTGACTGGTTCGTGCTACCCCATTTAATGGGATATAGCGTGATGTTATGTATGTATGTATGTAATAAAATTATAACAGATTGTTAGTATTCTGTAACACGCCTGTTAATTTACTTTTAATCAATATTTAAGTCTGTTTAAAAGTAATTTATTTTCCATACACATTTCCGTTTGTTTTAATACTATTAAAACCGGAGAAAATGCTATTGTATTTCTCGAATATTCCCTCACGTAAACATAATATAGCGTTAGTAAAAATAATACAAACTCGGTGTAGAAATACATTTAATTTCTTTTTAATAAATATATTCACGTCGCTTCCATTATAGTTAGAAATCTATTTTCATTTCAAAGTAAATATGGTTTCATAGATTTACTCGAGTTTTAATTAATATTTTATAAAATGGAAGAAGCTTAAAATTGTTAGATATTTAAATATTTACTGAATAAAATTATCCTCAAGTTATCTAAAGCTCCTATCCTTTATTCAAAGGATAATATTTTAATAAACCAAAAGGATTTAAAATTAAATTAAATTTATTTTTAGTATAGAATAGTAATCAGGATTCAAATAAAATTATAATTGACGTCACTTCATACGCATAAATATATCACTTATCAAGATCTGCTACGGCGGAGAATCACGCTTAGTAATTGGTAGAAAGCGTAATGATATATTTATTCTTTCAAATACATGGGGTAGGTGGCTCAGTGGTATCGAGTCGGCCTGTGGATCTTGAGAACCCTGGTTCGATCCCCACAGCCGACAAACAATTTTCACCAATTTAAAAAATCTACCCCTGTGGCTCCTCCTCCTCCACTAATATCTTTGGAGGCCGTGATTTGACGGCTGGTAATTTTATTTATTCTTAAAACATAATTTAATTTGTCTATTTTAAAGTATGTCTGGTTCTATCCCCACAGCCGACAAACAATTTTCACCCTGTGGCTTCCCCTCCACTAATATCTTGTGATTTGACGGCTGGTAACCGCACTTCACGCGAAGAAATATATCACTTACCGAGATCTGCTTAGGCAGAGTGCCGCACTCAGTGATGGGTAAAAGGCGTGATGATATATTTATTTTACATATTTTTAACTTGTATATTTATTTTATTTATATTATTTGATATACAAAGTGTGTCAGAAACATAAGGCACAAATTACGAAAACTGAATAATTTATTAAATTTATGTAGCAAATTATTTGTAGTTTGTTTTTGCTCCAAGTCAACAGGACTGAAGCGTTAAACCGAGGGTAAACTATGGGCCAAAGGATTAATTTGATAGTTTTTGTCTCATGGACTGGACCACTAACTAATCTTGTCACTAGCTTACAAGCAATCGTAGCCTAGTGGAGCAAATTCAAGTAAAATTTGCGTTTATTAATTAACTAACAAGGGGTCATGAGTTCAAATTTCACTGATTTCAATTTATATAAAAAAATACGGTTGTGTTTGAGTGTTTCGGATTTCATAAATAAAAATATATCATCACGCTTTTTACCCATTACTGGGTGTGACACTCTGCCGAAACAGATCTTGGTAAGTGATATATTTCTTCGCATGAAGTGCGGTTACTAGCCGTCAAATCACGGCTCGCAAAGATGTTAGTAGTGTGGTACCACAGGGATAGATTTAATTTAATTTAACTCGTAACTAAAGAGACGTGTAATATAAATAACTAATTTATTATTTTGTAATTATAGTGCAGGACTCCATTGATATTAATTTCCTGTTGTGTAATAAATAAACAAGTTAATATTTAGTACACAATTTACCTAATTACCATAGCTACTAGTTTGATTAATAATTAATAATGTATATTATGCTAATTAATAATTTATAATAATGAGTTAATTAATTAATTATTTTGTATTGTTGCAGGTAAGTGACGTCATCTTCATATTTATTTACTGCGAGAAAATATGTAAGTAAACCGATAGTTATAGAAAGTAATTAAATATAAATCAATTAACTAAAACGTCATTAAATCGAAATCAATTACATATAGTAATTAATAATTCATGTTTAAACAAGAAATTGGTATCTGATGAGCGGCTATTTGCATAATTAGAATATTAAATAAGAGTATTTAATGAAGGGATACTTATAATTAAAACTAATTTTAACTTACTAGTAAGTAAGTAATGACGTTCTGTATTTCTATACTTTTGTTAGTAGATGCCCCTTTAATTAGGGTAACAAGCAACCTCCACGTGTTATCGCCTTGAGGTGTTGATGGTTGCTTTTTGAACTAGTAGATCAGAGAGGTCATTGACCTCTCCGAGGCAGTATTTATGCAACCACATGTCCATGTATACACATTTCTGTATTGAGTGTAGTATGAAAAGAAATAATTATGCTTTTCTACGATTGCTATGAAAAGTGGACAATTACGCTCTCATTTGTCATCGTCAAGTTGATGCTTTCTGCGGAACAATCGGAAAATATATTTTTTGCGCGTTTAAGATGCAATCATAGAAAAAATGATGTGTGTATCACGAGCGTAAAGTGTCTTTATTCCTCTTACACTATTGCAGCTCTCGCCTTCGGCTCGCACTGCAATTACCGTGTTCGAGTAACAAAGAATCACTTTACGCCCTTAATACACAAATAACTATTGTGTATTAAGAACGTAAAGTGATTGTGTCAATATGAAAAGTTGATTGTATCCCTAGTAACTATTGTAAGTAAGCGCTCATTTAATATTTTCCAACATGCGATAAAGTTATATTCCAATTGCTCCACGAAAATTGTCAACTTTACGATGTCAAATGTCAATATTTCATGGCAATCGTTGAAAAAGTGGCTTTATTCCTCTTACACTATTGCAGCGCGAGCCGATGGCGTGTTCGAGTAACAAAGAATCACTTTACGCTCTTAATATACAAATAACTATTTTATTATCTTGTTAAAAAGTTGATAAGATTTATTAGTCTATTTACTTTCTGTCCCTAGGGAAGCAAAATGTACTTTCTTCCCTAAGGATCACAAGTATCAATTTCTTTTGTTAACTGAAGAACACATTTAACCCGTTACTAAATGTCAAGTAATATGTCGTCAAGTGCGGTTACCAGCCGTCAAATTTTGCTCCTTTCCAAAGTGTAAGTGGGGGTAGTTTTAAAACATGAAATTAATCCCAGTTCCAGTAGCTTATAACGGAATCCGATAGTATTTTCAGTTTAGAAACAACGAGCTTTCGCTTCTGCGATCTGTGAAGATGCGCATACATTACAGAGAAAGAAAAGCGCTCTTTGCAAGCTTTTAAGAACTTTACACCTAGATACTCCTGACTAAATACAGAGTTTAGAAAGAAAATCAGTGGTTCACTGCTTGAATTATTCATTCTGAAATATCAGAAAGTTTTAAAAAAGATCTGGGAAGTAAATACGAGGTTTTGTCTTGGCCTTGTGCTTGAAAGGGTAAACTTTTTCCAAGCGTGGGCATTTCATTAACTTGCTAACAAATATAAGCATTTTTGCACGCTCGGCAAAAAGTTCTAAACAATATTCATCTGATATGAACATTTTTACGCCGCGAAATCTCTAGATGTTAATTGATTGAGAGGGATACAACTTATGGCACTCTACGTACTCATTATATATTTATATTACGCTATACAACAGGAATTTAATCCCAATTACAGTATAGGGTCCGCACTCACCGAACCGATATAATTTTTAGCTTGAGTGAGTTTTGAACTCGGGATCTACGGATTCGAATTCCATATTGCTATCCACACCGCCGTACTGACGGACAGATGAAGCAGAATTCATTGTATTTTTAGTGCCACTAGTTTAAAAATATTATATTAATAACAAAATTATAATTATAAACACATATACAACATATTAATTTTCGCACTGGGTGCAAAATAGTGCACAAAATACGCATTGTCATAGTTTGTAAATGAAGTAAAAATCACGTACTTTACGTTTTGATATTAGTGAAAAAAGTGAACATTTTTTGACAGGTGTAGAAAAATAGTTATTTGTGTATTAAGAGCGTAAAGTGATTCTTTGTTACTCGAACACGGTAATTGTAGCGCGAGTCGAAGACGACAGCTGCAATAGTGCAAGAGGAACAAAGACACTTTACGCTCGTGATACACACATAATTTTTTCTACGATTGCATCTTAAAATTATTCAAAAACGAATACGTACTGAAAATAAATTCGTTCTGTTAACTGTCAATATGACAAGTTTCTGTTTTGTTTGTATCCCTGGTAACTATTGAAATAAGCGCGCATTTAATATCTTTTTCGCGCATTTAACATCGTCAACGTCAACTTTACGATGACAAATGAGAGCGTAATTGTCAACTTGTCATAGCAATCGTAGAAAAAAGTATTATTTTCTTCAAACTACTATATACAAATTTCAAGTTAAATTTATGACGGCAAGCGGAGGGTTCCTGGTTCGACTCCAGGCGTCACCCGAATTTTTCTGTCATAAATTTAACTTTAAATTTTGTACTTTCAGTCATTACACCTTTTACCTATTACTAGGTGTGGCACTCTGCCGTAGCAAGTGATATATTTTTTCGTTTGAAGTGTAGGTACTAGCCGTCAAATCATTGTCCCCTAAGATTTTAGTGGAGGGGTAGATTTAATGTGATAAAAATTGTTTATCGCCCGTGATAATCGAACCCGGGCCGACACAATACCATGGAGCCATCTAAAGTAACAATACGAAGAGCAATTTAGAGAAAAAAGTAATAAGGAAAATTGTTTTTACTCTTAATTCTGAAGGCCTCGTAATAAGGCTGAATTATTTCAAGTTTAAAGGCACTGGTGAAAATGCATGTTCCAAGCCATTTGAACATTTAAGTATTACATTTACAAGTATGTACTCATGCAGTTTGTATAATTAGGTTTGTATGATGATATTACACACACACACACTACAGTCTCACAGGTATCCAGCATGGCGTACATGTGCTTTCAAATTAGCCATGTTTGTTCGCAATTCTATCCAGTGTAATTGCTAATGAAAAACGCAGTTTTACATATAAAATTCATTTGCATTCAACGAAAGTTATTTCCATCGAAAAGTACTGCGGAAGAGGATAAAAATTGAATTAATCTGTAGATGGAAACTTTTCAAGTACATAATTTATTCATTACGACACCTTTTGTTTTATTCTGCATATTTTTCTTTGTAGGCCCGCGGAGATCAATAAACCATTTGTGATATTAAAATATCATACATATAGTCAAAGCTTTCACGAATTGTAATTAATAATTAAAGCAGCTTTATCTATTTCCGTTATTAAAATGGCATTTAATGTACTGGTTTCCATGGCATTAAATAATCTCTTAATCATATGTTAGCAAGCGGTGGCTTCGAATATTTTAGTCACGGCCTGAAATATTAAGCACCTAAGTTAATAAATAATTCATAAAATTTTGTGGAAATTTAACGAAAAAATCGCTGAAAATATGTTTATAAGTTAATTGAAGCACGAGAGCTTGCTTAGTTTTTGAGTTATAGCCTTGGAAAAGTTGAAAATCTGATGAAAATTATAAATATATTTTTCCAGAGGCTATATCTTAAAAACCAAACAAGATATGAAAATGCGCACAACGGCATTGAAGTCCTCGTGTTCGAATTGACTTATAAGCAAATTTTTATCCAATTTGAAGCAATTTCAATTTTTTAATTATTTCCCTTTGGTTTTTTTCAGATTTTAGGCCAATTTTCCCTAAAATCCTTAATCGTAGGAATATTGTAACAAAAATTTACATACATATGTATTTTGACCCACTGAATCCAGTGGTACTATCTTTAAGTGCATATGTCTTCTAGTTTTTGAGAAAATATTAAAAAACCGTTTTTTGCGAAAAATTTTGCCAAAATCAAAAAATCAAAATCGCTGAAAATATGTTTATACGTTAACTGAAGCACGAGAAATTCAATGCCATTAAGCGCATCTTCATATATTGTTTAGTTTTTAAGATATAGCCTCAAGAATGTTGTAAAAATTATACTATTTTTCAATTATGGTCTTCATATTGTAAATAATCGTGCATTTACATGATCAATAAAGTTACAAATATTTCTTGAACTAAGGGATGAATTGAAAAATATTTCAAATAAATCATCTTAATATTTCAATTGTCTGTCACATTTACTTGAAGTATTTTTCCATTTAATCCCCCATTTCCGAGATATTCATCTTCATATATAGTTCTCAAGTTGTCAATAGATGGTGCCAATAATCTCGTTTGAAGATCAATAAAATATAATTTTATGATTTCTGGCTACACCATAAACTTTATAGAAAAGTTGTAATGAAAGAAATCACTCCTTAATTTATTCTCTTCCTAAGTTATTTGAAGTATTTTTTGATTAGACGCAAAATTAGATTTTTTTTGGACCCCGCAAATCCATATAAAAAATGTCGGTCACCGATGACTTCACCGACCGATAAAATGGACACAGTTTTTGCGGTGAAACTTATTCTACCTCAAATCAAAAATGTTTCAAATAAAAAAGTTTTATTTTGTTATTTCTTAACTACTTTAATTATACTTTTTTTCAATTAAGTTCTTCATATTGTAAATAATCGTGCATTTATATGATAAATAAAATTGTAAATATTTCTTGAACTAACGGATGTATTGAAAAATGTTTTAAATAAATCTTCTTAATTTTTCAATTCTCTGTCACATTTACTTGAAGTATTTTTCCATTTAATCCTCCATTTCCGCGATATTCATCTTCATATATAGTTACCAAGTTGCCAATAGATGGTGCCAATAATCTTGTTTGAAGAACAATGAAATATATTTTTATGATTTCTGACTATACCGTAAACTTTATAGAAAACTTGTAATGACAGAAAATACTCTTTAATTTATTCTCTTCCTAAGTTATTTGAAGTATTTTTTGATTAGACGCAAAATTAGATTTTTTCTGGACCCCGCAAATCCATATTAAAAATGTCGGACACCGATGACTTCACAGACCGATAAAATGAGCACAGTTTTTGCGGTAAAACTTATTCTACGACCAATCAAATAGTGTTTCAAATAAAAAAGCTGTAATTGCAGATTGTACACGTGTAGAAATGTATACTGAACCCTTTAAAGTTTATTTCATTCATTTACAATAATTATTACAGGCGTAATTAATTTTTAAAATTTACAGATAATATTTTTGAAATAGTTAGTAATATTTAGGATCTATAAAATAATATTTGTTTTAATTCTAGTTTGATCGAGAAACCTATATAATTACAACAGATAGTATGTACTTATAATCGCGCACCGCGACGATCTAAAGGAACAAGTTCAGACTCCGCCGTGACGTCACTCGTCATCGTTGTTCGGCGATCAGCAACTCATTTTTCTTTCCTGCTGAGCCCCTTGAATCTCTGTGCGTATGCAATCCCGCTACATTTAGTTTCAAGGCGGGCTTGTATACACGCTGTACAGCCGGTTGCCTAAGCTTGCTGATCTCTCCCGCCATCAATTTTTATTCATAATGCATCCATGAGCTAAATAAATTACTTAAAACATTAATTAAATTAGTATTTTAAGTTTTAATAGTTTTATTAGAAGAATTTCACTTTTCCAGAGGCTATATTTTAAAAACTAAACTAAAGATATGAGCTATCGTTATCTAGCTTTTTTTGTCAGTGATAATTTAAACAAATTTATAAAACTACAGTATTTTGAAAATATAGAGATATATTTGATTTTTATTTAAATTCCTTTTTAAAGTTCTCTACACATGGTTTAAGATACTTGCATGAAAAATGGCTGAAGATATGTATAAGTTAATTGAAATACGAGAAATTCAATGCCGTTGATTGCATCTTCATATATAACTTCGGGAACGTTGGAAATGTGAAGAAAATGCAGAATTTCACTTTTCCGGAGGCTATATCTTAAAAACCAAACAAGATATGGAAATGCGCTCAACGGCATTGAATTCCCCGTGTCCGAATTGACTTATAAGCAAATTTTCATCTAATTTGAAGCAATTTTATTTTTTTAATTATTTCCTAAGGGGTACCCCTTTGGTTTTTTCAGATTTTAAGCCAATTTTCTCTAAAATCCTTAATCGTAGGAATATTGTAACAAAAATTTACATACATATGTATTTTGACCCACTGAATCTAGTGGTAATATCTTTAAGTGCATATGTCGTCTGGTTTTTGAGAAAATGTTAAAAAAACCGTTTTCTGCGAAAATTTTTGCGGAAATTTGAAAAAAATAAAAATCGCTGAAAATATGTTTATAAGTTAACTGAAGCACGAGAAATTCAATGCCGTTGACCGCATCTCAATAGCTTGCTTAGTTTTTGAGTTATAGCCTTGGAAAAGTTGAAAATCTGATGAAAATTATAAATTTATTTTTCCAGAGGCTATATCTTAAAAACTAGACAAGATATGAAAATGCGCTCAACGGCAATGAATTCCTCGTGTTCGAATTGACTTATAAGCAATTTTTATCCAATTCGAAGCATTTTCATTTGTTTGAATTTATCCATATCCATATCCAATCTTTCGATCCATATGTCTAAAGCATTTCAACCATTGTATCCACACTTTTCGAACAATATTCTTTTCAGTGTTCTCGTTCTAAATAATGTAAGGCAATTTCTGTACGGTTGTTATTGCTCTACTTTCAAATAATAGTGAAAAATATCTCAACTATTATAAACAACAATTCTCTGTAAAATATAATAAAGATAAAATTGCAGTAGTGTTGCGTAAACTCATGTTAGATAGATACAAATCGAGCTATAAAGAAAGACGTTTCGCTCAAACAGGCGCCGTAATATCCAACAATGTGTTTCGGGACCCATGTGTTGTGCTCCGGAATCATTTCACGGTCAAGTGCGAACTTCTGTCCCGTGTTCTTATTGGATAGAAGAAGAAGAAGCACGCTTGGGATTCGTCGGTGTGTTTGCTACACTCCCGGAGGAATATTGGACTAAATTTTTGGATGTGTGCATTATTTATTATGTTTTGAAACTAAAATATAACGACTTTTAGATTAATCCATTATAAATATATCATCACGCCGTTTACCCATTACTAGGTGTGGCACTCTGCCTTAGCAGATCTCGGTAAGTGATATATTTATGCGCGTGAATAGCTGTCAAATCACGGCCCCCAAAGATATTAGTGGAAGCTGAGCCACAAGGGTAGATTTAAATTGGTGAAATTTGTTTGTCGACTGTGGGGATCAAACCAGAGTTCTTCAGATCTACCGGCTGACTCGATACCACTGAGCCACCTACTTAGGGTTGTGCCGTGGTCAATTGACCAAAAATATTTGACGGCCAAATAAAACAGTCAAAAATCTAAATGGAACCGCCACGACATCTGTTGTTCAATAGAAATAGCTACATACTATTATTACATGAATATATCTAGTTTGGTATTCTGGGTTCTGGAGAATTTGCTTACTTTACTTTGCAAATAAAATAAATACATATTATTTCATTTCATTACGTCTTTTACTTTATTTTCCCCTTTATTTTGAATTTGATGTGATTTTGTTTATTAGTTGTTGTTGGTTTTTCATTTTCAGTAATATTGGATGTAGTAAACAGTACTATATAAATAAATTACAATTTTAATTGTGATTTTTATTAAATAATAGTCGGAAAAATATTTGACTGGTCAAATGCACAACCCTACACCTACCCCATATTAATCCATTATTACATTCAGATAAAAGCTTCAGAGAACTAAATACAATAATTTAAATTTTAATTCTTTCACTGACAATTTACCTTTATGTAAGTGGGTTAAATTCCAGAATAAATTATAGCAGTACTGAATTTTAATGTAGATAATAACTACGCGAAGAACTTTTAAGAGATATGAATGACAAAACTGAAATACGCAAGAACCTCGACAAGAACTAAGTTATAACTTTTCAGTTTGTATATGTTTGAAATGAGAATTGTCATTACTTATTATTACAAAATAATTTAATAGTTACTTCAAATTATCAAGTCAGATATTTGTAAAGCAATGTAATAATATATTACATAATAAGTCACGAAAGTGATGCTTTACTTGACGAAGCGGTTGTTTGAAGTACGAGGCCGTTAGGCCGAGTATTTTAATTCGCTGAGTCAAGTAAAACACTTTCGTGACGTATTATGTATACTATTTTTTCTGAAATCGTTCATATTTATATTTTATCAATAAAATTAATAATAAATATTTCAAAACGTTTAATTTTTTGGTAAGAATCGTATTGGCAGCAAACTAAATATCCAAGGTGATAACAAAAGTTGTTGATAACAACATCTCATGTGAAAAATATATTGAACATATTTGTGTCAAAAGTAATATTGTTGACAGAGAAGATTTCTTTATAATGTTGGAAAAAATAGATGCAAATGAGTATGAGGCTGTATTTTCAAGTACTCCTCCTGAAATCTTAAATCAAGCAACTGCGGCTGTTGAAAATTTATTACCGAGCAAGTCCAAAGACCGATATGATAAAGAGTATGAAATTTTCATGTATTGGAAAAAGCAAAGTAAAGTAAATAATTTGTCAGAAAATGTGCTACTTGCTTACTTTATTCACTGAATCTCCAAGTAATTTATCGATTGCAACAAATAATTTAGCTTCAAATTCGCCAGTGTCATGCATAAATTTTAGTAACTTAAGCAATTGTATATTTAGTATTAACGTTATTGATAATAATAAATAAAAATCTTATTAATAATAAGAAAGTACTTTACCTGACTGTTTTGCAAATGTTTTGGTAAACACTTACTTTCCATACTAAAATGCGTCAGGAAAGTAGGCATTTTCTTGACGATTTCAGAAAAACATTTTTCCTGTTCTTAAAAATCATCAACTATTTTTAGGTTAGGTTGTGTTTCAATATTCCTTTATCGTCCATGCTTAACATTATAAATTTTTGTTCATCTTTCAAGTTTTATCTAAATTTATAATTTATTTCTGAAAAATAAGTGCACCTCGTGAAGAAAGTATTATTACTCCCTTTGGTGCTTTATATCTCTCGTAGGCTCTGGGTCTTCGAAAAGAAATGTTTCACTTGTTTTTATGCAAATAACTATTGTTTGCAGCATTTTGACTAAAATATATTAGAAACATTTAATAGAATCACGCCTTTTACCCATTACTGGGTGTGGCACTATTCCGTAGCAGATCTCGGTAAGTGCGGTTACCAGCCGTTATATCACGGCCCCGAAAGATGTTAGTGGTGGGGGAGCCACAGGGGTAAATTTAATTTGGTGATAATTGTTTGTCGGCTGTGGGGATCGAACCAGAGTTCTTAAGATCCACCACTGAGCCACCTACCCCAATTGTTGTGAATGTATCTATTCCAACCCTGTAGAAACTTATATTTCATTATGCTAAACACAATTTTAATAAATAGCGCTTGGCAAATAAAATCCAAGTTATCACGTACATATATTCTCGAGTGTGATTCATGCTTCGCCCCTCCTGAGCCCGTTCCTGTCTCCTTATCATCGCTTAGAATTTACAACAGCAAGCATGCTCGCTGGTCAGCAACACTATGTTGTTGTGAGAACAAATATTGTTTTAAAAATAAATAAGCATGTCAGCTTTTCACTGTCACGTATTGGACATAATGCAGAACCGGCTTTCAACAATAAGGGTGAATACATTTTAAAAAGAAATATATGATAAAATATGTTAGTATTTCATTTTTCCCTCAACAGTGATAGCGGATCTCTGTATAAAATGTATGTTAATAGAGTTTTCTTCTGGGGGAAGGTTTCAATCCCTATAATTATGAAAATTAAAAGGAAAGAAATGAAAACAAAGGTTTTAATCGTAGCCTGGATCTTTTTGTTATATTTCCTTGTTCTGTCAAGGACTTTATTCTTTTGTTCCTTTCTCACAAACTCACTCTCATTTATTAATATAAAATTATGACTAAAATTTGAATTTCACGCAAATATAATGAAATAATTTTTATGCAACATTAACATTTATCCAGTAGATAGCTCAGTTAAAAAAAGCGCCGGCCTATGGATTTGAGAACCCGGGTTCGATTCCCACAACCGATAAATAATTTCTACCATGTTCAAACTTCCTTCTACTAACATCTTTGGGGGTTGTGATTTTACTTCATGCGCATAAATATATTACCTAACGAGATCTGCTCCGGGGGAGTGCCACACCCAGTAATGGATAAAAGGCGTGATGATATATTTATTTTATTACAGGCAAATTGATAGTTTTAACATGACAAATAATAATTCTACGTACATTTGAATAATGAACTGTTTACTTAACTCTGTCTCTAGGGGTTACGAGACTTATAACGGGCTAGCCCGTGTAAAATTTATAACGGGCTGTTGACATTGGTTATCATGACAACATATCTAATTTTAAACGTTTGACACTTAAATATTTTTTGATTAAACATAATCTGTCAGATTTTCAAAGTCTAGCTTGATTGAACATTTTAGTTATTGCGTTATACTATTGCAATTAATTTTATTAAATATACATATATTGCGATTCAAATGCACATAAAACATTGTACAATGCTCGACCGTTAACTGAAATTTACAGGCTCATACAGATAACAGGCGAGCGCCAGCGTCTGTAAATTTCTGTATAACGGTTTTTGCAATGTAAATAACTATAATGTACGCACTTCCACCAAATTTCGTCTTATTGCTTTTATCTATTTAATAAACTCTGTCATCAGGCGCGAAAATGCTACTAATTGATTAAACTAGGGAGCCATGACATGACAGCTGGTAACCGCACCTCACGCCCATAAATATATTAGTTATTGAGATCTGCTCCGGCAAGTGCCACATCCAGTAATGGGTAAAAGGCGTCATGATATATTTAATTTATTAAAATGTCTTAAATAAAATTTAAACGTTTGTCATCGGAAAACATACGATCTCAAATATGTGCATAATAAAGGTGCAAATATAGAAAATCAACGCAAATGAATTAATATTTTAAATTTATTTATTTTTTATGTAAATATAATTATTTATGAGCAAGTGAAGGTAAACGGATATTTTATATTAACCATATTTACTCTAACTAATGTATAATGAAATAAATATATCTGCAAACAGATACAAATGTAAACACTTATATTTATGTAGTCAAATCACAAATATTGATTTAGGAAGGATATATGTAACATGAAACGCACAATAAATGGTTACATGTAAGTACGTTATGTTACAATTGAAAAGGGCATATTTAATTAGCAGGAAATATCAACTCATTTAAATAATTACTCCTGTTTTGTAATTTTAATGGGATATCTCATATCTCTAATGTTGCCACACGTCCCAATTTTTTCGGGACGTCCCGAAATTTAAACAAAATAAAATTATCCTACGTATGACATAGCATGTCCTGATTTAATTTTGGGGTACGGTTATGATTAACGTTTTTTATATCAGGAAAATTTCGGTTTCGTTTATTGGTTACAGTTTTTTGAAAATATTATTTAGGTTTCGGTTTTTTAAAGTTATTAATTTAGGTTTCGGTTAAAAATGCTTTTACAAAAACTTGCTCGTACGTTTTGGGACATACTGTATGCAACAGATAACAGACAAAAAATGCTAGGTTCCTGTAGATTGTTTTTAGTTAGGTAGAACTCTTGCTGGTGAATAGTCTGTGCTAACTATTGAGCTACAACTACCATAATACTGATGAGGGAATAGATATAATCAAAGTAATTAAAGCAATGGCTCAAGGATTCTTACAACAAAATAATTATGTGGTTCTTCCTCTACTAATATATTTGGTTTAAGCACAAATATGACATACAAAGATCTGCAATTACAGAGCTACAGAATATTGGGATATTTATTAAAAAATATATTTCTATTTCGAGTAATATATATTTCTTATAGCGTCTACATTTTCATATTTGTGATGGGGCACGTATGTGTATGCTATTTTTCTAAAGAAATGAGATAAAAAATAAATTTAGGCCATATTTTATTTTACTGCTCATTTTTATTTTGTCTGACAGGTTGTATAAACGCTCATATGACGATATTTCTATTTTATGTCTTGTCCTGTCTTCTTCCTTATGGACGAACACATAAAGATCTTTTTTGCAAACCCCGGAACTGGATATATTATTTCCGTTTTACTATAATTTACTCTATGATAGGATTTTAAAGACCGTTGCTATTCTGACAATGAATTATTTATTTATTTTGTTTTTTTGTTACACTATATAAAAATATAATTTTTGACATATTAAGAATATATATTTATTTAAGAATAAAGAACGTAGACACTTGATGTAGTTTCACAAAATTATTTTTAACAAAGTTGATCGATTTCGGCTTATTAGGCCATCTTCAGAACGTTGACTGATTAAAATACAAGTCACACACAGTTTATATAGTACAGTGATTAACAGTAAAGTTCATTTAAAAGATCTTAATAGTATCTGAATGAAACAAATCCAACTGGTCATTGAGGACATTTAAGCCGCTATGAATAGCTTTCTGAATTTCAAATGCTTCTAAGAAGTCCATTCTACGTCCTTTATTGGTAAAGTGTAAAATTTCCAGATTATCAATGTTGTAGGTGTGATTTTTTTCCATTCAGATGTATCGCCATATTGGAGTCAGTTTTTTTAAATTTGAAGGATCTCATATGTTCGTAAAACCTAATCTTAAAGGATCTCCCTGTCTGACCAATATAAATAGCGTCACAATCGTTACAATTTAGTTTATAAATACCACTATTATCTAATTTATCTTTACCGGTTAATTTGTTATTGACTAAAATATGCTTAATAATAGTATAGTTGTTATAATAGGCTGCATTAATATTAGAATTCTTTAGTTGATAACCTATGTTGTTACTGATATTGTTTACAAAAAACAATTTACAATATGGTTTACACTCTGGATTTGAAAAATGATCTCCGTAGATTTTATTGAACACGATTTTCTTGTTCTTCTTAGAAATATATATTTATTTATTTTATGCCTGTGAATTTGAGAACTCGGGTTCGATTCCCACAGCTGACAAACAATTTTTATCACGTCAAAACTACCCCTGTGGCTCTCCTTCCACTAACATCTTTGAGGGTCGTGGATAAAGTGTTAATTTTAATAAGTATCTAATGTTTTATTGCTGATAATGATGTGAACATTGTTAAGTTATCTAGTATCTGGAGGTAGTTGGAAACTATCGAGCAAGTAGGTATTTTAGAGTGAATTAGACAAAGCTTTTAAATTCCTTCGCATGTTTCTTGTAACGACGCGACGGAAAGTTATCAGTGTGTGAGTATTCGCATTGAACCCCAATCGAAAAGTTTTAATTACGTTTTTGAGTGCAATCTTCGCTGGTCTGCCACTACACACGAAGCTAGATAACCCTCCGGAGTTCACTTTGGAAACTGCTTTATAGATCTCTGCTCATTGGCTCCCCTTCTGAAAGCTCCAATCCTATTGGTGAGAAAGCGATTATTCTACCACCTACTTTGCAACTTATTCCCGGTGGCGGTTTTATAATTTTTTATTGGTTTCGTTAATTATAAAGACTGAATCTTTTGAGTAATTGGAATCGGTGAGAATTATTTTTAATTGGGATTTCTACAAAGTTTTAAATTCTTTGTGGAACTGTTTAATTTCATTGATAAGTTTGCAGACTTTGTTTTTTACTAGGAATCTTTAAATCTTTCATCGTAATTACATTTTTCTATACGCAGTCGTTGCCCCATCATGTAAGAAGTCATGCGTTCAAATCTTACTCACTTCATTTTATAGCAAATAATACGATTGTGCCTAAAATGGTTTAATTAAGACATTCATTGTAACTGCTAAGGGATATATTTACAAACTTAAAATTTACAGTTAATGCAATAATAAATATTGTGTCTTCTATTTTTGATAGTAGCAATTTAAATATCAATTAGAATTTTACAAAACTCTTTAGAAAATATACATACATACATACATAACATCACGCTATATCCCATTAAATGGGGTAGCACGAACCCGTCAACATTCTCATCCTGACACACGATTCTCGATTTGACCACATTAGAGTCTTGGGGCCCTACTGTTTGTAGTGAAATCTATATTTTGATTGTAATTTTCTTTAGCACAGTTTAAATTCCTGAACTGTCTCTTGTGAAGCTAGAGTGCAACCATTGTGCAACAATTGTACAGTACAAGGGAAAATAAATTACTTTTAAACAGACTTAAATATTGATTAAAAATAAATTAACAGGTATGTTACAGAATACTAACAACCTGTTATAATTTTATTACATACATACATACATAACATCACGCTATATCCCATTAAATGGGGTAGCACGAACCCGTCAACATTCTCATCCTGACACACGATACTCGATTCGACCACATTAACACTTCCTCCATACAAACTCTTTCTTTTCTCACAACCAAAATCCATCATCACGCAACAAACATTCATCCATTCGCTCCTGTACACCAGTTTCGTAAATCTTCACTTACGCCCACTTCTCTAACAACGAATCTATAAGAAATGAAGGCAGCATCGCCTGCGCTTGTTTAAAAATTCATTTAACATATGAAGGTGAAAATAATTAAAATAGTTTAAATAAAAAGTCACAGACCTGCATTACATTATTTTTAGATTATTTATTTATTTATTTATATAATACAAGAGATAAAATCTGGTGCCATCCGCGTTACATAAGCACGTACTTGTGCAATTCGTAAATACATTTCGCAGTTTAATACAATGCATTTCTTGCTAAAGAAACGAATACACTCTTAAAAATATATGCAACAACGATAACTAGAACAACAAGATAGAATCATATATCATATCACAAATCATTCGTTCGGTACTACACTTAAATGAAAGTGGGAGTCGAGTTAAGATTTATTTTTATTTATTCTTCGTTTATATAATAAATACATAAATATATCATCACGCCTTTTACCCATTACTGAGTGTGGCACTCTGCCTAAGCATATACCGGTAAGTGATATATTTTTTCGCGTGAAGTACGGTTACCAGCCGTCAAATCACGGCGCTCAAAGATATTAGTGGAGGGGAAGCCACAGGGGTAGATTTAATTTGGTGAAAATTGTTTGTCGGCTGTGGGGATCGAACCAGGGTTCTCAAGATCCACAGGCCGACAAGATACCACTGAGCCACCTACCCCATAATTATAATTATCTAATGCTCTTTTTTAAAGTTCTGGTGCAAGTGTCCATCACACATAAAAATTATCCAATAACAAATAAAAATTACAATTACAAAGTTTCTATTTGCTAAAGTCGTTAAAAATTAACCGAGTTAAATGCAGAAAACGTTTCTTATACATACATAACATAACGCTATATCCCATTAAATGGGGTAGCACGAACCCGTCAACATTCTCATCCTGACACACGATACTCGATTCGACCACATTAACACTTCCTCCATACAAACTTTTTCTTTTCTCACAGCCAAAATCCATCAACACGCAACAAACATTCATCCATTCGCTCCTGTACACCAGTTTCGTAAATCTTCACTTACGCCCACTTCTCTAACAACGAATCTATAAGAAATGAAGGCAGCATCTCCTGCGTTTGTTTAAAAATACATTTAACACAATTGCAGTTACACACTGTATAGTAAAAACTGCAAATGAAGCAAAAAAGATGAGGAAGGAAGGGAGTATCTGCCTGCGCTTGTTTTTGAAACTGAATTCCACACAATTGCAATTGGACACTCTATAGTAAAATCAGAAAATGAACCAAAAGATAAGAAAGGAAGGGAGCATGTCCCTGCACTTGTTTTTGAAGGTGAACTCCACACAATTGCAGATAAACAATTAATTGCAATTTTAATTATAATAACTAATTGGATAGCTATGAACGCAGCTTAAACTACTGTAATTGAGATTTAGTTCCTGTTTCGCAAAGTTACAAATAATTAATTAAATAAATAAATAGTTTTCTTCAAAAGTAATTTAACTGTTGTGATAATATTTTCGTCTATTTTGATAAAACTATTCGTAATTCCTTTTTAATTTTCTTTTGATGAAAAATTCTAGATAGTTAATAAAAAAGGAACAAAACAAAATATGAGAACGTCGGTAAAAGTTTTTAAAAGCATCAAAGATTTATTAACAGTTTGCATTTTTGTTGGATAAACCTCATTTTGACCACTTTGTGTCCACTAAAAAAAAACTTAATAGGTCTTGTTTTTATCGCTACACTATTTGAAAGCCCTGAAAGCTAAAAAGCATTTTTATCAGAAAGGAACAAATCAGTTATATTCTGTAACTGGATTATCTTTTAATATAAAAATAAATAAATAAATATATCATCACGCCTTTTACCCATCACTGGGTGTGGTACTCTGCCTAAGCAAGTCTGGGTAAGTGATATATTTTTTCGCGTGAAGTGCGGTTACCAGCCGTCAAATCACGGCCTCCAAAGATATTAGTGGTGGAGGAGCCACAGGGGTAGATTTTTTAAATTGGTGAAAATTGTTTGTCGGCTGTGGGGATCGAACCAAGGTTCTCAAGATCCACAGGCCGACTCGATACCACTGAGCCACCTACCCCATAATGACAAGTTTATAATAATATTCAAATAAAAATTAAACAAATTGATAAGCACATTATGCACGTTTTTTAGTATTAAAACAAAAAATAGCAATTTTTTCACTATTGGTAAAAGTTGAAATAAAATTAATATATCATCATGCTTTTTACCCATAACTTCTGGATGTAGCACTCTGCCGTAGCAAATCTGGGTAAGTGATATATTTCTCCTCGTGAATTGCGGTTACCATATGTCAAATCACGGCCCCCAAAGATGTTTGTGGAAGGGAAGCCACAGGGGTAGTGAAAGTGGTTTGTCGGCTGTGGAAATCGAGACATATTAATACTTATCTCTTATATTATTTGTTGTGCCCTCAAAGAAATCTTTCTTGTACCGGCTCTGTAAATATATACCAGTAATCTGGATTGTGATAAACTGTTCAGGAAGTACATACATGGCTACATACGCAACAAGAACAAAACATGTATGTATCCTGTTCCTGTTCTATGTTTCAAATACATTAATACATACAATGATGTTATCATTCAGAATGTAAAGTTGCTCTATATTATTATTATTTTTGTTAAATAATACAACCGTTATTAAAATGAATTATGCGTTTAATTGAGTGCTTCAAGTTGATGTTTTTGAAACTAAATATAAACGAAATATAATGGGTAGGTGGCTCAATGGTACCCTACCCCTTCACGAATATCTTTGGGGGCCGTGCATAAATATATCACTTATCTTTCTACGGCAAAGTATCACATCTAGTAAAGGGTAAAAGGCATGATGATATATTTATTTTATTTACAATAATTTTAAATGAAAAGTTAGAAGTTTCAAACATTCACTTTATATATATATATATATATATATATATATATATATATATAAATATATCATCACGCTTTTTACCCATTACTGAGTGTGGTACTCTGCCGCAGCAGATCTCGGTAAGTGATATATTTACGCACGTGAAGTGTAGTTACCAGCCATCAAATCACGGCCCCCAAAGCTGTTAGTGGAGGGGGAGCCATAGGAATAGATTTAATTTGGTGAAAATTGTTTGTCTGTTGTGGGGATCGAACCAGGGTTCTCAAGATACACAGGCCGACTCGATACCACTGAGCCACCTACCCCATAAATAAAAATATATAATATATCATCACAATTTTTACCCATTACTGGGTGTGGTACTCTGCCGCAGCAGATCTCGGTAAGTGATATATTTACGCGCGTGAAGTGCAGTTACCACCCGTCAAATCACGGCCCCCATAGCTGTTAGTGTAGCCACAGGGATAGATTTAATTTGGTGAAAATTGTTTGTCGGCTGTGGGGATCCAACCAGGGTTCTCAGGATCCACAGGCCGACTCGATACCACTGAGCCTCTTACTCCATTTATTTCACTTTATATTTGCAATAAATGTTTTTAATTTGTTGGTATGAATGCTAGCATTGTTTGACATATGACAAACATTAACTATAAATTATAAATCCTAATTGTAATTACTAATTGTACAGCTGTGAACTGTTAATTTTATTCTCATTGGAATCATGCAAATTGCATATTCATGTCTGAAGTTTATGTATCAAACTGTTGCTACATCATTTCTTCTTTGATGTTTACTCAAAGATGTCTATCCTTGTAAGAAATATATTTAATGCACTCGAACTAATGCTCCAAGAAATGTAAACTTGAACCTCTTCGAGTAAATCACCTCCGTAGAAATATTTTGATAGATAGGAGTACCTTTCACGTTCAACTCATACAAATACTTCAATCAATAAGTGAAGTAAAAAGTAAGAATTCAATATTTTAAGATGTATCCAAGTTTCTTGATGTGTCAGGCAGCCAACATAAGTAAGCAAAAATCCCTTGAATTATAGTTCTGCTTTTGAAGCTTGGTGCTAGAGCTTCAAAACTTTTCAAGTTTAAAATGGGGAAGAAAATGTTTTGATTAAAACAGTAAATTTTTCTTATCGGTTTGACAGGATTAGTAAATATTTGTAACCTCTATATTTTTAACTTGAACAGGGTGGCGACTAACCTGGAAAACCGGGAAAAGTCAGGGAATTTTATATTTCTGGAAAAGTCAGGGAAAAGTCAGGGAATTTTATTCTATGTCAGGGAAAAAAGTTTTTTAATTTAATTTTAGAAAAATAATTACAAACTTTTATTTCAAAATGTATTTAGTTATTTTTAGATTTTATTGGCAGAATACCCTTTATTAGATAGATAGTATACCTTTATTGGCAACAAATACCCTTTATTGCTTCTTAAGAGTGAGAACCGCCATCTATGAAAATATAACCGAAGGATGTTTACTAATTCAAACTGTTTTGTTTTGTCTAACGTTTCTACCGCGCTATGTTTTTTCTGTATGCAATATTTAAGGTTGTGTCTTTGCCTGTTTAGAAAGACAAATTGATTTTGCTTTTACTATAAATTTAATAAAAAAAAAACCAATTATATTACAATATATGATATAATATATGAAATGTAACCATAAATTCATAAATAAGTCAATATTCTAGAAGTCAGGGAATTTTTTTACTTAATCAGGGAAAAGTCAGGGAAAAGTCAAGGAATTTATTAATGTTACTTGAATCGCCACCCTGTTGAAGTTCAAATATAGTTGTGGTAGAGTAGTTGGTACAGTCGAGATGAAATCTTGCTTATTTCGAAAAAAAATTTCATTGAGATTGAATTATTATTGTGCAGAGTAATAACTAAATTACTTCCGTCAGTACGGTGGTGTGGAATTCGAATCGCAGTCAAGGTAAAAATTATATGAACTACCACACTGCGGCTCGGTGAGTGCGGACCCTGTACTGTAATTGGGATTAAGTTCCTGTTGTACAGCGTAACATAAATATGTAACACGAGCAGGACTGGGTGAATAAGTTGATCTTACCGGACTGCGTCAATTGTAACACGAAAGAAATGGACGCAGTCTTAAAATTTTATCAAACATACCGCTATTAAAGTTTAAACTGAATTGAACGCGAAATGTTATAATTTAATATGAGGATGGAAACAGATTTATTATTTTAATTATATTTTTATTTATATTAACACTTAATTCACTAATCTAGTTTTAAAATTAAATAAAACGCGAACACCGCGTGATGTGAAGATCTACATCTTCACGCTTTGAGTCGATGGACGAGTCTGATGGTTTCCACCAAAACACTTGCTGCCCTGGGTACGATACCCACATCTGGAATCCATCCCTCTTGCATCGGGGTGGACACAGATGTCTCAAATGTTTTGATTATGTAGTCTGACACTTTGGCCCTGCAGATAACGCGAACATGAAATCTTGTTGGAATTCTAAGAATATTAACTATAACTGTCTCTTTTTATAATTTAATGCCCTATATTCGAAAACCAAAAGATCTCACACTCAGCCTTAATGGCACATGGGGTCACGAGTGTCAAATTACACGAAACCAACATTATCTAAACGCAACATAACAACAATGAGATAGCTCATATTGTTACAAATAAATAAATACAAATTTGCAGGACGTTGTTCTGAAGGCTATGACTTGTGAACGATATATATTTCAGTAAGTTGAGCTTTAAGGCATCGCTTATAACTTATAAGAAAGTAAAACCTGGAGCTGTCAAAAAAACGCGAAACAAGTTGAAGTTTTATTTACACCTTGATTAATATTAAGATTAAACCCAAACAAAAATCTACGTATCCGGAAGTTTAGAACTGAGATAATTAATTGCTAATTAAAGTCAGCGAGCAAAGCGTGGTGTGGCAACGCTGTAAAAACCTCCGCGTGAATAAAACACAAGCAGGAACGTTGCCATGTTTATAACTAAATAAAAACGTCCATGTAATATACATAGGAAGTTTCGACTAGGGGTTGGTTGGTTGGAAAGGGATTGTGGTCGAACAAACGACTGTTTTCTTTTGAAATATTCGTGCGATAAATTAGAGCAATGGTGCCGTTTATGTTGGTCATTTGCGAGGAGAGGGGAGCTGGAGATATATGCGACGATTACGATTCCAATAGCGGATGGTGGTAATTGCTTTGATCGTAATCATAGCCCACATATTCCAAATAACAACAAAAAATTATATAAAAATATAAAGTAAACACTTGGCTATGTTTCACAAAATTCAGCCTCCAAGTCACCTTATGAGGGCATCGTCAGAGGCTGGCCGGCACAGTTAGTAACCTTAGACGCGTTTCGCTCTTATTAGAGCTCATCAGTATGGTATAACTCACTTCTTCACCTAGAACAAAGTTCATGTGAAGAAGCTGGTGACGAAGAACTGTGCCAGCAGAGAATAAGATCTCTAACAAACTAATAAGATGACATGAGAAGTTTTGTGGAACTGATCATGCCATCTACCGAAAAAAAGGGAAAGCTACGCAATAGCAATTTAAATAACAACAAAGACAAAATTAATTGTCTTACTAGTTTGTTAGAGATCTTATACTATAGAAAGTTTGATAATCGAACGAAAGAACAAACGAACAAATGGATAGAATGATTGAAGTTTCAACAAAAAATAAATAAAAATGTGAATGTGATAGAAGCATGCCGAAGCTGTGTTCAAATCTTGCTTCATCGTATAGTTACAATTATGTCTGGGTAGTTTTTATTCCAGTTGTAATTCGGATTAAATGTCCCTAATTGTAAATCCAAAAATTCGTTAGTGTATATATAAAATTAGCGTGAGAAAATTGAACCAAATTTGTCATGAACGCTATTGGTCGTTGGTAGGTAATTACGTAACACAAGGCCAATAAAAACCCTTGGCTCTGCTGGACATCAAATCAAATCGAGTGAGAGAATCAGCTCACTGTTTACGTTTACTATTTATTTCCAATTTGCAAGCGTTTCGCATGTGTTTCGTACAACAAACAAAACCCTGGAAAGAATACGTGGCATAATAGAGGACGCGATAACAGCGTATTAACAAAATAAACAGTGAATTCGATGTTGTTGTGTTGGCAGGAGTGTGGGACCAGGACATTATCATTCTGGTGTTGTAGACAAGACATAACATGGCGAAGCGAAGGGACAAGGAACAAGAGGGTACTAGGACATGACAGCTGGTGGATCGATCTACTAACTACTACATTACAATCATAATAATAATAATAATGGGGTAGGTGGCTCTTGAAAACCCTGGTTCGATCCCCACAGCCGACAAACAATTTTCAACAATTTAAAATCTACCCCTGTGGCTCCCTTTTCACTAACATCTTTGGGGGCGTGATTTGACGGCTGGTAACCGTACTTCACGCGAAGAAATATATCACTTACCGAGATCTGCTTCGGCAGATGCCACACCCAGTAATGTGTAATAATTTTAGTTTCTCTATAATAATGACACCAAAAATTCCAGTAATGAAGTTGTTCTAGATTTAATATAATGAGACCTAAAAAGAATGTCGGTATCTTTCTCTCTCTCTCTCCCGGAAGCGGGTAAAAAACAAAAGAGCATCTCGTTATTCCGGTGCAGTTTGCATCAGATAAAAGTGATTCGGAAAATTCATCAATACGAGGCTCGCCTCTTCCAGTCTAAAATATGAGTTATAGCGCAGTCCTCGCTAACGTCAAATCTGCAATTCCATTCAAAATATTATTAAAAAGAAGATAGCTCTGTGGAGAGGAAAAGAGATAGCGTAATTGATTGCGGCGTGAGAGGAAAAAAGATAGCGTAATTGATTGTATGGGACGTGTACGAGTTTTTATTTTACAAATGTGATGTTGTTGGATTATCACGTGCTATTTTGTTATGTGCTGCTTCAGGAACGATATGAATAAATTTTTAATTTCTTTTTGAAAATTTTATTGCAATAAATTTTCTTGATATACGAAAGCCATTACGGTGGTGTGGATATCACTACGGAATTCGAATCCGGAGATCCCGAGTTCGAATCTCACTCAAGCTAAAAATTATATAAACGGCTCGGGGAGTGCGGATTCTGTACTGTAATTGGGATTAAATTCCTGTTGTACAACATAACATAAATAAATACAGAAATAAATTACCATGACTAATAATGAGATATCAATAAAGTAACTGTTAAACAAATGTATATTATAGACAAAGGAAAAAGCAGAAAATAAGCAATTAACAATTGAAATATATAGGCGTAATATCTGCTGAAATTATCATAATTAATAATGAATTTATCTTTGACGTTGCGCTGCCACCATAATGTATCATACACCCAAAGGGTAATAAAGAAATCAATACTGATTTACATACAAATTAAAATTAGTTTTAATATTTTGAAGCTCATTATTTACCGCGCATTAGGGATCTAGTGTACTCAGGTGTATTTTTCATTTTAAATTTGACAGTTGCCATTAATTACACCTAACAAAACTACCGTTTATAATTTACATATTAAATAAAATGCAAAATGTGAAATTATGTTTCTGTCATATACGTTTCAGTTACAGCGTTAGTTAGTTAGCGATAGACGAACTTATTTCAACTTATATCTAAAAAAAATCTGATGTGGACAACACATGACTTCCTTGTACGCGTATTAAACTATAGATATTGTTTGCATTGCACATATTTGACATTAAATCTTTTATTTTTTGTTCTAATCCATAGCAAACTTAATTATTTTTTTTAATCTAAAAATATATAATATTTAAATCTAGATATCTCGTTTATGCAAAAAGCTAATTTAAAAATTCTTAATGTGATAGACGCAGAATTTAATTCTCTAAAACTTTTATTTGCAGCATTCATTTCTAAAATTAAAATAATACCATTTTTTTCAAGGAAAACTGTTAGCAGCTTCATGAAATGTGCCACTCCCGGTTAGTCTATTTTAACCAAAATCTATTATGTTATTTCCATTGATATAGTAGTCTTATATACCAAATTTGGAAAGTTTTAAATTATATTTGAATATAGTTTTTCATGAAAATCTATTATAGGCTTCAAGTAAAGTACCACTTCCGGTAGTTGTATAATGACCAAAAAGGGAGGTGCACAACTAGATGTTATAACAGTCCTAAATATAAAGTTTCAATTTTCTACGGCTAACCGTTTTTGAGTTATGCGAGATACGTACGTACGTACGTACAGACGGCATGACGAAATTAGTAAAAATGGATTCAGGGAGGGCCAAAATACCTATTTCCGTTGAAATCTGAGAACCGAAAATTTTCACGATTACAATACTTCCTTTACTTCGTACAAGGAAGTAAAAAGTAATTGCAATTATTCAGTTTCACAAAAATCTATAAACTCTTCAAATAAATAGAAACTTTTCCCAATCTGCAGTCATTTTCTAAATGGAAAACAGCCGTTACCATAGTTGAAATAAGAACATTTATTTTATGTCACAAATAGAATTGAAAGATATATCACTAAAAATAAAATCCAAATTGATTGGATTTTATATTACCGTAGAAAAAACAGAAGAATTCCGATTAAATGAACTAATATTTAACAAACTAAATAAAAACGCAATGTCTAAAATGTAATTAAAATAAACAAACATATATATTTTTGTTGGCAATTTTATGTTCAAATTTGAAATACATATTTGCTGACAGGAGTCACAATACATTCTTTCAGTATTTTTCAGAAAGAAAATAAACAACAATTGCTCTCGTACTCATTTCATTTACCAAACACATGTATTCTAAAACAAATGTTGAAATATCATCACACTGTTTACCCAATTCTGGGAACAGAGCTAAATAACAGCAGGTTTCAGTACATGAAATATTGTACAGACGAGTCATAGAAATAATATTAATTAATATATTTTATCTGAAACATTTGCTTGAGCTTTAAGACTCAGGAAAGCTTTGTTTTGCCTGCCTAGGCAGGTAATGTAAGAAACTTGAGTGTCTAGTTACTTACCAACATCAAATACTGACTGAATATGTAAGTCAAATATTTCTTTTAATTTAAAATATGTATTATTTGTTTATAACTTTTAGGTAAAATGTTATCCGTAACACGTCAGTAAAGCGTCGTACAGGATTCGTAAGCTGTTTCATACTATCTACTCATCCTGTAATTGAACGCTTTCCTGACTTTTTACGTAAATAACTATTCCTTTATGTATAACTGTAGGTGTGTTAGATCTGTAATTGCAGATGAAAGTAAAGACTATTGCATTTGAGTGGTTCTGATTTCAATACTGATACCAACTTTGAAATATCAAATGAAATATATTATATATATATATATATATATATATATATATATATATATATATATATATATATATATATATATATATATATATATAAATATAAATAAAAATAAATATATCATCACGCCTTTTACCCATTACTGGGCGTGGCACTCTGCCGAAGCAGATTTCGGTAAGTGATATATTTCTTCGCGTGAAGTGCGGTCCAGCCGTCAAATCACGGCCTCCAAAGATATTAGTGGCGGAGGAGCCACAGGGGTAGATTTTTTTTAAATTGGTGAAAATTGTTTGTCGGCTGTGGGGATCGAACCAGGGTTCTCAAGATCCACAGACCGACTCGATACCACTAAGCCACCTACCCCAAGCATCTATCTATTTTTGTTTCACTTCCATGGCTATTTGATATTTTCAAGTTAATTTTTAATATTTTTTTTATTTAATTTCTGTCGTTATAACGCATGTAAATGTAATTATGTTTATTGATTGATTGATAGAAGCAGAATTTTATGCTCTACAACATTTATTTGAAGCATTTTTGGCTAAAATAATTTGGGGAGCAATGGGCACAGAAAAACTGTTTTTTCATGTTAATCGCCTATGTACACAGGTATGATGTTCCACCCGGTATATATATATTTATATAAATAAATAAATGATAATAAAAGTTTGTAAACAAATTAGATAAAATATACTGAATAAATATAAGGGTTCTAAATTGTTGTACAAAATAAAACTCATTCGCAAAAAACAAATACACGAACAAAACATCCCCTGTTGTGATAGCAACTAAACAACCTTCCTTTGTTATTTTAACCAAATTTCATATATTTCATTGTGCACACAGAGCGATCTATCGATAATTCACTACAACAATAACTCGTATTTCATTCGAAGCTAGCGAATAGAAGCATCCGTTATGCTACAGGGAAAATCCAGGGTTATATAAAGCGCCACCTTTCACAAATGTCATCCCTAGCAACTGACTGAAATGCAACACTGTAGAATGGACAAAGGGGTAGCTTGATGTATTGTGAACAGGCTTGTTATTTTTAAATGTTATTGAAGGTTACAGCAGACACTTAAATTCCTAGTATACTTATAATAGCACATGCTATTTTATTTTTATTTCTTTCAACTCTTTATATTCATCCTGCAATTAATATATTCCTACAAATCCTACCTCGTCCACGCAATTTCCCACCTTTAATTTCATCAATCTTTCATTCGAAATACCTTTATTTTCTGCTGTCAAACATTTAGACAAAAAATCTTTAAAAAATAATGGTTCAAAAAGTTCTTCATACTTTTATTAGAATTATTATCATAAGACCTCCTCATTTTATCAATAATATGCTAGATAAATGGCACTTTATAAGGCATTCATGGTAACTAAGTAAATAAGAAATTACAACCCGTAGCACGGTAAAATTTTACAAAACTCATAAAAAATTAATATAAAATAATTTGACATAAACAATACTTATTTGCGTAAAAAGTCAGGAAAGTGTTCATTTACAGGGTGAGTGAAAGAGCTTACGAATCCTGTATGATGCTTTACTGACGTGTTATGTATAACATTTTACCTTAAACTTATAAACAAATAATACATATTTTAATTTAATTTAAATTTGACTTACATTTTCAGTCAGTATTTTATGTTGCTAAGTAACTAGACACTCACGTTTCTTTCATTACCTGACTAGGTCTTAAAGCTCAGGCAAATATTTATTTACATAAATTTTCGTTGTTGTCAAGGAATTTTATTTTATGTCAAAGTCTATTAATACTTTAAAAAAAATTAATAAATGCATTTTTCTGAAATCGTCAAGAAAATGCCTACTTTCCTGACGCATTTTAGTATGGAAAGTAAGTGTTTACCAAAACATTTGCAAAACAGTCAGGTAAAGTACTTTCCTGACTAGTCAGGAAAGTACTTTACCTGACTCAAATAAATAAACTAAATAACTAAAAAATTTAATAAGTTTTTTATTTATTTTTATCAATAACATTCATACTAAATATACAATTGCTTAAATTACTAAAATTTATGTATGACACTGGCGAATTTGAAGCTAAATTTATGGGAGATTCAGTAAATAAAATAAGCAAGTAGCACATTTGCTGACAAATTATTTAGCTTTTTCCAATCCATGAAAATTTCATACTCTTTATCATATGGGTCTTTGGACTTGCTCGGTAATAAATTTTCAACAGCCGCAGTTGCTTGATTTAAGATTTCAGGAGGAGTACTTGAAAATACCGCCTCATACTCATTTTCATCTATATTTTCCAACATTATAAAGAAATCTTCTCTGTCAACAATATTACTTTCGACACAAATATATTCAATAGATTTTTCACATAAGATATTGTTTTCAACAACTTTTGTTATCACCTTGGATATGTAGTTTGCTGCCAATATGATTCTTACCAAAAAATTTAACATTATTAAATATTTATTATTAATTATATTGATAAAATATAAATATGAACGATTTCAGAAAAATTAGTATACATAATACGTCACGAAAGTGTTTTACTTGACTCAGCGAATTAAAATACTCGGCCTCACGGCCTCGTACTTCAAACAACCGCTTCGTCAAGTAAAGCATCACTTTCCTGACTTATTATGTAATATACTATTACCGAAATAGTATATACACTTCAGGAGAGAATGCTATTCTTCTCTTCATGATAAATCATGTATTTCTCTCCCTGGATGTATAATATACTATGTGAAAATATTCGCTGAAGAATGTTGAGATTTATCTTGAAGATAAATGGCTCTGAAAACCACTAGTTAAAAAGCAGGATTCACGTCATGGCACCACAGGTGTAGCACCAGCACTTCAAGCAACTCGAACTTCTTGTCGTATATCTTCCTGCTGTACCTTCCTGCGCATTTATTCCTGCTGCGGTTCAAACTGTTTCCTAGTTATTAATTACGTTTATAACATTTTGCACACGAGGTCATGGCACACTACGACCGCCAGATTATTCAGATTAAACTGTTGTTGCCGCATTTGTTTTAATTAATTTATTAACCCCCCTTTTTTGGAGGTAATCATCCTAGTGTGATTTGGTATTGGTGTTAATTCAACCATTCAACAATCTGTATTTATAAAGTCAAAATGTTAGTGTCGATAGCTCGTCTACGAAACTAAAAAAATTAATTGTTCCAAATAATATTCAGTATATTTATTTATGTTACGCTGTACAACAGGAACTTAATCCTAATTACAGTACAGAGTCCGCACTCACCGAGCCGCAGTGTAGTAGTTCACCGTACTGTATGTCACGCTTAATTCATTAAATAAACACAACCAACAATAAACAGAAAATGGCGTCGAATCCAGTGAAGAATATAACATCTGATGTTCCTATGTCTTTATTCACTTTCATTGTGTGGAAGCCCTCACGTTTCATGCAAATTTCAAGTCTCTCTTATAACATTCAAAAGAGATTTAACAAATTTTCTTCACTCACTACCAACATGCTGGAAAGTTTCTGCCAAAAGTAAAATTGTGTTTCCAACAGTTTATAACAGACTGAAGAGGCAGATAATATAGACATGGAAACTGGAAAGTACCCGAGTTTAGGACATTTTTATCCAGAAAATATATGAATGTTATTATAAACAATAGGAATCTATTCCATATTAAACACTTGCATCTTATAGAGTCTAATCTTAAACGAAGCTGTATTTTAAATTATAACATGTTTGAGGGCTATAATTTGAGCGCTGGTAATTATACTTTAAGCGCAAAATATATACAGATTTGAGAACCCGGGTTCGATTCTAACAGTGTTCATTTGTGGCTTGCCCTTCACTAACATCTTTGGGAGTCGTGATTTGACGACTGGTAACCAAGGGGCGCCGAGAGGAAAAGCGGGCCCCGGGAAAAAAATTCGGGCCCCCTTTAACTTTGAATATTTATTAATTAAATATAAGATACAAAAAAATATATGTATGACAACAATAAGAATTATTAATATCTAAATAAAGTTATAACAATATAAATAAAATTAAATACAAAATTCTGAGTTAATTGGTGCAGCGATGTGTATTGTATACTCACTGTATGACTATCTAATATCTAGTTGCATATTCGATAAATGCAGGGGATACCAAAACAGCACTACGCACAAATGTATAGAGCCTTTGCCTATGTGTGTTGTATACAATGTAGTAATATAACAAACAAAAATGCAACAATGTAATCATGTACTTTTGAATAGTGTATAAATTTATTTAAAATTTGCAACTGGGGCCCTTGATCAAGCATTTCGTCATTTAGTACTTTATACAATGTAATAAATTGTTGAAAACGTGTATCAGACATTTCGTCATGTTTTAGTAAAGAATATAAAAAATTGGTGAAATAGTAGAAAAGCAATTTATAAAATAGCATCACATCCGGGCCCTTTGAATTTCACGGGCCCTGGGTATTTTACTCCCCCCCTACCCCCCCTCTCGACGGGCCTGCTGGTAACCGCGCTTCAAGCGCATAAATGGGTAAAAGTCGTAATGATAACAGTGACAGTAACTCTATTGACCTCGTGAAGCCTCAACGATTTTACTCAATTCTGAATGTGTCAACAAAAAGCAATATCTATAAATTTGAAATATTTTAAAGAAAGTATTGTTAGTAAACTTGTGCAATGAAATTTCATTTTTATTACAATTTTGATATTCTTATACGAAATATTTGTATTTTTCTCCGGATCAACTTGTGTTGTTTCCATTTAATGAAATTATATATTAACTGTGGGCGAATAAAATAAAGACAAGCACAAGAAGAGAAGAAAACAAACACGAGAATACCTCATTCTTATGACAGAGCTCAGAAATAAGTTCACAATTGTATGAATTGAAACAAACAGAAATAATTGTATGTTTGTTAGATAAAACAGTCAATGTTTGTATGGGTAAAAGTGCTTCTTTACTAACTCTTTGAGTGGCATTTACCCTTATTACGATTGTTGTGGGTGGAACAATGAATTCAAGAACGGTAATAGTATATTGTAATACGAGTGAGGAAAGGGATAAATTGCAAAAGGAGCACGAGCGATAGCGATTGTTCCAATAGTACGAGCTTTGCAATGGCCCTTTCCCACGTGTGTTACATACTATTTTTTCAACAAATATACTTCATGAGGAACTGAATGATCTATTACAGGAATGGCGAACCTTATTTTTCATGTCCGTGCCACAAAGTCATAAAAATTCTTTTTTAAATAGATAACGTGCCACAATAAAATTTCATTCGAAATGTTATCGTGGTGAAACTATACATAAGTGTAATTAAATAAACAAATAAAAGCAATTCTTTATTAATCAATGTTTTACAAAAAGCAATATGCTACAAACAAAATTCACGTAAAAACAATTGTTTTTAATGTGATTTTTGTTGCTGTACACAAGATGATAAAGATTTAATATCTGGTTCATATTTAGTTAATTTCAACAGTACGCATGCAGAGCTCGACTCATCCGTCATTCTATTCCTATATTTATTTTTTATAAAATTTAATTCTGAAAATAGAGATTCACATGGCCACGTCGATGAAAATATTGATAAAATTGCCTTTGCTAATATTTTTAAACAATTAAACGTGTCAGGAATTGAATTACATATAGTTCGAATTTCATCTTCTGCAATTTTATTTATTTTATCCAATAATCGATTATTATTTTCAATAATTTCTAAATCATTTCTTAAATCAACAAATTTTTGGTTCCATATGGTACTTGACTGAAATTCAACTAATTCCATTTCTAATTCATTAAAATTGAATCACTCAAGGACTTTTAAATTTAATTTTTCAAATGGTATTGTATCAGGATATAAAATAAATTTTAAAGTTTCTTCAAATTCTTTAAACTGCATAAATCTTGCAGAAAATTCCTGAATCAGGGATTGAATTACCATTGAAAATTCTTTCGTTAATGACTCTTTATTTGGCTTTTCGTGACATTCACTTTCAGAAAAAAAAAATTGTATTCGGAAAATATTTATATGAATTTGAAAAAATATCACGATTAAAAACCTGTAATTTGACTTCGAACGCTTTGATTAAGTCAAACAATATAATGACTGTTTTATTAACACCTTGTAGTTTTATATTTAATTCATTTAAGTGAGAGCATAAATCAGTGAAAAAATATTACTTTGCTAGCCATTATACATCCAAAAATTGATTGTATTAGTCAATAATGTTCTCATTATTTAGAAATAATCTTATTTCCTCCAAACAATCTACAAATCTTTGCAAAATATTTCCGCGGCTTAACCAGCGTACATTATTGTATAAGTAAGCTATTGTATGACGAGTTTACTTCGTTTAACAATTCTTCAAATTTTCTTTAATTTAGTGTTATAATTTTGATTTTGTGCGTGCCATCAAAATTTTCAAACGTGCTACTTGTGGCACGCGTGCCATTGGTTCGCCATCCCTGATCTATTATAGTTGAAATAATTTAGAAAAAAAATAATTAATATCAAATATTGAAATTAGGGCATAATGCTGCCACTAGCTATTATAGAAGTACTGAGTATTTCCGCGTAATAAAACAGAAAATTCAATTAATATTCCATTCATCAACATCACAGCGAGAATTTTTCATGCGATGTGCACTCTAGGGCCCAAAACAAAACATTCAATTAATGTAAACAACCACAATTCAATTCAATGCAATGTTGAACATAATTCCAAAGTTACAACAATTAATAAGGGCTGATATTTACGGCTCTTTGGTTACAAAATGGCGGACAGGGAAGCTGTCCACTGTATCCGTGTCCGAATTTTGTTTTGCTTTGTGTTTTGTTTCCACAGTAGGATAAATGGACTTGTTGAACAAAATTAATTTAGGGGTGTTTAATAAATGTCATTGAACTTTGCCAAATACATTTCCAAAACCTAGTTTCTACGCAAATTTACATCTAATAATTTATCTTTTAAATTCATCCCAATTTCTGTAACTTATAGTGTAACTCACGCCACTCGGACCACACATTTTTTTTTAGTAAAAGACATTCTATTATATTATACATTATATATAATAATTATTAATGTAGCAGTTTTTTTTTTTGAGAAACATTCAATGACAATTTTTTCATTTGTGTTTTGGGTAAATAGGTCAAGTTTTCTTTGAAATCATGCGCATATTGGTATGTTATGCATCAAGGAAGGGAAACAAGCGATTATTCCCGCGTGTGAAGACGTAAGCGAGGGCCGAAGGCTCGAGCTGAAGTCGAGGTTTGCCAACTTCACACAAAGGATAATCGCGCCCTCCCGTGAAGCATATTATACTTTTTCTACAACCATTAAAAAAAGTAGGCGTTTTTGAACTTATTTGTATTATGAAAGTAGCAGATTTTTGCACTAGTGCAAAAAATGTGAATTATTTCTGCACTAGTGCAGAAAAGTAATTTAATATAAATAAACTCTATACAGTATACTTTCTTGAGTTTGTTTGTCATTGTCAGTTGTCATGGATACATTAAACCAGGTATCTTTCTAAAGTTTCTAAATTAATAAAAAAATTCAGAGATGTTACAATTACTGAAATTTGTTTTATTATTTTTATCAAAATTTGGTTTATGGTTGTAGAAAAAATAGTGTACGCAACTCGTGCAGAAAGGTTTTTTTTTTTAACTCGCGGTCTTGCAGCATTCACTTCGCTCATGCAGCAACGGACCACTCATTAAAAAAACCCATCTTTCTGCACTTGATACGTAAATAACTATTTCGTAACAAGTGCATAAAAATTACTGTCTTATCGAGAGAAATGTCAAATATGGGTTGCGTAACTAGTTACCTAGGAAACGCCGCAAACAACTAATAATCGTAGTCTCTAGGAAGAGAAACATGCTACCTAGGGAGAGAAACATAATGCATAATATAAGCAATGTTTCTCTCTCTAAAATTAGGGAATAAGAACGTGTTTCTTGTGCATGTGTTACGAAAAAATTGTTTCCTTATAAGATTTATTTATTTATTTATGTATGTTACTCTGTACAACAGGAATTTAATCCCAATTACAGTACAGGGTTCGCACTCACCGAGCCGCAGTGTGATAGTTCATATAATTTTTTAGCTTGAGCGCGAAATCTCCGGATTCTAATTCCGTATCGCTATCCACACGACCCTACTGACGTACTATTTGATTAAGACATTAACAAATGTCGTTCTCGAACCGTATAAGAGTATCAGGTGGGCCGTAGTTTGTACATTTAATAAATAAATAAACAAAAGATGTGAGGTTATCAGTAAAGCCCGGATTTTTAGGCAATTGCCTAGATTCAAATTTTAATATACTTCAGGAAATTTAGTTTTTCTATACATAGGTAACATGTTTACGTGTAATGGAAGGTTTTTTTTTCGTGCCTTAGAGCCTATTTTTTCTATATTTTGGTTATTGTGCCTATTTTACCTTATACAGCATATTTTGCCTATATTTGTTGCCTATTCTAACTTTTATTGAGCAGACAAGGTTTATCATCTACTTCGTTGACTAATTCAGCACTCGGCAAAGTGTTTCAACCTAACCTATAATACTTAAAGTACTTACTTTAATCAAGTTTTTGTGTGTGAATTTAAAATGCCGAAAGAAAAAACGTTTTTTAGTCAAAATTTTATGTGGCAATTCAATTGTGCCTTTGAAATTAATCAATGGAGCTGAGGTAACTTTAGACGATATGGCTAAATATAAGAACGCCTCTGTCACATTTTGTGATGTCGAACGAAGTTTTCAACTTACAAGCAAGTTCTGACAGACCGAAGACAGTCCCTTTCCGAAAATTTCATAGAGCAATTGCTCGTAATATTTTGTGAATTAAAGTTTACTACATAATTTGAATTTGCATAATAGTTAATAATATGAGAACCCTACATTATTATTTTTCAGATTGCATTAATTTTGGTTTAAAATGATTATTTTTTTCTAACGAAGAGTAGATACGAGTACCAATATTAGAAAAAGGATTCGTATTATTTTTTTAAAACTAATTATTTACATTTAGACTGCCTAAAATCCCGCCTATTTTAGAGTAATTACCGGCCTATATGCCTGCTTATTTGGCTGTTTTTAAGAGCCTAAATATCCGGGCTTTAGTTATCAGCCATCAGGCAGTACTGCAACACTGCGGCTCGGTGAGTCTGTAATTGGGATTTAGTTCCTGTTGTACAGAATAGCATTAATAAATAAATACAATTAATACATACAAAGAAAGAAAAGGAGAAAAACTAGGAACAATAAGGAAAACATACACGCGGTCGGGAAACTTTTGATGTGTATTCGCAAATGAGCTCAACATTACTCCAGAAAGTTTTCTAGTTGTTTTTCCGGGTCTCACGTGCATATTTCATAGAAATAATGCAGCTTTGTTGTAAATGTAATTGTGTTATTTTCCTCTGTGTTCTGGCGAAAAACATGGCAAGATGAGTAAACTTATTTTATGGAATAATAGAATATGTGAGATATGAAGAGATGCGATATGAATATTTAAGATAGGACAGATAAAGTTTGGTATGGAATACGACAAGTTTAGTTTCTAAAGACATTTAGAAAAAATGTTTTAATTGTCGATAACTTATACTTTTCAGAATTGTTAGTTTTACAAACTATTTTTACATCGGAATATGCTGTTTTTTACCACGTTAAACCTACCCCTATTGCTCATCTTCCCTAACATTTTTCGGAGCCGTGATTGGACGACTGGTAACCGTACTTCACGCGAATATATCACATACCGTGAGTGTCACACCCAGTAATGGGTAAAAGGCGTGATGATATATTTATTTTATTTTTATATTAGTAAATGTTTGTTTTATTTGAACTCCACATCCTTCAAACACAGTTATATACAGGGTGTTTCACAACTTATGGCTCTTATTTTAACCCCATATTATATTCCATGTACTGATTATAATTTTTGCAAAATTCGCAATATTAATTGCACTGGTTTACGAATTATTTCTTATATATATACCGGAAGTTTCACAACTTTTTTATAGTACTGCACTGGATTCGCTTTCCTATTAAACACAAACAATGAAGTAGGTATCAACTACGAAAGAATAATTACACAATTCAATTATTAGCAGTTATTTATAATAGAATTTTATTTAATTAATAACTTTAACATAATCATCCACCCAGTGGCAGTGGCAACGAAAAATTTTGGACTGGGAAACATGGAAAATAGTTTTGTGATTTAAAAAAAAATTCTTTTTGTTTCATGATCAGCACGTCGTACAGAATATATCCTTTAATTTTTTGCTCTAAGTTGTGAAACACCCTGTATATATAAAATAAAAAAATATATCATCACGCCTTTTACCCATTACTGGGTGTGGCACTCTGCCCAAGCAGATCTCAGTAAGTGATATATTTTTTCGCGTGAAGTGCGGTTACCAACCGTCAAATCACGGCTCTCAAAGATATTAGTGAGAGGGAGCCACAGGGGTAGATTTAAATTGGTGAAAATTGTTTGTCGGTTGTGGAGATCAAACAATTTTCACCATTTTCTTATATATTAATAATTAAATTATAATTAGAAACCCTACAATAGTCCATTTATTCATTATACAATATATAAATATATGTGTATTTGTAGTGTTATAATTATAAATTTAAAAATATATCTTCATCTAGTGGCACTAAAAATGTTTACTTCAAGTAGAATTAATTTTGTGAAAATCCTTCTGTTTCATAATCAATACATTGAATACCCTATGGGGTTTAAAATAAATGTCTAAAATGTATTAAGAATTGGATGAATCACTTGGCCTGAAATTTACATTTCTTCTAAAGATGATATTTCGACTCTTTAAGGGGTAAGGCCACTCTAAAAATGTTTAAAAATGTATTTTTTTTTATTTGCTTAAATTATAGCTTAAACCCTTAGGAATAAGGGACAATTAATTTAAATGCCGCGCGGAAATATTTCAGAAGGCATATATCTATTAGTACTAGTATTTATATATATATATATATATATATATATATATATATATATATATATATATATATATATATATATATGACTCAAAACATTAAACGCGTTTTTCTCGAAATCATATTTTCAAAATCGAGCGAATAGAAATCTGAAATACTAATTGATGGATCGTGCTGAATCTTTTTATTTCTTATTCTAGATATAAAATACTCAAAAACTACGGGGGCTTTTTTTTAAGTGCTTCATTCGTTTTTTATGGTCGTTTTTATACATAAAAGTCCCGAATAATGAACTTTTTTTTCGAACGTGCGCTATTTTGTTAAAAATCAAAATTTTCAAAATCCAGCCCGTAGTTTTTTAGAGTATACATCAGAGATTAAGAAAACATATCCTTTTTTGATCCAGGTCTATTGCTGTTCCCGGAATGTTTTCGCCCGATTTGCCCTACGCGCCGAGAGGAATCGCCATTTTTTTTAAATTTCTGACGACAATTTTGAATATTTTCTTTTAAAAAAAATTTTAAATTAAGTTTAAAGAGCACTAAATAAAGATCCAAAAACAGTTCTTAAGCAGCACGTTTAGATTTTGTTAAAAAAAATCTTGAAAATTACCCTTTTTTTCCTTGTCTAGAGTGGCCTTACCCCTTAAGAGATCATCTTCAGGCCAGTAGTAAGTTACAATTGTATTAGTATCGTCTGAAAACCAGACAGTAAGATAATAATAGTGTACGCTACTAGAGTCAAAGAGTGAGTCTAAAATTTAGTAGAGATGGGCGAATATCAAATTTCTCGAATTCGAATATCGAATACGAATATTAATCAGATCTCGAATATTCGAATACTCCTAAATGTTAATTTATTTATTATTAATAATTTATTTAATTATGTCCTTTTCATTATTTGAATGAAATTGTTAAGATAAAAAAGGTGGAACGTACGGGCTGATGTTGACGAAAAACAAATTTGAAATATGGTACGTCTTCATGGTTTTGAAACAAAATATCTTTGTTATTAATAATTTCAAAGTATTGTACTAGCTTTAAGTTTATGTACAAATGATAAAGAAAAACATAGTCAAAAATTGAGGTCAACATATGGCGCGTTATTCGAGGTATTCGAATGTTCGCTATACTGACGTTAATATTCGAAAATCTCAAATATCGAATAATGTCAATATTCGCGGCATTCGACTATTCGCGGATGATATTCGCCCATCTCTAGTTAAAAGTTGAATTTAGCTCTGTGTCTCTCTGTGACTGGGTGTACGAGATTAGTTTAATATTGTTAATTATCCAAACAAATAAAGTTCCCTTAATAAAGAATAAAGTAAGTCATGTCTGAGGTTATTTCTATGCAGGTTCCGCACAAATGAAAAATGAAGCCACATTGTTTCCTGATCAAGTGCGTTTGACAAGGGCGCGAGTAAAAACTTTGTTCAAGCAGTTACAAAATAAAATCTGACACGGGTTACCCAGGATAATATATTTCACACAAAATGTACGGTTATTTCTCTGCCTTTGTTTGTACCGCTACTTAATTGTTTTGCTTGAGGTAATTATTAACAAAATCAATTTAGGTGGTGTAATTCGTTACACTGATGTGACACTGATTACTTTGTTGGTGTCTGTTATTACTAGGCCTTTTATTTTGACAATGTTTTACTTCTTTATACAATAATTGTATTTAACAAAAGCTTTGAAAATAATGCAATATTTACATGGTGTTTAATATCCCGGAATTTCTGAATATTCTGGAAGAAGCCTGAAATTAATAAACTGACTTACAATCTTTGAATTTTTAGTTAATATAAATATATTATCATGCCTTTTACCCATTACTGAGTGTGTGGCACTCTACCGAAACAGATCTCGGTAAGTGATATATTTCTTCGCGTGAAGTACGGTTACCAGCCGTCAAATCACCCAAAGATGTTAGTGGAGGGGAAGCTACAAGGGTAGATTTAAATTGGTAAACATTGTTTGTCGGCTGTGGGGATCGAATCAGGGTTCTCAAGATCCACAGGCCCACTCGATACCACTGAGCCACGTACCCCATTTAATATAAATAAATATAAATATATCATCACGCCTTTTACCCATAACTGAATGTGGCACTCTGTCGTAGTAGTAAATGGTATATTTCTTCGCGTGAAGTGCGGTTACCAGCCGTCAAATCACGACTCCCAAAGATGTTAGTGGAGGGGGAACCACAGGGGTAGTTTTAAATTGGTGAAAATTGTTTGTCGGCTGTGGGGATCGAATCAAGGTTCTCAAGATCCACAGGCCGACTTGAATACCACTGAGCCACCTACCCCATTTAATATAAATAAATATAAATATATCATCACGCTTTTTACCCATAACTGGATGTGGCACTCTGTCGTAGTAGTAAATGGTATATTTCTTCGCGTGAAGTGGGGTTACCAGCCGTCAAATCACGACTCCCAAAGATGTTAGTGGAGTGGAAGCTACAAGGGTAGATTTAAATTGGTAAAAATTGTTTGTCGGCTGTGGGGATCGAATCAGGGTTCTCAAGATCCACAGGCCCACTCGATACCACTGAGCCACGTACCCCATTTAATATAAATAAATATATCATCACGCCTTTTACCCATAACGGAATGTGGCACTCTGTCGTAGTGGTAAATGATATATTTCTTCACGTGAAGTGCGGTTACCAGCCGTAAAATCACGACTCCCAAAGATGTTAGTGGAAGGAGAGTCACATGGGTAGATTTAAATTGGTGAAATTGTTTGTCGGCTGTGGGGATCGAATCAGGGTTCTCAAGATCCACAGGCCGACTCGATACCACTGAGCCACGTACCCCATTTTATATAAATAAATATAAATATATCATCACGCCTTTTACCCATAAGTGGGTTACCAGCCTTCAAATCACGGCCCCCAAAGATGTTAGTGGAGGGGAAGCCACAAGGGTAGATTTAAATTGGTGAAAATAGTTTGTCGGCTGTGGGGATCGAATCAGGGTTCTCAAGATCCACAGGCCGACTCGATACCACCCCATTTAATATAAAAAAATATATCATCACGCCTTTTACCCATAACGGAATGTGGCACTCTGTCGTAGTGGTAAATGTTATATTTCTTCGCGTGAAGTGCGGTTACCAGCCGTCAAATCACGGCCCTCAAAGCTGTTAGTGGAAAATAACAGGGGTAGATTTTAATGAAAATTGTTTGTCGGCTGTGAGAATCGAACCCGAATTTTCAAATCCACAGGCCCAAATTTCCCTCCCCTATATTTATATTTAATACCTACAAAAAATTCTAAAATACAGTGAAATTTGTTTTTACACACCTTTAATTTCTAGCATTTTTAATTAAGTTTTAGCAGTATTTATTAAATATATTTAAAAATATTAAGATGTCTACAGAATTTTATTCTCTTCTACTTCACTGAAATAATTTTGGCTAATTTTAGGATACAATAACCGCTTATAAAACTGTCTGAATTTTTCTATAATATATCCTTGAAATCCTGAAATCTCCTGGAATTTAACAATTTGGATCTGGAGACACCATGAGTTATTACTAATTCGTGTTAACATGAAACAATAATGATGTTGAAATGTCTCTAAAACAAAATATTTTTATTTGGAAAGAAATGCTACGATCTAGATAATATTGTTTGGAATACGATAGTATTTCCGGAAAATGTTGAGCAACCTGTAATTTACGTAAACAACATTTCTATCATTCTGAACTAGATGTAGTATTGATAACATATCTGATAGAGTGCGTCCACGTAATTTATGGTATTACGGACATGTGAACTCTAACAGAAAGTAGATGAAACGGATAATAAACACATAGAAATATACTAGGAATTAATATTGTAATAGAAATATAAAAGCGAGAAAAAACTTACGTTTATTAATTTATCCACAATCAACTCATAATAAGCATTTATTTGTGCTCATTGCAGCTGTATAAAGGAACCAATTATACACTAGTGGAAAAAAGTAATTTTATTCTACTGTTAAAAGAATGAAGGAATAATGCACAAAACTTAGTCAAATTTATTGAATTACTTATTAATATTAACATTTATATTAACACTTAAATCATTGTTCGTTTTATCTAATTTGATGTTCTCTTTCCAAAACAGCTGCTTTTTTCGGATTGTACCTTTTACATTCACTCTTCAAATAAGTTGTCAGCTTGCTATATTTTGAAATATCTATATTTTCGTTAACTTTTATAGTAGCCTTCAATATGGAATACTTAGACCACACTGATGAAACCGCATACATTTACTTGATATTATAGAAATATGAAAGCATGACTTCATTTATTACCCTTACTCTCCGTTTTTCTCTCCAGCTTTTAAATTCAGTAATCTCTTTTTCATACAATTCCTTACACTGCGCTGGCAATAAACGCCGAGTTGCTTCCCGAGCTTCTTCAAAATAGAGTCAATTTCTTCCATTTGTCATCAAGTTCATAATTTTTTTTCAATGTAACAAACGATAAACAAACATCCTGTCATAGCAACAAATGCCACAGTAATGCATTTTTTTGACAGCACGTATCTAGAATTTGATAAATTAAAAAATGACATTTTGTAAAATGAATTAATTTTGAATAACAGTTTTGATTGTGGATAAAACGTTATATTGTATTCGTGTTTTAGTTGCGCATTATCCACTCAAGATAATTAAATGCTCGAACTTCGTTCTCGCATTTAAACAATCTTTCGTTGATAAAACTTCATCTAAAACACTTATACAATAAATAACTATAACATGAGATCGCGCGTTCAAATTTCAAGTTACTGTCATTGGGATTAAGTTCATATTGTGTAGAATGAAAAATAAAAGAAAGATATGAAAATGTGGTCTACTGAAGTACTTGGCTCTCATGTAGAAAAAATTCAAGTTGATATCTCAGAATCCGAAAATAATTCCTTACAAAGAATTACGAATCCTTAAGCTGGTGCTCTGCCCATATCTTTTGCTTGCTTGCCCTTTATTTTCCCGTCTTTCACTTTCCCGTTTCGTCTCTGTCTGGCACGCAGAATGAACAAAACAAAGTAAAGATAATTAAATATAAATCTCATCGCATGCTTTTATTAGGGCCATAGTTCTTCCTTTCAACTGTTCGTCGGAACTTGTTACCGTGACGATTTATTTGCAGAAATTAAAAGCTTCTTCATTGATTGCCAACGATCTTAAGATAGCGAGTTCATATATAATAACATCGGGTGATTCAAAAATTACATTAAATTGTGACAATGAAACAAAAATGTATGTCTGACGTTAATTAGATAATTACTTATTATAATTGATAACAAAAAATGTCATCGGTTGTATTATATATTTTATTCGTCAGTACGGTGGTGTGGATAGCAATATGGAATTCGAATCCGGAGATCCCGAGTTTGAATGTCACTCAAGCTAAATATTATATAAACTAGCACACTGCGGCTCGGTGAGTGCGGACCCTGTACTGTAATTGGGATTAAGTTCCTGTTGTACAGCACAACATAAATAAATAAATAAATATCTATCTTTGTTTTCTGTGGCCCGATTTGATGCCATTTTCTTTAAATCATCCCTTAGATACAACATTGATTTCAAGTACTTTTCTTTAAACAATTTATGAACGTATGTTGAATAAAAATTGATGAAATTGAGGGTGTGGACGATCCAGAATCCTTAAGAATAAATGAACTTAATCCTAATTACAGTAGCTTATAGTAGAATCAAATTGTTTTTATATAAGGCCTTTTAAAATGCAAGTGTATATATGATTTTATGTACTGATTACAATGAAAAAATAGCTTCAATAATTGCACATAGATAGGTTACAGTAATAAATAAAAATTAGTATAAAATAAAATAAAATATTTTCACCAATTTAAAATCTACCCCTGTGCCTCTCCCTCCACTAACATCTTTGAGGGCCGTGATTTGACGGTTGGTAACCGCATTTTCACGCGAAGAAATATATCACTTACCGAGATTTGCTTAGGCAGAGTGCCACACTCAGTAATGCAGTGGTTTTCAAACTGTGGGACGCGCCCCCGTAGGGGGCGCGAGATTGTTCCGTGGGGGGCGCGCTGTATAAAAATATAATTGAGGATTATGAACACATTCTTCATTTACATCATAGCACACACGTGTTTCTAACTCGCGCTCGCAGTAAAATATCCCTAGTTTAACAAACAAAGCCTTAGAAATTTTATTACGTTTTGTAACATCTTATATGTGTGAAACAGGCTTTTCCGCTGTAGCTGTTTTAAAAACAAAATATTGAACTCGATTATTCGTTGAAAAAGAATTGCGAGTGGCGATATCTTCAATGACTCCCCGGTTCGAGAAACTGAAAAACAAGCGCCCATTCAGCACACTCAAAAATTATGATGATATTGTATTAAATATACTTAATTTAAATTAAATATAATTTCCAATCTTATTACAATTTTAACTTTATAAATGTTATTACATTATTTTGTTCTATTATTATGTTGTAATAAACATAATTTTAGGTTAAGAAAAAGATTTGTTATAACAATTATCTTATATAATAACAATATTTGTTTATAGTACTCATTTTTTTGTATTCTATTCTATATATGTTATAAAACTTGAGGGGGGCGCGACAATTTTTTACGGAAAAATGGGGCCGCTGAGAGAAAAAGTTTGGAAACCACTGCAGTAATGGGTAAAAGGCGTGATGATATAAAAATTAGTAAATATTAAAATTTATTTAATTTAAATGTTTGCTTCAAGTAATAACTTGTATGAATTTCTGAAATATTATTTTTATATACCCCTAATTTTTGTTTTGAAATTATTTTGAAACACCCTGTATAATTTGAAGCTAGTGACAATTGAATACACGACCTCTTAATTGATAGACGCTAGTTTTATTTTTATATATCTGTACTTATTAAACAATAATTGTTGAGTGTCGCCACCAAAATACCACAATAAAAACTATGTTTGCCTTCTCTTCCTGATGAAGCAAGATCATTAACCATGCAACCATAACAATTTCTTACTTAGTTTCCTTGGGAAATCAATATCATTTTCTCATATAATAATTTCTAAATCTCGTTGTCATTGTGAAAATTACATAATTCTTTGGCGCCGCGTCGTTAAAGAGCGTTGAAGTTGAACGAAAAATAAAATGGATGTCCTTTAACCGGCCAATGCTCTCTAAATGATATCGTTCAAAATGAAATCAGTTCCTGGTTTCGTTAAAAGCCTTGTGTTCAACTCTATTTTTAGAATCGCAGATTCATTCGGAGCCAATTCGCACTGAAAAACATTCTCATCAAATTTGATGTCGCTGCTTTTTAGAAATTTTACCGTGATTACCACGAATGAGGAAATTTTTACTGACACAGGAAATAATATAGTTCAACATGTCGTAATCGTACGTAACTTGCATATTTCACATCGTATATTTTCCGATGTTACACGTTTCTAAATTGTTTTAAAAATAAATTGTTAGCAAGAATCAAGAAAATGTATATGATATCCAAGAATTTAATAAAATATAAACTAAACATTTGGCTAAGTCTCACAAAATTTAGAGATCTTATTCTCTGCTAGCACAGTTCTTCGTCACAGCTCCTTCACGTGAATTTTGTTCTAGATGAAGGAGGGGGTTATACCATACTGATGAGCTCTAATAAGAGCGAAACGCATGTATGGTTACTAACTATGCTGGCCAGCCTCTGACGATGCCCTCATAAGGTGACTTGGAGGCTGAATTTTGTGAGACTTAGCCAAGTGTTTAGTTTATATTTTATTAAACCTAGTTTCACCAAGTTTAAGGATGACAATTAATTTTGTCTTTGTTGTTACCCAAGAATTTATATAATTTCGAATAGTTATAGAAATTGGTAGCCAAATGTCAAAATGACATAATTAGATCCTGACAGCGTAGCTGGAGGGATTTAGGTGTCATTTTTTACACGAGTTTCCTTTTCTACGCAGGAATTATGAACAATTGTATCAAATTATATTTGATTGATTATTTCCTGATTTTAAATAAAAATAATTGTTTAATTGTCAAAACATATTACTACTAATTGTAATTACTAATTAAATAGCTTTATAAATATGAAATAAACAAAATTACCGAGAGCTTTGGTTAAGCAAAGCACAAAGTTGAAACATTCTACATGATGCAGTTAGAAACTAGATGAACTATTTTACATGTCAACAGCAAACAAAAAAGACAGAGTGCACGAAATACCTTTTCATAATAATAAAAGTTGGACGCATTTAAACTTTGGTGATTTTTTCGTTTCGTTGCATCCCTGCTTTATAAAGTGAGCTACTGAATAGTAACAAAAATAGCTGGCGTTATTTACAGTCTTGTAAACGTGTTTTACTGCTAGCTTTCAACTATTTATTAACGTGCCACTAAAATGGTTGCCAGATTTTTGCTAATTATAATTAATCTAGAAATATTAGTCAACTAATAAATTACAAAATACAGGGTGTTTCACAACTTAGAGCAAAAAATTAAAGGGTATATTCTGTACGACGTGCTGATCATGAAACAAAAAGAATTTTTTTAAATTCGAAAAATTAAGGGTTGTTAACCTGAAACATTTTTTGTAGTGTAAATACGATGATCGACTGTTTGAGTAATGACAACACTTTGATGATCGGGATATCAGTCTAATATATTTGAAACGGTTACACTTCCTACGTTTCGGCGATAACTATCGCCTTCCTCAGGGATATGTAACGTCTAGTCATAAGTATAAACAAAATGTTTAAAAAAACAGAACATAATGTCACAAATTTAAACAAATAAATAAATAAATAATTAAAAAGGTTTAAAAATTACACAACTCTTAACATTAACAAATAAAACACAGAATTCTGTGACTAGATTAAAAACTGTGTAAATGATTTGTTGTAATGTTCCTTTCAATGTGTTTTATTTGTTAATGTTAAGAGTTGTGAAATTTTTAAACCTTTTTAATTATTTATTTATTTATTTTTTTAAATTTGTGACATTATGTTCTGTTTTTTTAAACATTTTGTTTATACTTATGACTAGACGTTACATATCCCTGAGGAAGGCGATAGTTATCGCCGAAACGTAGGAAGTGTAACTGTTTTAAAATATATTAGACTGATATCCCGATCATCAAAGTGTCATTTTTTGTAGTACTGCACTGGATTCGCTTTCCTATTAAACACAGACAATGAAGTAGGTATCAACTACGAAAGAATAATTACACAATTCAATTATTAGCAGTTATTTATAATAGAATTTTATTTAATTAATAACTTTAACATAATCATCCACCCAGTGGCAGTAGCAACGAAAAATTTTGTACTGGGAAACATGGAAAATAGTTTTGCGATTAAAAAAATAATTATTTTAGTTTCATGATCAGCACGTCGTACAGAATATACCCTTTAATGTATGGCTCTAAGTTGTGAAACACCCTGTATAGTGTTAGAGAAAACTATTTAAAATTACTTTTTTGTTTTTAATATCTAGTTTGCATTCCCGTGTGAAGTAGGCCATAGAAATAAATAGAAAACTAGAGTAAATTGTTAATTTTAATCTTCAATATCGCTGTTTGACTGTAGAAAATAAGATTCGTCTTGCTCCATTTTAAATTTTTAAACATCGGCAAAAATGGACGCAGCAGCTATGCTCCTTTTCCTATCTATTATTCGTGCAAATTGCTCGCCATTTTCGAGATTAACGACGTCGAATCCGTCGACAGAATTACGGCAAATATAAACAGTTCGGGGCGCAGTCGAATCGTAAATAAATTATAAACGTATTCGGAAACAAATGAGACAGTTTAATTTTTGATGGAATGCCTTGCTTCTAAGCCTGCTTGACTCCTGGATCTACTTGGCTTCTTCAAGGGTTGAGGAGGAGGCAGGGGGTGGGGTGTGGGGTTGAAACCCCCGACAACAAGAAACTTGCTGCCGATATCGGTGGCGATTTGTCTCAATGAAGATAGGCTTGCAGTGCCGTAGATTTCTTTCGGGATACAAAACTCTTTTTATTTATTAATTTTATTCCAATTACTTGTATTGTACATTCAGCTGTTTTACTTGAGATTTAAACCAGAATTGCTTCACCAAATTTTGCTATATATTATTTTTAATCAATCAGATTTAGACCTCTTTCTTTTGGCACAAGTTCATTGCTTTTTTATGTAAATAATAAGTGAGTTATGAACTCTTACAACAGTTACAAGAGTGCTACCATCGAGCCCCAACTGTCCCTACATAATTAATTATTTATAAATTAGAATAAGTACTTTAATATAATTTTTATATTGAATAATTTTTCTTTTGTTATAGGTAAGTCAGCCATCAATTTCTACTCTCTGCATCAGTAAGTGCTCGTTAAAAATTACTATATTTATAAATAATTAATTCAACTATAATTAGCTCTCAGGGATAACCAAAAAAAAAACATCTACATATATTATTGACCGATTTTATTTCTCATAATATCAAATGCGTTAATTATTCGTGCTGTCAGTTACACATCAAACGCCATAAGCTATAGGTATTGAGTTGATACCTTATGTTAATATGAAATTAGTTTTTTTTTTATTTCTCTGATTTATGATAAGGGGAGAAAGCGAAATGTATTTTTTCATGCAATAATATGAAGGCTTTAGAGGAGCGAACTATCTGTGGATTCCACTATGCATATTGGTGAAAACGTCTCCTGTAACTACTAAGTGTCAACCATGGTGTGTGTAAGTGTTAGTTCAGAAGTACGCACGCAAAAGCTTCGTTGAGATGATATATTGAACCACGATTTGACGGCTGGTAACTGCAGTTCACAAGCATAAATATATTACTTACTGAGATGTACTACAGCAGAGTGCCACGGCCAGTAATGGTGATATATGATATATTTATTTTTTGTGAATTTTTGGTTGAACCGATTCAAAAATCGAAAAATTTTAAATTATGTTTCTATATAGTTTAGAGCACGATAAAGGCACTCGTTCAAACCACATTTCAATATCTTTTTTCGTTTTTGAGTTATATCGATTTTTGACTTTTTTAAAAACTCAACTTTGAGAGCTCATATTTCGAAAGCTAAAAGAGATATTAAAATGCGGTTTGAACGAGTGTATTTCTCGTGCGCTGCTTAACTTATACCGAAATTTTACCATTTTTGAAAATGTTTCAACTTTTTTTCAAAATTTACTTTTCTCAATATTTCAAAAAGTTGAAGAGATAATGAAAATCTGAAAACACCAGTGAATTCCTCGCGTGAAAATACATAGGTATGCAAATTTTTACAGCAAAATTCGCACGGATACATTTTTTATTACAAAAAATCTAAAAATGGCCTAAATCCGTAAAAACGCCAAGGGGTACCCCTTAAGAAATTTCAAAAAAATGGCTATTTTCGATTTTTTGTAATAAAAAATATATTCGTGCGAATTTTGATGTAAAAATTTGCATATCTATGTATTTTTACGCGAGGAATTCACTGGTCTTTTCAGATTTTCATTATTTTTTCAACTTTTTGAAATATTGAGAAAATTTTTTGTTTTAAAAAGTTGAAAAATTTTAAAAAATGGTAAAATTTCGGTATAAGTAAAGCAGCGCAAGAGAAATACGCTCGTTCAAACCGCATATCAATATCTCTTTTCGTTTTCGAGATATGGACTCTCAAAGTCGAGTTTTAAAAAAAGTCAAAATTCGATATAACTCAAAAACTAAAAGAGATATTGAAATGCGGTTTGAACGAGCGCATTTCTCGTGCTCTAAACTATATAGAAACATATTAAAAAGAATTAGATTTTTGAACCAGTTCAACCAAAAATTCACCCATTCTGGCAGTGGCACTCTATCGTTGTAGATCTTAGTAAGTAATATATTTATGCTTATGAACTGCAGTTACCAGCTGTCAAATACATGATGTTATTCCTTAATATTCATATAAGCAAAGCAATTTCTTATTTTTGTACTATAAATGATGTTGAGTACAGTTCATTTATTTTAATTGTCGTTGTTTCTAATCTAATAAATGTTTTAAGAATAGATAATAAATACAAAATAACGTGTAAATTTGTCTAAAACTTAAATGTCTGTGAAACTCGTATCATCTGGGTTAGATATTTCGGAAGTCGAAGATAATACAACGAATATTTGAATACACAATAACAGCATTTAAAAAAAATACAATCAATAATAAATAGACCCTCGGCCAGCAGACCACGGTTCCAAGAACAGTAACACGGCAAGTTGCTGGGTTTAGCGGGTGCATAAGATTTAAGTTTTTACTCTTTTATTTGAAGAATTTATCTTGAAATTAATTCAGGAATATTTTACAGGAGGAATTTGTATTTCTGAACAGCTATATCATTTTACAGTAGCTTAAAAATGTATAATTTTCTATCAAAGCATCAAACTTTTAGTATATAGTCAATTTTAATATGGGGTATAATTAATCTCTGATCATAAGCCTCCTATTATCTACTAAATTAACGTAAACCTAAAACTAAATGTGCGCTATTAAATACTTCAATCATAGCTTTGACTTCAATCGATGTACGTGGTACTCAACGTTTGAAATCTAAAACCGACTAGCGGAATTACAATTTATAGTTAATTGCGCATTTGATATTAACATTGATATAATTTATTCCAGGGTTTTAGTTCAAAGATGGATTGAAGTACCAGCTGTCAAAGAATAAATTAAACACATTAATTCTTGATTAAAGCGCAAATTAATTTACTTCCAAAATATATAAAATTTATTCATTTTAATCACAATCGAACCTTTCACAGTAATATTATACAGGATGTATTTTAAATATTTCCGAAAATTGGTTCAAATATTAAAATGGCCACATATCTTCATTGTAAGTTTGTCTACGGGTGTTCTATTTTTGCATAATTTTAAAGATCTTTTGTTTAGTTTTGAAACAGTTATAATAATTATAGTCTTAAAATGAAAGTCTAACACGAGCGGAATCGGGTGAATAAGTTGATCTTACCGGACTGCGTCAATTGTAACACGAAAGGAATGGACGCAGTCTTAAAATTTTATTAAACATACTGCTATTAAAGTATAAACTAAAATTGAACGCGAAACGTTATAATTTAATATGAGGATGGAAACAGAATTATTATTTGAATTAAATTTGTATTAATATAATGCTGAATTCACTAATCTAGTTTAAAATTAAATAAAACGCGAACACCGCGTGATGTGAAGATCTACATCTTCACGCTTTGAGTCGATGGACGAGACTGATGGTTTCCACCAAAACACTTGCTGTCCTGGGTACGATACCCACATCTGGAATCCATCCCCCACACATCGGGGTGGACACAGATGTCTCAAGTGTTTTGGTTATGTAGTCTAACACTCTGGCACTGCCGATAACGCGAACATGAAATCTTGTTGGAATTCTAAGAATATTAACTATAACTGTCTCTTTTTATAATTTAATGCCCTATATTCGAAAACCAAAAGATCTCACACTCAGCCTTAATGGCACATGTGGTCACGAGTGTCAAATTACACGAAACCAATCTTATCTAAATGCAACATAACAACAATGAGATAGCTCATATTGTTACAAAAGTAACAATTAGATTTGTTACGAATGGAATGTGCTACAAAAAAATAAAAGAAACCCTCTAGGGAGATTATAAATGAAAATTGTTTGAAATATATACATTGCCGAAAATTTGTTTATTTAGTTAATCGGAGTTCAAGGAGTCTAAATTGTAAAAACTAAACAAGATATGAATTTGCGTTCAACGACATTGAATTCATCTTGTTCTAATTGATTTTTCGTAACACATGCACAAGAAACACGTTCTTTTTCCCTAATTTTAGAGAGAGAAACACTGCTTTTCTCTCCTAGGGAAAGAAACATTTCTCTCCCTAGGTAGGATGTTTCTCTCCTTAGGTAGCATGTTTCTCTCCCTAGAGAGATGGTTCTCTCCCTAGAGACTACGATTATTAAAAGCATTATAAATGCGTATGTAACATCACGCTATAGCCCATAAAATGGGGCAGAACCAACCCTTCAAATATTCATTAGATTCATTAGATTAAAACACCTACTTTAAATCCAAAATTGCCATATATCTACGTAATTATTATTCTACAGATAGAATTATTTCTAAATTGGCAAAATTAATTGCATTTTACATCAAGTTAACATTTTTAGTGCCATTGATTTGCGATATTTTCAAATATATTAATAATTATTTCGTAACACATGCACAAGAAACACGTTCTTATTCCGTAATTTTAGAGAGAGAAACACTGCTTTTCTCTCCTAGGGAAAGATACATTTCTCTCCCTAGGTAGGATGTTTCTCTCCTTAGGTAGCACGTTTCTCTCCCTAGAGAGATGCTTCTCTCCCTAGAGACTACAATTATTAGCTGTTTGCGTAGTTTCCTAGGTAACTAGTTTCGCAACCCATATTTGACATTTGTCCCGATAAGACAGTAATTTTTGTGCACTTGTTACGAAAAGTATAATATGCTTCACGGGAGGGCGCGATTATCCCTTGTGTGAAGTTGGCAAACCGAGACGTAAGCGAGGGCACTGCTTTTCTCTCCTAGGGAAAGAAACATTTCTCTCGAATGCAAAAGTAACATTTCGCAAACTGGAATCAAAAATATCTATTAAAAGCATTATAAATGCGTATGTAACATCACGCTATAGCCCAGAAAATGGGGTAGAAGCAACCCTTCAAATATTCATTAGATTCATTAGATTAAATCACCTACTTTAAATCTAAAATTGCTATATATTAACGTAATTATTATTTTACGGAAAGAATTATTTCTAAATTCGCAAAATTAATTGCATTTTACATCAAGTTAACATTTTTAGTGCCATTGATTTGCGATACTTTCTAATATATTAATAATTATTTCGCAACACATGCACAAGAAGCACGTTCTTATTCCCTAATTTTAGAGAGAGAAACACTGTTCTTCTCCCCTAGGGAGAGAAACATTATGTACATTATGTTTCTCTCCCTAGGTAGGATGTTTCTCTCCCTAGGTATGTAGGATATTTCTCTCCCTAGGTAGCATGTTTTTCTCTCTAGAGACTACGATTATTAGCTGTTTGCGGCGTTTCCTAGGTAACTAGTTACGCAATCCATATTTGACATTTGTCCCGATAAGACAGTAATTTTGTGCACTTGTTACGAAAAGAATAATATGCTTCACACGCGGGAATAATCGCTTGTTTCCCTTCCTTGATGCATAACATACTATATAAGCATTTTTTTAGTAAATAATTGGTGAAAATTCAGGACAGAAATTCATTACAGTTGAGAGTATCTACATATCTCTTGTAGTTTTTAAGCTTCAACTTAAATATAAAAATACAACTGCGCCCGAATGGTTTGTATGCAACTATAAGCTACTGTAATTGTATTTTTAATTTGGGGTGAAATATATTTTGTGTGTACGCCTATGAGTATCAGGGCCTTAGTGCGTTCGTCTCCTAGATTTGGAGCTTTCCGCTAAGCTCTTGTCTCGCGATTCACGCTTTTCGAATAGAAATGTTTGTTTCGAAGCTTTGAGCTTTCGCTAAATTATGCTCGATACATGTGGCTGTTTCTCGCAAAAACGTGCCAAACAAATGACTTTCTGTTTTGTTTATATTTGCCATTTGTTCAAACGTCAAATAGTCTTCGGTCTTCTTTATAATTTACAGAAAATTTATCCAGGTTTATTCATGATGTGTCGATGGATATTTATTAATAAAACGATGTCAGAATGAAATATCTAGTTTTAAAATGAACACCAGTATCCATTAATTAATTTTATCGGTTTTATTACAAGTTAGTAGACTTTAATTATGAATCACGTTCCAATTTATGTTTTTCAAATAGTTTGCTGTAAATTTTATTTATCGCAAATATGTATCGATTTTAAATTGCTAGTTTCTCTAGTATACAAAATATTCTACTGCCCGGTTTTATAATTCACACAATAAATTTCCTTTCAAGTTTGAATTATATGCATTCATTTATTCCTAAATTCTTCATATCTTAATTTCATTTTACATCCCTAAACCATCTCAAATGATTTTCATCCCTTCTTCTTCCAATATTCTTTTTAAATTGTTCTACACGCCTGATCTTTGAGACAAGCTATGAAACTAAACAAAATAAAGAAAGTAATTCCGATCTTAAAATTCTTTTCGAGTCCACAATTAAAAATTAATAAACATCCTTGGCTTGGCTTGTAGATCACATTGAATAAAATATATCACGTGGACATAGTCGTTTTTCTTTTTTATTGACACTCAAGCTACCAATGAAACGTGTCAACGCTATAGAATATGTCTCACGTAACTTACCGTAACGCTAGTTGAATGTTAACGTATCCACGTAAACGTGTTCGATTCACAGCGGTAAAATAACAGAACCCGACAACATTTTAATAGCTTTTCGTTTATTCACTAACTTTTTGCGATGTTATTTCCAATGGTAAAATGCTAAAATGGTTTCTGTATTAATGAAATGTATGTTTTGGACTGTGAAAGTTGATCGCTTTTGCTATTTGTGTTTGGGAGTTGTTGTTTTGATTTTTAATTGAGTGTATTTCATACCGCATTTTCTAAATTAAAAGTTTGTTTTTTATCAAGCTTTGTTTTGTACAATAGTAAACAGGTTTTTACAATTTTGTTAGAAAGTGAAATTTTCTGTTCGTTCCCAGAAAAGAGGGATTTTTTGATACAAAACTCGGGACAGAAGTAAAACATTTTATCCCCAGGTATCCTGTGCTCCCTGGGGAATTAATGTGCACATTATTGACAGCTCAGCTGTCAAATACAATAGAGTACCATGAAACAAATCAAAACTTAGGAACAGCTGTAGAAGCTGCATCAACAATTAGTTGGGATTCTTTCGAGGGTTGTTTTTGGAGTTTCAATTAAAAAATATATTTGAATTTCTGTCGTTATAAAGCACGCAAAATATATTATGTTTATTGGTTTAATTTGAAGCTTTTTTCTCTTAAATAATAAGGGAAGCAGGAAATTATGAAAATATGATTTGACATGTTAAAGTCCTAGGTTCCGGTGTTGCGGTCACCTCTTTTTCGTTTTTGGTTCTTGACTTTTTTATGGGGTAGGTGGCTCAGTGGTATGGTGTCGGCCTGTGGATCTTGAGAACCCTGGTTCGATCCCCACAACCGATAAACAATTTTCACCAATTTAAAAATTCTACCCCTGTAGGTACTTTTTCACTAACTTCTTTGGGGGCCGTGATTTGACGACTTCACGCGAAGAAATATATCACTAGGGAGAGAAACATTACGTTTCTCTCCCTAGGTAGCATGTTTCTCTCCCTAGAGACTACGACTTGACGTTTTTAAGGAGTAGGTGGCTCAGTGGTATGGAGTCGGCCTGTGGATCTTGAGAACCCTGGTTCGATCCCCACAGCTGATAAACAAATTTCACCAATTTAAAAAAAACTACCCCTGTAGGTACCTTTCCACTAACTTCTTGGGGGGCCGTGATTTGACGACTTCACGCGAAGAAATATATCACTAGGGAGAGAAACGTAATGTTTGTATCCCTAGTGATAAGAGGTGACCGCTTCACCGGAATATAGGACTTTACTAGGGATACAAACATTACGTTTCTCTCCCTAGTTAGGATATTTCTCTCCCTAGGTAGCATGTTTCTCTCCCTAGAGACTACGATTATTAGCTGTTTGCGGCGTTTCCCAGGTAACTAGTTACGCAACCCATATTTGACATTTGTCCCGATAAGACAGTAATTTTTGTGCACTTGTTACGAACAGTATCATATACTTTACGGGAGGGCGCGATTATCCCTTGTGTGAAGTTGGCAAACCTCGACTTCAGTTCGAGCCTTTGGCCCTCATTTACGTCTCGGTTTGCCAATTTCACACGCGGGAATAATCGTTTGTTTCCCTCCCTTGATGCATAACATACTAATGTCTATTGATTTTAATACAGAATGCTCTATAACATATATTTGAAGCTTTTTTCTCTAAAATAATAAGGGAAGCAGGAAATTATAAAAATATGATTTGACATGTTAAGTCCTATGTTCCGGTATCGCGGTCACCTCCTTTTCGTTTTTGGTTCTTGACATTTTTATCAGAGCAGATCTTTCACCTCAAGTACAAATGTATCATTGGGTTATAAACGTACATTAACAAAATAACCAGATAAATATGTTCGAATGATTTGGATTTCACACAAAGTTAGAATGTTGAAATAATTATCCTTGTAAAAAATATTAAATAAAACTCTTGGCAAAGTCTCACAAAATTCAGCCTCCGAGTCCCCTTATGAGGGCATCGTCAGAGGCCGGCCAGCACAGTTAGTAACCATAGACGCGTTTCGCTTTTATTAGAGCTCATCAGTATGGTATAACTCACTTCTTCACCTAGAACAAAGTTCACGTGAAGAAGCTGGTGACGAAGAACTGTGCCAGCAGAGAATAAGATTTCTAACAAACGGTAAGATGACATGAGAAGTTCTGTCGAACCAGTAATGCCATCTACCGAAAAAAATGAAAAGCTACGCAATAGCAATTTAAATAACAACAAAGACAAAATTAATTGTCATCCATGCACTTGGTGAAACTAGGTTTAATAAAAAATATTAAATGAAACTCTTGGCAAAGTCTCACCAGAGTGCTTGGATGACAATTATTTTTGTCTTTGTTGTTAATTATCCTTGTAGTATGAGTGAAATTTTTCGAGTTGTTTCTTGAAGTAGTAAGATAATTTAAATGGATAGACGCATACGACGCACGACGAAACGTAATCATTCAAATCGATTAGTTATGGGCGTGATAACAAGTCCCTGTCAGCAAGACGGATGCTTCTCCGCAGCCAAAGCGGATACTTTACACAGAAATTGAGATTTATAATTCGGACACTGAATAATGTGGTCATTCATAATCTGCGGAGACCCAGTTAGTCTGGTTTCACATGAGCGCTCTGCGGTCGCAGCTACACCGAGTGTGTGTAGTTATATATGGCTAAGAATGGGTTTCCTACTCACTGTTTGTTTGTTCCATATATACTAGTTTGTGTAATTGTGTAGGAGGAGTCAAGGAATTTACTCACAAATATGAAAATAAACATTATATGTTCACTGACATTTACTTTGCCGTTGTGTGTTGAATCAAATTAAATCTATCAAGTGATGACGATTCATGCAGAACGATGAATATTTTATGTAATGTTACATTGGCTGGTAGCACAAGCTCTATTTTTGCCTGTTTTAACAGCAGTGTATTTGGGTGTTTTAGCTAGAGATGGGCGAATATAAAATTTCTCGTATTCGAATATCGAATACGAATATTAATCAGATCTCGAATACTCGAATACTCGTAAAAGTTAATTTATTTATTATTAATAATTATTTAATTATGTCCTTTTCATTATTTGAATAAAACGTACGGGCTGATGTTGGCGAAAAACAAATTTGAAATATGGTACGTCTTCATGGTTTTGAAACAAAATATCTTTGTTATTAATAACTTCAAAGTATTGTAATAGCTTTAAGTTTATGTACAAATGATAAAGAAAAACATAGTCAAAAATTGAGGTCAACATAAGGCGCGATATTCGAGGTATTCGAATGTTCGCTATACTGACGTTAATATTCGAAAATCTCGAATATCGAATAATGTCAATATTCGCGGCATTCGACTATTCGCGGATGATATTCGCCCATCTCTAGTTTTAGCTATTTCTAAAATGTTAAAACCGTGCTCTTAAAACACCCAAAAAATAGGATGAATTCGTAAAATTACTTTACGTGAAGTAAACAGTTTTAGTGAGTGATTTCTATTATATTAATAGATAATAATAATAATAATAATATAGCATCACAACTTTCACCCATTATTGGGTGTGGTACTCTGCCATAATATCTGCTATGTAAGTGATATATTTCTTTGCGTGACTTACGTTTACCAGCCGTCAAATCACCTTTAAAAATATTCGTGGAAGGGTAGCCACTGAGTCACTTACCCCATAATAATAATTAAATTATAATTGTAAACACTAGAATAGTCCATTTATTCATTATATAACATCAAATAAATTTTAAAGTTAAATTTTTATGACAGAAAAATTCGGATGACGCCTGGATTCGAACCAGGGACCCTCCGCTTGCCGGGCAGAGATGCTAACCGCTACACCACGTCACCTGTGTCCGACGTATGGCATCAACCGAATTCTTCTGTCATAGTGTCTAACGTAGCATCGATCCCAAAGACTCCGATATCTATGATAGGCATTGACAACGGGTTTCGTCTACAGCGACACAGTTCTGATTTATAGGGAATCATTCCACGAACTAATTTTTAACATATGACTTCGACTGAACGTACAGTAATAAAGATAATTTTAAAGTTAAAGATAATTTTAAAGTTTTTTCTGTCATAAAAATTTAACTTTAAAATTATCTTCATTACTGTACGTTCAGTCGAAGTCATATGTTAAAAATCAAATAAATGCCTATTAGTAGTGTTATAATTATAACTAGTGACATTAAAAATGTTAACTTTATGTCAAGTCCAATTAATGACAAGTACCAATATATCTGCTACGGCAGAGTGCCACACCTAGTAAGGGGTAAAAGGCGTGATGATATATTTATTTATTTACAAATTGTGGTTGGGGTTAAAATAAGTTGTGAGACACCCTGTATATACAGCACATATAAACTGAATAAACAAGTAATAAATAAACAAATACGTTTGAAATTAAAGTACTTCCAGATTTTAATATCACCAAAATAAAGTAAACAAAATTGAAAATTTCCTATCGTTGTATTTATATTGAAACACATGGTTTTTATTTGAGTAAAAACAATCGAATGATATTTGTTTTGCTTTGTAAAATGAAACTGTTGTATGCAGTTCGAATTTTGCAAATAGGAAGAGAAGTTAACTTAGATTAATATTCCTGAATATAGTCGAGATACGTGGCTGGAGCTTCGAGAATGATTTATCGAATATTTCCTTATTTTATCTCCTTAGATGATGCTTTTTCGTTTTCTTTTCCTGCAAGTTAACTGCAGTGTATCATCATTTTACACTTACCAACGCTACAAATTTTAATATACTATAAATACAGTTCACAGAAAATTTATACAGCGCTATCTACGATTTCTAAATGATGTCACAAATAAATTGGAGCCATAAGCGTTTAATATGGGAAATTAGTTGTAAGTTAAAAGTGATATCTACTCGTCTATTTAATTATACATTACTTTATTTTTTTAATTTAATTTTTGCGGAAATTTGAACAAATAAAAATGTGTTTAGAAGTTAATTGAAGCACGAAAAATTCAATGCCGTTGAGCACATCTTGATATGTTAAAACACTTGGATAAGTCTCACAAAATTCAGCCTCCAAGTCAACTTTTCAGGTCATCGTCAGAGGCTGGCCAGCACTGTTAGTAACCATTGACGATGACCTGAAAAGTTGACTTGGAGGCTGAATATTGTGAGACTTAGCCAAGTGTTTATTTTATATTTTATTAAACCTAGTTTCAGCACGTGTATGGACTACAATTACTTTTGTCTTTGTTGTTAGTTTTGAAGATATATCCTCGGAAAAGTGCAAAAAACTGAATTTTACCGGAGGCTATATTTTAAAAACTAAATAAGATATGAACATGCTCTCAATGGTATTTAATTCCTCGTGTCCGAATTGACTTACAAACTAAGTTTAGCAATTAATTGTCTAAAGTTTAAGAGATTTTTCGATTTAATTTCAATTTAAAATGTACATACATATGTATTTTGACCCACTGAATCCAGTGGTAATAACTCTAAATGCATATGTCTTTCAGTATTTGAAATATTGTTGAAAATCTGTTGGCAAAACCGAAACCTATATAATATTTTTAAAATGCTGTAACCGATAACATAATACAATCGTATTGTTTGAATACAAGGTGTTCGAAAAATAGAGAATATTTAATTCGCTATATATTCATTTTTGGATAAATGTTTTTATGAACTTTTTTCATTGTTTTTACATATATTAACCCCTATATTTTGAACATCCGGTTAAGCTGGCCTCTTGCTTGATTACCATTACCTTGTATTCTGTACGATATGTTTATTTATTAATTTCCAAAGCCATATTCATTTGAAACTAGTGTAGAACAAAACAGTATTCATTTACAACAAACCCCACAAATCTGTATAGAGTGCTCTGCATCTAGCATCTATTCAACTGAAAGCGAGTGTCACTTTAATGCAACTGTTCTATGGAGTATATGGAACGCAGCTTTAGCCAATCAACTACGTGCTGTTGAATCTAGATAATTGTCTTTTGTCCTAGTTGCCATGCAATTAATGGAAGAGACGCTAGACGACTGGTTTGACCACAACGTGTCGGAATTGTTACGGACTATTTTACGTTATTAAACGAACCTTACAAAACATATTGCTGGATTGTTTACATTGTATTGATTATTGATTTGGGATTTAAAATAGTTATACTTTGTTTTTAACTGATAGTTAATTTATTAGCATTAATAGTCATTAAATAATATATCATATTTTCTGCAGGACACCAAGTTTTTACAAATCAAAACAAATATTAAATTTTACACGGCAATATTAGACCTAACCAGATATTTTGTTGAGTAGAGATTGCTAGATTTGTATAGGGAAAAATTTCCGCGCTAATGATTGGCTGATCAATTATAACAGGTGATATTCAATGCTATTTTTTTGTCAGTTAATGCATCGTTTTTATTGTTTTACTTAATTTGATACTCGTGCTGATATTTTAAAGTTTTTAATTTTATCGAGTCTGACTATGGATTTGAAAATCCGGGTTCGATTTCCACAGCCGACAAACAATTTTCACCATATATAAATTACCCCTATGACTCTCTCACCACTAATATCTTTGGGAGTCGTAATTTGACGGCTGCTAACTGTATTCTACGCTCATAAATATATAACTTACCGAGATCTGCGAGTGCCACACCCAGGAATGGGTAAAAGGTGTGATGATATATTTATTTAAAAAATAAATCATAATCTGTATGTTCCATTAAATGCGGTAACACGAACCTTTGAAAATTTCTTCTTGCAATTAATTAATAAATAATATATATATATATATATATATATATATATATATATATATATATATATATATATATATATATATATATATATTTATCTATATATCTATATATCTATTTATGTATATATATATATATATATATATATATATCTATATATCTATTTATGTATATATATCTATATATCAAGACGTTTCTTACCCATTATTGGATGTGGCACTCTGCCGTAGCAAATCTCGATAAGTGATCTATTTATTTACGTGAAATGTGTGTAATGTCTAATAAACGGTAGTGTTTATTTATAAATTTGGTGAATGTCCTTATAAAGGAAACTAATTTCCTAATCAAAGTATTTATAGAAACCGGAATGAATAGACGTAGAACAAAAGACTAATGAAATCGATAAACGTACAAGATAAGAGCAATATATTAAATGTGTCGCCCTCGTACAAGTTAATTTAATTTTTCACTTGCACCTGTATTCCACCTATTTCATTCTTTGTTGCTTCTATATTCATGTTTGAACTAAACTGAAGAAAACTTTTTCTCCTGGAAGTATGCATATACTTTTTTCACTTTCCCAAATTATCAATTTAATGTTAAATCATGGCGTTGTCTTTCATTTGTCATGGATACTTTCTTCTCTCAATTGAAGGACGAATATTTTGTTTTCTAAATGTTTGAAATGTGTCAAAATCTTTTGAAATTTTATAGTAAGCATGAAGTTATGGATGAAGTTTCCTGTCCAACAAAATTATAAGTTTGAATGAAATCTCGCACGTCGAATCTGCGACAAAAATGAAAAATCTGCTAGCAAATAAAGCTCGTGTGAAACACTTTGATTCCGCCGACGCCAACTTGAATTCTTTCTGGCCATGAAACTGGAAGGCCGAAAGGCCACTTGATTTTTATTAGGTTTCCAAGTGGATTTTATTTTATTAGGTGATTTTCGTTTGTGATTGGTAAGAACGAATTACTACAAAAAATAACCCGACCGCGAATTCGGCTCCGGAGGTCCAGGCAGGCGGTGGCAGTTTTACCGCGCCCGGAATTCCATATGGACCGATTCCGGGGAGGAATACGTGCGTTAACGCAACGCGGGACTCCGGAATGAGAACCTCAGGCTAGTTATTGCTCAATCGTGAGCGAGAATTTAGCAACAGACTATAAATTAAATCATCAAATTCTACTACTTTTCTTTTATTCTCTCTAAACTCTGAAATTGCAGATCGCAAAAGTTGACACATTACTTTTTATAAGTAAACAGTAGTCAGAATCATAAAATAAAAAAAACTGATGTGGACACCACATGACTTCCTTGTACACGTATTAAATTATAGATATTTTTTTAATTGCACATATTTGACATTGAATCTTTTATTTTTTGTTCTAATCCATAGCAAACTTAATTTTTTTTTTAAATCAAAAAATATATAATATTTAAATTTAGATATTTCGTTTATGCAAAAAGCTAATTTAAAAATTCTTAATGTGCTAGACGCAGAATTTAATTCTCTAAAACTTTTATTTGCAGCATTTATTTCTAAAATTAAAATAATACCAGTTTTTTCAAAGAAAACTGTTAGCAGCTTCATGAAATATGCCACTTCCGGTTAGTCTATTTTAACCAAAATCTATTATGTTATTTCCATTGATATAGTAGTCTTATATACCAAATTTGGAAGGTTTTAAATTATATTTGAAAATAGTTTTTCATGAAAATCTATTATAGGCTTCAAGTAAAGTACCACTTCCGGTAGTTGTATAATGACCAAAAAGGGAGGTGCACAACTAGATGTTATAGTAGTCCTAAATATAAAGTTTCAATTTTCTACGGCTTACCGTTTTTGAGTTATGCGAGATACGTACGTACGTACGTACAGACGGCACGACGAAATTAGTCAAAATGGATTCAGGATTCAAAATACCTATTTCCGTTGAAATCTGAGAACCGAAAATTTTCGCGATTACAATACTTCCTTACAAGGAAGTAATAAAATTAAATATATCATCACGTCTTCGCGTGAAATGTAGTTACCTGCCGTCAAATTACGGCCCCCAAAGATATTAGCCACAGGGGTAGATTTAAATTGGGGAAAATTGTTTGTCGGCTGTGGGGATCGAACCAGGGTTCTCAAGAATCAGAACATGGAAATAAATTATACACTCATGATAATTTGTGGTATCATACTTGAACTTGAATTCCGAGATCCCGAGTTCGAATCTCACTCAAGTTAATAATTATATGAACTACTACATTGCGGCTCGGTAAGTTCCGAGTTTTAATCTAGTAATTCTTCTTCTGATGGCACTACAGCCCAAATCGAGCCTGGGCCTACCGGACACACCGAGCCGCAGTTTTTTACACTGCCGTACTGCCGGTTTTCGTAGTCGAATGCTACATTATTTAAGGCGTTTAAGTGACTAGCTTATAGCGCCCGAGTGTGATAAATACATGTACCTGTATTTTTATATTTTACGACAAATCACACATTGTCGACAGGCGGATTCGAACTGACGAACCTTGGTTCTAGTAATTAATAGATTACAAACATTTGACAAAGTAAAATAAATAACAGATAGTTAATCATCCTTAATCCATATTCATACAATAGTTTCTAATCTCTGCAATTGCAGATCTTAATAAAAATGAAATCTTGAGTTGAAGATGTAACAAATAGTATTTATTCAGAATGTTTTAAAACCTCTAAACTCGTGATAAAAGAACACAGTCTACCGCATTTAAAAGTTAGTGCATAATAAAATATCTCTACAAAAGAAACGTTATTGGTAGCGAGAAATGAATGGGATTTAATATAACGACATAGAGTTAGTTGTCGCTGTCATCATTTCAAAATCTCATGAAAGAATCGAGACGAGTCCTTTCATTGGTGGTTCGTAATGACACATTGGTTTTATGGTTTCACTATGGTTGAGTCTTATTGAACAGTCTGGCAACTCTGGTTTTACTGGGCTACTAACTATACTTTGCTGAATGAAGTTTTCAAATTGGATTTGACAATATTGAAGTTTCATTTACAGAATGTTATTTTACTGATTAGTATTTGCTTTTATTTGTATGTACATAAAATAGTGTGTGTAGGATATCCAACAAATTAGAAAATTTATTTATTTTATTTGGACAAAGTTCTTTTTGCCTTGTAATCAGTACATCAATAATATATACTTTTTTTGCAATCATTTTTGAAATACTTGTATATATATATATATGAAAAAAAAATTCCTTTGATTCGATAGATACCCTTATACAGAGTGTTTCACAACTTATGGCATTTGTTGTAACCCAGTGGTTTCCAAACTTTTTCTCTCAACGGCCCCTTTTTTCCGTAAAAAATTGTCGCGATTCCCTCATTTTTTATAATATATATAGAATAGAATACAAAAAAATGAGTACTATAAACAAATATTGTTATTATATAAGATATTTGTTATAACAAATCTTTTTCTTAACCTAAAATTATGTTTATTACAACATTAATAATAGAACAAAATAATGTAATAACATTTATAAACTTAAAATTGTAATAAGATTGGAAATTATATTTAATTTAAATTAGGTATATTTAATACAATATAATCATAATTTTTGAGTGTGCTGAATGGGCGCTTGTTTTTCAGTTTCTCGAACCGGGGAGTCATTGAAGATATCGTCACTCGCAATTCTTTTTCAACGAATAATTGAGTTCGATATTTTGTTTTTAAAACAGCTACAGCGGAAAAGCTTGTTTCACACAAATAAGATGTTACGAAACGTAATAAAATTTCTAAGGCTTTGTTTGTTAAATTAGGGATATTTTACTGCGAACGCCCCACAGTTTGGAAACCACTGTTGTAACCCCACATAGTACTCAATGTACTACAGAAATAATTACTTTAAAATTTGCTAATTTAATTGCACTTTAAAATTACAATTATAAACACTCCAATAGTCCATTTATTTGTCGGCTGTGGGGATCGAACCAAGGTTCTCAAGATCCATAGGCTGACTCGACAAATAATTTTCATCAATTTAAATCTACCCCTGTGGCTAACACTAACATCTTTGGGGGCCGTGATTTGACGACTGGTAACCGCACTTCAGGCGAAAAAATATATCATTTACCGAGATCTGCTTAGGCAGAGTGCCACACTCAGTAATGGGTAAAAGGCGTGATGATATATTTATTTATTTATTTTACTAGTCCAATTGTTCATTATACAACATCTGATAAATGCCTATTAATAGTGATATAGTATGTTATGCATCAAGGGAGGGAAACAAGCGACTTCAGCTCGAGTCTTCACACAAGGGATAATCGCGCCCTCCTGTGAAGCATATTATACTTTTCGTAACAAGTGCACAAAAATTACTGTCTTATCGGGACAAATGTCAAATATGGGTTGCGTAACTAGTTACCTAGGATACGCCGCAAACAGCTAATAATCGTAGTCTCTAGAGAGAGAAACATGCTACCTAGGGAGAGAAACATCCTACCTAGGGAGAGAAACATAATGTTTCTCTCCCTAGGGGAGAAAAGCTGTGTTTCTCTCTCTAACATTAGGGAATAAGAACGTGTTTCTTGTGCATGTGTTATGAAATAATTATTAATATATTAGAAAATATCGCGAATCAATGGCACTAAAAATTAATTTATATTATGACAGAAAAATTCTGATGACGCCTGGATTCGAACCAGGGACCTTCCGCATACCGGGCAGAGATGCTAACCGCTACACCACGTCACCTGTGTTCGAAATATGGCATCAACTGAATTTTTCTGTCCCTGGTTCGAATCCAGGCGTCATCAGAATTTTTCTGTCATAATATAAATTAACTTTAGTCAAAAACTACGGGTATGATTACCTTTAATAATCACACAACTTAATAATATTAGCTCTGGCACTAACAATGTTAACTTGATGTAAAATGCAATTAATTTTGCGAAATTAGAAATAATTCTTTCTGTAGAATAATAATTACGTTGATATATGGCAATTTTGGATTTAAAGTAGGTGATTTAATCTAATGAATCTAATGAATATTTGAAGGGTTGGTTCTACCCCATTTTCTGGGCTATAGCGTGATGTTACATACGCATTTATAATGCTTTTAATAGTTATTTTTGATTCTAGTTTGCGAAATGTTACTTAGCATTCGAGAATGCAAAAGCATTTCGCAATCGAGTATCATACAACGTTTTTTCGAAAACTATGTTCCAAAATTAGTAATAATGTAATGAGAAAATTTTGACGTTTAGGATTAATTAATGTGACATCTAATGTCTCCACGACAACAATGTATGTAATATAATTGCTATCAAATCTGGTATTCTCTGACCAGTAATTGACAGCTGGTTGGCAATAGAAACCAAACAAACGTTCTAATTTTTTTCTGCGATTTATTGGGTTTCGCATTGCATTTCTCAAGAAACTATTCCAGTACACCAGATAGCTTCCTCAAGCGGGATAAATATGAATAATTGCTCAATTGGAACATTAAATATAAATTTTGTTAAAGAATAGAAGTATTGTTTCTAAGCAAAAAAATAAAGTGACAAATTTTATTAAATTATGAGCCTTTCTTCTATAAAAAAAATGCACGTTCTGTAGACAAAAAACACTCATTTCGCGTGTTGATAGTTGTCATGTAAATTTTAACTTTATATGACAATTTTCGAAGAAATATATTTAGATAGTAAAATCTGTTGGGTATCTTGAGCGTTACTTCGCCGTTTCCCTGTGACTTGTTCTAGGTCACATCGCGTGAGCCTTGGACGTATGAGGACGGTGTGGGGGTGCAGGAGGGTGCGAAGGGTGTCTGCAGGTGACGGATGATGAAAGAGTGTAGCGTGGCTGTCTGGATGTGAGTGTTACTGATTTGAAATATGAATGTGTTGCGAATAGGGTAAGTGAGAATTTTGGATTAGTAGGATCTGCCAATCAACTGTTGTTTTAAGAGAGGGGATCGAGGTTTAGGAGGTTATAAATAGATTTAGTTTGCTTCGTTCTACTAGAATTGTTTCAGGTTTAGTTTCTTTAGTCAATCAAGAATAAAATAGTTTTTAATATTTGGGGTTGTCGACATCTGAATTTTTATTTTTCATTTCCATAGCTTGCCCTCTTTTGAAGCTAATTTCCAATATAATTTATGTCGTTATAAAGCATGCAAAATTCATTATGTTTATTGTTTTTAATGTAGAATGCTCTACATTTATTTTAAGCATTTTTCTCTAAAATAATAAGGAAAACGGGAAATTATAAAAATATTATTTTACATTTTAAAGTCCTATGTTCCGATGTTGCGGTTACTACCCTGTATATATATATATATATATATATATATACCTGTCATAAACATATACAAGCATCAAGTTTATATAATATATGAATACAAAACTAACCAAGCGATAAAATGTTCCATCTAATATTGCAGGAATACAAATTATATACCGGGAGTTTTTTTTTAACAGTAATCATAGGGATATGCCATTACCAAAGTTACAGTTACAAAGTTTGACAGCAATGCATTAGAGCAGGTCACTAGATCTTGCGCCAAACGATTTTTTTCTTTGGGGCCACTTAAAAAGTAAATTTTATAATGGTGGTAGAATAAGTGTAGAACAATTAAAACGTAGAATTAGTGTTGCATCGCATGAGATTCCTCCAGAGCAAATAAATAATGCTATAAATTCATTTTATAATCGTTTAGGCTATTGTTTACAGGTAAATGGGGGAAATTGAATTAAAATTCCTATTTAAACTAAATAAAATTTTCTTTTTTGGTAGTTATGATTTGACAACTGGTTACTGTACTTAACGGCTTAAAATGTGTAGTTTATTAGGATCTGCTATTGCAGAACTGCCATGGCCAAGAATGACCAGAATTTTGACATATAAACATTCAGATGTGAATTTCTGGTTGAAAATAAACGCTCTAATGTATTGCTGTCAAACTTTTGAACTGCAACTATGGTAATGATATATCCCTATGTTTACTGATAAGAAAAACTCCCGGTATGTATGTGATATATAAATTATTATTTACGTTACACAGGAGATTGTTACATAATGCCTTTCATAAACGCTTGTCTCATTTTTCTTTCACGTAACAATCCTTCAATCATATTGATCCATTTATTGCTCTCCCACACAATCTCTCTCCTTCAAATTCACCAATTATCTAACAACATTCTTCTCAATTTCACACCAACAAATAAATAAATAAATACAAATGATTATTCGTTACCGACAGAAATAAAAATCAAATTATTAACTCATTGATTTCTTCTTTTTGTTAGTTGATTGCTACACGTTCCGAATTTAAAATTCTTCTCAACTTGGCCCTTCTCGGCCATCTTAGTCTTTCTACGTGCATCTCCTCCATAAAGAGGAAGCGAGAGGTCATTTCCAGGCCACTAACAGCATTACAACTTTCTTAAGTTTCATATTAAAGTCGAATCCAACAGACGAGGAAGTTGTATCCTCGTAGCTCTAGTCTAGAGTTTTTCATGACTTTTGTTTCTTATGCAGTGGTCTTCAAGAATCTAGATTCTAATGTAATGTGGTGCGTGAAGAAGGAGAGACATTGTTGTCGAGAGATTTGATCCCTAAAAGTACAATGTTTTCTTTTTTTTTACTAAATATTTATTCGCTGGTTTCTTTAAGTTTTGTTTATTTATGTAAATATGTAAAAATATTGAAGTATTAATTGAAAAAGATTTTAAATAGAGATGGGCGAATATCAAATTTCTTGAATTCGAATATCGAATACGAATATTAATCAGATCTCGAATATTCGAGGTAGGTACTCGAATATTCGAATACTCCTAAAAGTTAATTTATTTATTATTAACAATTATGTACTTTTCATTATTTGAATGAAATTGTTAAGATAAAATAAAATTAAAACAAAAAAGAAAAAGACGAAAACTTCAAATTTAAGGTGAAACGTACGGGCTGATGTTGGCGAAAAACAAATTTGAAATATGGTACGTCTTCATGGTTTTGAAACAAAATATATTTGTTATTAATAACTTCAAAGTATTGTAATAGCTTTAAGTTTATGTACAAATGATAAAGAAAAACATAGTCAAAAATTGAGGTCAACATATGACGCGATATTCGAGGTATTCGAATGTTCGCTATACTGACGTTAATATTCGAAAATCTCGAATATCGAATAATGTCAATATTCGCGGATGATATTCGCCCATCTCTAATTTTAAATTAGGTTTTTGGAACATTAACATATTGTTGCTATTTTAATCATTTAAGAATTTCTTCAGGTCTGGTCAAATTTGAGACATATAAAATAAATAAAAATATCGTCACGCTATTTACCAATTACTGGGTGTGGCACTCTGCCGTAGCAGATCTCAATTTGTATTTATGTGCGTGAAATACGGTTACCAGCCGTTAAATCCCGGCTCTCAAAGATGTTAGTTGAAGGGGAGGTGAAAATTATTTCCCGACTGTGGGAATTGAACCCGGGTTCTCACAGCGGACAAACAATTTTCAACATGTTAAAACTACCCCTGTGGCTATCCCTCCACTAACATCTTTGGGAGTCGTGATTTAACGGATGGTTACCGTACTTGACGCGAAGAAATATATCACTTACCGACATCTGCTGTGGCAGAGTGCCACACCCAGTAATGGGTAAAAGGCGTGATGATATATTTATATTATTTAAGGGGTAAGGCCACCTCAAAATTTTTCAAAATCCAGCCCGTAGTTTTTTAGAGTATACATCAGAGATTAAGAAAACATATCCCTTTTTGATCCAGGTCTATTGCTGTTCCCGGAATGTTTTCGCCCGGTTTGCCCTACGCGCCGAGAGGAGTCGCCATTTTTTTAAATTTCTGACGACAATTTTGAATATTTTCTTTAAAAAAAAATTTGAAATAAAGTTTAAAGAGCACTAAATAAAGATCCAAAAACAGTTTTTATGCAGCACGTTTAGATTTCGTTAAAAAAAATCTTGAAAATTACCCTTTTTTTCCTTGTCTAGAGTGGTCTTACCCCTTAAGGTCTTGTTGTGATTAGATCGTTTAGATTTTAAAATATGAAGTAAATTATAAAGAAATAAATAACATCAAGTTTTCAGGAAGATATGAATACTTGCTTATCGTGTATTTGTTTGTTGATGAAGCTAAACTATTCCCCAAATATTCCTGTCTAAAAACGTGTTTGTAAACAAGAATTGGCATCGTTTCCAAGTTTTCCAGACGAGACTATCTCCATTTTCCATCGCGACGGACTGGAAAGATCAGCAACTTATAAATTATGAAACTTCTTAATCTGTTGCGGAGCTTTGTTCCGGCAGATCATTATTTAGGCAGGTTAATTTTGTGAAGAAATTGATAACATCTAGGGGAATTTCGTTTTAATTAGCTCGAGTTGTTGGTGATTTACTAAGGGAGTTATCGGATCCTGATCTTAGGGTGGAGGAATCACTATTATAAAATGGGGGAAAGAAGAGAATCTATTTAAAATTGATTTGGGTTTGGCAATTGTCACCAGCTGAATGGTTAATTAAAATATAAATAAAGGATAGTTAAAATAAAAATACAACTGTGTCCGGTATTAAGTTTACGAAGTGAGTGGTTTTATGTTGCAAGAAACAAGAATTTAACCCTTGAAATGCAAATGTAATCATTTTCAGATGTGTCAGGATAGAAATGTCTGACAGAGATTGATTACGCGATGAAACTGATGAATGTTTTAAGGGTTCGTGCCACCCCATTTTATGGGATAACTGGATACAACTTAAGACACGATGATACACTTTCAATTTGTTAAAAAATACATTTTTCTTTCTTTTTGATAGTAGTACAACTCCAATATTTCATGGGATATAACGTGATATTATGTATGAATGTATGTACAAATAGTGAGTACTAATTGTAATTACTAATTGAATACTGTTAACGCACTTGAACACACGATAATTCACTGTAAATCTGTTAAAAATACAATTTTCTTTCTTTTTGAAAGTAATATATCTCCAATATTTCAATGGGATATATTGTGATATTATGTATGAATATATGCACAAATAGTGAGTACTAATTGTAATTACTAATTGAATACTGTTAACGCAATTGATCACACGATAATTCACTATAAATCTGTTAAAAATACAATTTTCTTTCTTTTTGAAAGTAATATATCTCCAATATTTCAATGGGATATAATGTGATATTATGTATGAATGTATGTACAAATAGTGAGTACTAATTGTAATTACTAATTGAATACTGTTAACGCAATTGAACACACGATAATACACTGTAAATCTGTTAAAAATACGGTTTTCCTTCTTCTTGAAAGCAATACAACTCGATGTTAAGAGAATGTAAAATCAAAGAGGGCCCGAACTAAATAAACTTCCCTCATCTAATAAATCTTGAGGGCCGTCGCTTTATGTGAGGCTGCGTTTGTTCGTTATCGCGTGTAACTTTAGATTAAACTCGTGCGAAACACGGGGACATACTAGAGCTCTTCTGTATCAAAATACTTTGCAAAACAAGAGAAATAAATTTCTCATTAAGCACCTTGATTAAGTACCGACCCTACTCATTAGCATAAGACCGAATACTCAATAATCATTAAAATTCTTTTCATTTTAAAGTGAAAATGCACCTAAATTGGTCTAAAGCCTTGGAACAGTCATTTAAGTAAGTTATAAGTCAGTTGAGATGGTTTGGTCATGTAGAACGTATGTCGAATGACAGATTGGTGAAACAGGTGTATGTTGGTGAAATTGAGGGTGAAAGATTGAAGGGTTGTTGCGTGAGCGAAAGATTCTGAGCGTGAAGAATAAACGAGCTTGTATGAAAAGAATTATGAATGTGGTTGAAGCAAAAGTGGTGTGTCAGGATAGGAATGTTTGGAGAAAATTAATTGCTGGATAAATATGATGAATGAAGACAAGCGTATGATTCTTGATTTTAGATTAATTGGTTAGATGTTTCGAGTGTTTACCTGCAATTCTGTGGAGATCACCTTTAGAAACAAGCGCAGTGTACAGGAGCGAATGGATGAATGTTTGTTGTGTGTTGATGGATTTTGGTTGTGAGAAAAGAAAGAATTTGTATGGAGGAAGTGTTAATGTGGTCGAATCGAGTATCGTGTGTCAGGATGAGAATGTTGACGGGTTCGTGCTACCCCATTTAATGGGATATAGCGTGATGTTATGTATGTATGTATGTATGTATGTATAATTAGAGATGGGCGAATATCAAATTTCTCGAATTCGAATATTCGAATACTCCTAAGAGTTAATTTATTTATTATTAATAATAATTTAATTATGTCCTTTTCATTATTTGAATGAAATTGTTAAGATAAAATAAAATTAAAACAAAAAGTACAAACAAAAAAGAAAAGAAAAAGACGAAAACTTCAAATTTAAGGTGAAACGTACGGACTGATGTTGGCAAAAAATAAATTTGAAATATGGTATGTCTTCATGGTTTTGAAACAAAATATTATTAATTAATTAATTAATAATATCTTCAAAATATTGTAATAGCTTTAAGTTTATGTACAAATGATAAATAAAAACATAGTCTAAAATTGACCTCAATATATGGCGCGATATTCGAGGTATTCGAATGTTCGCTATACTGACGTTAATATTCGAAAATCTCGAATATCGAATAATGTCAATATTCGCGGCATTCGACTATTCGCGGATGATATTCGCCCATCTCTAGTTATAATAATTGAAATGTATGTGAAGGTAGAAAATATTACGAATAATTTATATGGAAATAATAATGGAAAATTAATTCAAAATTTTGATTTAATTTTTTGAAAACAATTGGAAGGAAGGTAATATAAACAATCAGTATTTCAATTGAACTCGGTAATTTTTTGAATATTTCACGTTCTCCTGAAAATTGTTCAGTTCAAATGAAATGAAAATTTATTGAGATATATTTATAAATACACGGATTTTACAAATTGCTTTCTTTCTAAGCGGTTTTGAGAATTTAATTAAATTTTGGAATTATGTTTCATTATTATTAATTAAATTAACATTAATTTAATGTCTTCAATTTTATTACAATATTGCTGCAAAATATTCATATATAATATAACAAGTAGGTAGTATGAAAATTGCTGAAAATATTTTGACATAAATTATGAGTTGTGTTTCCTATTTCCGTAACAACGAATGTATATTTATGTCAAAATATTATCTGTCAATTTTCATACTACGAGTTGTATTTGGCTTGAGAATTTACCAAACAAGAGTTAATTAACAAGAATAGTTAGGTATTTATTTGCACATTATTAATTAGGTATTACAGTGATGAAAATTTTGAATAGTAAATGTACACTGAACAAATGTAGAATTGACGTTTATGAAAATATTGAAAATATCATTTATTTTATTCGTAACCAAGGATATTATTAACAGTGGTATTTCCGATATCAATTTCACTAGTGATGAATTTCCGACGAAATGTACATTTCATTTGTTCATTTTCAAACAAATTCGTGATCCTATTGGTTGACAGTGACGTGTGGTGAATTCTCATTGTTAAGAACTAGCAGATTTTAGATTATTATAATTAAAATAATCTTTGGTCACAGATTAGAATAAATGAAAGCAGCAGAATGTTAGCCATGTTTTCCATGATTTTCTTCGACATTTTCCAGGTCCATTTGCACGGTCACACATCCCCTAGTTTCCATCGCGTCAGTTTTCCATTCGCGTTTCAAACCCGATTCCAAAGCGTTGGTTCCAGCGCATAACGCATCATTCCGATACATTAAATGTTCCAACCGGAGCGTAACACCCGCTAATAATAGACAACGTTACTTTGTTGCGTTATGTCCACGTAAAAAATGATATAAACGCAACGGCTGTTGATTTTGTGTTTTCAAATAAGTTGGTATGAAACCAACATGCATTTGAGCTGGTTTTATGCATTCGTTCAATGCTACAAGAATTTTAATCATGTTTATTTTCGACATACACACAAATTATAGACTACCTCAGTTCAGAAATTAACCTTGCGATTATTAAAAAGAACAAGAAGTGGTGCATTCTAAATTTTAGATTAAGCTAAAATATATATTCCAAAAAAAATTAAATAAACTTGAATACAATTTGTTACCAATTAGTCTTTGGAAAATGATTTGATTTATTATTTTTAAAAAATCTGATGTGGATAACACATGACTTCCTTGTACGCGTATTAAACTATAGATATTTTTTTAATTGCACATATTTGACATTAAATCTTTTATTTTTTGTTCTAATCCATAGCAAACTTATTTTTTTTTTAAATTAAAAAATATATAATATTTAAATTTAGATATCTCGTTTATGAAAAAAGCTAATTTAAAAATTCTTAATGTGCTAGACGCAGAATTTAATTCTCTAAAACTTTTATTTGCAGCATTTATTTCTAAAATTAAAATAATACCATTTTTTTCAAGGAAAACTGTTAGCAGCTTCATGTAATGTGCCACTTCCAGTTAGTCTATTTTAACCAAAATCTATTATGTTATTTCCATTGATATAGTAGTGTTATATACCAAATTTGGAAAGTTTTAAATTATATTTGAATATAATTTTTCATGAAAATCTATTATAGGCTTCAAGTAAAGTACCACTTCCGGTAGTTGTATAATGACCAAAAAGGGAGGTGCACAACTAGATGTTATAACAGTCCTAAATATAAAGTTTCAATTTTCTACGACTCACCGTTTTTTAGTTATGCGAGATACGTACGTACGTACGTACGTACGTACAGACGGCACGACGAAATTAGTCAAAATGGATTCAGGGAGGGCCAAAATACCTCTTTCCGTTGAAATCTGATAACCGAAAATTTTCGCGATTACAATACTTCCTTTACTTCGTACAAGGAAGTAAAAATGGAATTAGAGTAAGATTAGCTAAACTGAAATTCAGAATTATCTAAACTTTTTGAGAATCGGGTGTTATGAATATATAAATAATATCTAAGACTGTTGATATAAAATCAACCATAAACCGTTATTTAAATAAAAAACAACAAAAACAAAATTAATTGTCTTTGAATGCTCACTTGGTGAAACTAGGTTTAATAATAAAATATCGAACTAAACACTTGTCTAAGTCTCACAATATTCACCCTCCAAGTCAACTTATGAGGGCATCGTCAGAGGCTGGCCAGCACAGAGAGAATAGCTAATTTTCGACCCTCATATGAGAAAAGAAAATCTTAGTTTCAGTTATAGTCATAGAAAAAAAAATTAACGGGGCTGTTGGATAAATTTATAAATAAAAATGTTTTTAATAAATAATATTTGCATTATAATAAAATCCTCTCTCAAAATTTAAATTGTTCCGTATAAAAAATCCTATAAATCCAGGCGTTCCAAATCACCCCGAACTGAAATGGGGATTCAATTCCTGTGCAGTTAATCCCCACTGCATCCGAGCCACCGGACGCACCCGGATCGGCTCCGGAGCCGCTGGACAATAGTCCATACACCGGATTTTTTCCCCGGCATTTTTATGTACACACCGTTCTGTAATTAATTCGTATACGCCACATGCACAGCCTATTCGATCTGGTTTGTATTCTCTCGGAATAGATTTAATTCTGTTGGCTGTAAATCGGGTTTTTCTAGCCCCCTACATTTTATTTGAATGCTTTCAGGATTGAAGGATAAATCATTTCAATTGTACTGTTTGTACGAAGTGCAAACATTTTCATGTAACTTGTTAACATGTTGATAAATTATTTAGTGATTTTTTTTACAGAAAGCTTTATGTTTGACTGCATGTAGTCTATGTGAAATATGTATCAGAAAGTTTTTGGAAATTATTTGAATGGGGGATGTCAGTGATACTAGCAGATAGTTGTTGATTGAAATTTATTTATTTATTTCCAGTTTGGATAACTTTGTTACTTTTTTATTTTGAATTGTTTATTGCTGTGTTCAACATGAAAACAAAATGAACAATTTGGAGATTTGTTTAATACGACAAACATTCTAATACATATTTATAAATACAGGGTGTAGAATTGAAATGTGGCGTATAGGGATTTCAATGTTATTTTTAAAATATTGCTGTATCTCTTTACCTTACAATATTCTTCAAAAACTTGTTCAACAAATATTACAACATTGTAACAAACAAATGTCAAACTCTTTTACAATATGTCAAATATTCAGTTCATTTGTTTAATTTTCCAACGCAATCTACAAAAAATTTTAATAAATTTTGAATTTCATTCAATTAATATCTCGTGAACTATTCACATTTATGTAATGAAATTTACTTTATAGGAAGCGTTTTTAATTTCTGAATAATTTTTGTATTTACGCTTTTGCTCTAAAGTGAATAGGTAAAGAGATACAGCAATATTTAAAAAATAACATTGAAATCTCTATACGCCACATTTCAATTCTACACCCTGTATATCCACCTTATATTAACTTATTATGAAATCTGAACAAACTTCGATACACTACGATTTAAAAAATATAAATTGAAGTTACCAAATTCTTGTTTGTAAAGCTATAGTTATATTCAGGGATCGGAAATCGCAGAAAAATTGGTTCGATTTGGATTCGTTCAGGTTTTGTTTGTGTTCAGAAATACAAACAATATTTTTTCTACAACTATAAAACTGGATAATACAATATTAAAAAATATAAAGTAAACACTTCGCTATGTTTCACAAAATTCAGCCTCCAAGTCACCTTATGAGGGCATCGTCAGAGGCTGGCCAGCACAGTTTAGTAACCATAGACGCGTTTCGCTCTTATTAGATCTCATCAGTATGGTATAATTCACTTCTTCACCTAGGAAGAGCTGAATTTTGTGAAACATAGCCAGTGTTTACTTTATATTTTTTATTAAACCTTGGTTCACCAAGTGTTGGATGACAATTAATTTTGTCTTTGTTGTTACAATAATTATTAATTTGTTTAAGTAATTTGAAGGAAAGCAATTAGAAATAATATGAATTTGAAACAATTGATGTGTTGTAACTAGAGATGGGCGAATATCATCCGCGAATAGTCGAATGCCGCGAATATTGTCATTATTCGATATTCGAGATTTTCGAATATTAACGTCGAATACCTCGAATATCGCGCTGTATGTTGACCTCAATTTTTGACTATGTTTTCCTTTATCATTTGTACATAAACTTAAAGCTATTACAATACGTTGAAGTTATTAATAACAAAGATATTTTGTTTCAAAACCATGAAGACGTACCATATTTCAAATTTGTTTTAGGCCAACATCAGCTTGTACGTTTCACCTTAAATTTGAAGTTTTCGTCTTTTTCTTATTTGTTTGTACTTTTTGTTTTAATTTTATAGTATCTTAACAATTTCATTCAAATAATGAAAAGGACATAATTAAATAATTATTAATAATAAATAAATTAACTTTTAGGAGTATTCGAATATTCGAGTAGGTACGTCGAATATTCGAGATCTGATTAATATTCGTATTCGATATTCGAATTCGAGAAATTTGATATTCGCCCATCTCTAGTTGTAACCAATGAAACTAGGATGCATATTCAAGCCCAATTACAGTAGCTTAAATCACTCAAACACAATTGATTTTTGTATATGTGATATGTAGAAGTCAGCAAGATTAAATGTCACGACCTCATGTTTGAGACGAGTGCCTGCGTGATCTATAAAGATCTACAATTGCAGAGTTTTAACATCTAAAAATAGGTAATAACTTTTCCATAACTATCCTGTTTTTGACAATAACTCTCCAGCATTACCTGTTTATATCCCGAGTCCGACTATTCGCAAACAACGCTTCAAGGCGCGTATTGACGGTGCAGTGATCGTTACCGGAGTCCCGGAGCCCTGGATCGCTGTCCGGATCGCCCGGATCGGAACATAGTACGGCATAGACTAGTTTATTAGCCAGTAAAGCCAAACGATGGCCTCTGTTCGGCCTCAAGTAAAAACTTACCGTGATAGAACGACAGCAGATGTGTACAGTCAAAAAGAAACTCATTTTTGTTACATAGAAATTTCTGTTCCAGGTAATGGAGTTACATGAACCCTTGAAACTTTCGAATATTCTTATCATGATACACTACATTTATCATTTATATTATAATAAAAAATATAAAGTAAACACTTGGCCATGTTTCACAAAATTCAGCCTCCAAGTCACCTTATGAGGGCATCGTCAGAGGCTGGCCAGCACATTTAGTAACCATAGACGCGTTTCGCTCTTATTAGAGCTCATCAGTATGGTATAACTCACTTCTTCACCTAGAACAAAGTTCATGTGAAGAAGCTGGTGACGAAGAACTGTGCCAGCAGAGAATAAGATCTCTAACAAACTGGTAAGATGACATGAGAAGTTCTGTGAAACTGGTCATGCCATGTTTACTTTATATTTTTTATTAAACCTTGTTTCACCAATTGTTGGATGACAATTAATTTTGTCTTCGTTGTTATTTATTTTATATGTTTGTCGCATCTTTCGCTGCCACAACAAACTTTTAAATATAAATAAAATAAATAAATATAAATATATCATCACGCCCTTTACCTATTACTGGGTGTGGCACTCTGCCTAAGCAGATCTCGGTAAGTGATATGTTTTTTCGCGTAAAGTGCGGTTACCAGCCGTCAAATCACGACTCCCAAAGATATTAGTGATGGGGGAGCCACAGGGGTAGATTTAAATTAGTGAAGATAGTTTGTCGGCTGTGGGAATCGAACCAGGGTTCTCAAGATCCACAGGCCGACTCGATACCACTGAGCCACCTACCCATTATATCCATTCATTTATTTCTATATCGTAGACGCAATATTTCACTTTCAATTACACCATCATACACTTTTTTCATTAGTCCTTCATTCAAGTAAAGAGAGCATTTTATGCTTCATTCACATTCACAATTCGTTCACGTAACAAACCTTTATATTCATTCATTTATTCCTCAATTGACGTACTATTCATTTTCTTCTAACAACATTGATCTCAATCTAAAAGCTATTTAAGATATAAATATTAAATGTTTCTTCTTTAATTTCAATCTTTTTACTTCCTTGTACGAAGTAAAGGAAGTATTGTAATCGCAAAAATTTTCGGTTCTCAGATTTCAACGGAAATAGGTATTTCGGCCCTCCCTGAATCCATTTTGACTAATTTCGTCATGCCGTCTGTACGTACGTATGTATCTCGCATAACTCAAAAACGGTAAGCCGTAGAAAATTGAAACTTTATATTTAGGACTGTTATAACATCTAGTTGTGCACCTTCCTTTTTGGTCATTATACAACTACCGGAAGTGGTACTTTACTTGAAGCCTATAATAGATTTTCATGAAAAACTATATTCAAATATAATTTAAAACTATCCAAATTTGGTATATAAGACTACTATATTAATGGAAATAACATAATAGATTTTGGTTAAAATATACTAACCGGAAGTGGCACATTACATGAAGCTGCTAACAGTTTGTTTTCCTTGAAAAAAATGGTATTATTTTAATTTTAGAAATAAATGCTGCAAATAAAAGTTTTAGAGAATTAAATTCTGCGTCTAACACATTAAGAATTTTTAAATTAGCTTTTTGCATAAACGAGATATCTAAATTTAAATATTAAATATTTTTTTATTTAAAAAAAAATTAAGTTTGCTATGGATTAGAACAAAAAATAAAAGATTTAATGTCAAATATGTGCAATTAAAAAAATATTTATAGTTTAATACGCGTAAAAGGAAGTCATGTGGTGTCCACATCAGATTTTGCTTCAAGCAAAAGAAAGACAGTAACATATGCAGATAGGGTAAAGAAAACTTGTCACTTTTGCGAGGGAGTGTACGTAGTAGCTTGATGATAAAGACCCTTCTGCTATCTCCTGCTCTCGTGCATGGTTTATCCCTTCATCTGGGCTCGTGCCCTTCGGTCAACCCAAGTTTTTAGGCTAGTTTTTGTACCACATTTAGATGTTTTATGTAGTCGTGTGCCTTGAAATTGATTTAAAAAAATATATTTCTAGTTTATTCTGACATTTATACTCCGGTATACAATCCGATTTAAAAGAATTTAAATGTAATATTTTTTCTTGTAAGATTTAAAATATATCTTTTTAGATGTATATTTTAAAAGATATTTTCAACTGTAAGCTTCTTTTACAATTTATTAATAATATAAAGATAATTTTAAGAAGTATCAAATTATTTTGTACTGGTAAAAAATAATTTTCAAAATATTTCTTTGCTTCTGATACTTAAAAACAATTTAAAGGTTATTCAGCAGTTTCACGAGTGGATGATACAGGGATTAAATATATCTTGATATTGTGATATCCTGCTGAGCTATACAAATGCAAAATGAATATTACTGGAAAAAATATAATACCGGATTACGGAATAATGAAAGAAATATTTTTCAGGCTTACCGTAGATTCTGTTGTAATAAATAACTAATGGAAATCTGAAAAGATAAAACTGCCATACATAGAATGCATTTATAATACAGGGCGATTGAAAAAATATGGGTATTTTTATGAATTTTAGATTGAAACTACAAAGTGAATATCTTCTTGTGATTGTTATGAAAAGTTAACAATTACGTTCTCATTTGTTATTGTAAAGTTGACGTTTTCTATGGAGCAATCTAAAAAATTAATAGCATCATAAATATATATATTATATCACAACAAAGACAAAATTAATTGTCATTCATGCACTTGGTGAAACTAGGTATAATAAAAAATATTAAATAAAACTCTAGGCAAAGTCTCACAAAAATTCAGCCTCCGAGTCACCTTATGAGGGCATCGTCGGAGGCCGGCCAGCACAGTTAGTAACCATGGACGCGTTTCGCTCTTGTTAGAGCTCATCAACATGGTATAACTCACTTCTTCACCTAGAACAAAGTTCATGTGAAGAAGCTGGTGACGAAGAACTGTGCCAGCAGAGAATAAGATCTCTAACAAACGGTAAGATGACATGAGAAGTTCTGTCGAACCAGTAATGCCATCTACCGAAAAAAATGAAAAGCTACGCAATAGCAATTTAAATAACAACAAAGACAAAATTAATTGTCATTCATGCTCTTGGTGAAACTAGGTATAATAAAAAATATTAAATAAAACTCTAGGCAAAGTCTCACAAAATTCAGCCAACTGTGCTGGCCGGCCTCTGACGATGCCCTCATAAGGTGACTCGGTGGCTGAATTTTGTGAGACTTTGCCTAGAGTTTTATTTAATTTATTTTTTTTAATATATTATATCATTTAAAAATCAACAATAACAAGAATTCAGAACCTTTTTTTAAGGGGTAGGTGGCTCAGTGGTATAGAGTCGGCCTGTGGATCCTGAGAACCCTGGTTCGATCCCCACAGCCGACAAACAATTTTCACCAATTTTAAAATCTATCCCTGTGGCTCCCCCTCCACTAATATCTTTGGGGGCCGTGATTTGTCGGCTGGTAACTGCACTTCACGCGAAAATATATCACTTACCGAGATCTGCTTAGGCAGAGTGCCACACCCAGTAATGGGTAAAAGGCGTGATGATATATTTATTTTATTTTAATCCAAAATATGTAATTTTTGCCAATTTTGTAATAATTGTTGGAACAAAAAATTCAGCCTGTATTAATTCTCCTATATGCTTCTTGTAATTTCCCGGTAGTACGGGGGTGTGGATATCATTATGGAATTCGAATCCGGAGATCCCGAGTTCGACTCGCAATCAAGTTACAAATGAATTACGACATTGCGGCCCAGTACTGTAATTGGGATTAAGTTCCTGTTGTACAGCGTAACATAAATAAATAAAAGTGGAAGTAAATTCCTGTTGTGCAGAGTAAAATGATATATTTTACAATAGAACATGTTCTTTTTTGATAATAAAATTTGTCCAAATAAAGTAACTATTATTTTCCGATATATTTCAATGAAGTAGACATCTCTAACAAGGATTACGATAAGATAGAATTCAGGATTTGTTAAAGGATTCTTAAAGTCCTTGCGGAGATGTATAATTACGACAGTCTGTTGTTTCGTTCTTTTCTTCCGTCTTCTATTTCAACCACAAGAAAAAATAAGATTCGATTCCAAAAGAGATTTAATATGTTAATGCCAGGAATTGATATTTAAATAAGTTTTCTTTGTTTTTTAATTTATATTCAAATGTAATTTAGGATTTTAAGAATATATTTATTGATTGAAAAAAAATGAGGTCAGAGGTAAATAGATAACCATATTATATTTTAAATATAAATGATGAAATTAATTAAAGTTTTATTCTTCTTTTTGGGACAAAAATGAGACATAAATAAATAAATATATCATCACGTCTTTTACCCATTACTGGGTGTAGCACTCTGTCATAGCAGATCTCGGTAAGTGATATATTTCTTAGCGTGAATTGCGGTCAAATCACGGCTCCCAAATATGTTAATGGAGGGGGAGCCACAGGGGTAGATTTAAATTGATGAAAATTGTTTGTCGGCTTTGGGACCGAATCAGGGTTTTCAAGATCCACAGGTCCATCTGACCCATAAATTAAATTGACGTAGTTAGATGAATACTCTCACCGGTGATTTTATGGCACTAACCATCAAGTTATAACTGGATTTATACTGAAAGTTAGGATAGATAGTCAAGTTAGTTAAAAGGATCGCATGAGAATCCTCACAAAAAAATAAATGTCAAATATTATTGATTTGAGTGCTCTGTTGTATCTCTAAGGACTCGAAGCCTAAATTAATTTGTTTTTATTAAATCTAGTAGCCTTTCTCCGCGATACAGTTGTCAGAGACATCGTAAATGGTGCTTAGTTTCTCCAGTTTTCTCTAGAATGCTTGTTAGCAAGCCCCCTGTAACTGCCATTTTTATTTCTTTCTTATCAATTCGTTTTTATGTTTACGGGTAGCGTCTGTGTTCGTATTTTGCTTTTATTAAGTAAACTGTAACGAGATTAGTCTTCTGAGTATTCCCAGACCATCTGACGAGATGAAGAACTAATGATGCTTGAGAAAATGTTGCTTATTATGGAAAGAATATTTTGTGATTGTTAATACTGTGATGCTAGCTTTCAAATATAAAAATAATATTTAGTGTAGTTTTGTAAGGCAATTAAAGAACAGTAACTTCATAAAAATGTCAGCTGTCATCTTGGCAAATTAAACGCCGGAAATATCAAAAACGTAATATCAAACAAATTTAGTAATTAGGTCACTAGTTAACAATGCTCCCTTCAGCGACAGTTAGTAATTGACAGAATAAAGAAACGTCAATTTGGCAAACAATACAAACTTCAAACTAAAACAGAAAACTGTTAAATATTGTTCAGAATTTAAAAGCATAGTTGGAAAGTTTGCAATGAAATAATAATGGATCTGCAAATGAAAATTACATTTAAATGAGAAAAACAGTTGAATTTATAGTTTACAATGGCGCTGAATGAAATAAAGGCTTTGTATTTCCTTCGATGCAAGTCACGTGGTATGAAATTAATTAAACATTGCGTAGCGAATTGTTAAATTAATGCGATGTGAACTAGGTTCCCCGGTCCGAAGAATGCGATAAACTATGGAATGATAACAATAGGAATTATTACAAATAATTTTAATAACTGATGGAAACACAAGAGTTTGTAGCATTCTTACTATTTACATTTTTTGTAAACGCCATCAAAAATATCTTCGCCGTTTTATCATAATGGCATCCACAATATTGCTCTTTCAGAATCATCCATTATTTAATATTCTTATCACAAATTTCGTGCTCGGAATAACTTCAAACAGTACACGCGATCTCGCAGCAGTTTCAAGTATAGAAAGAGTTTAAAGACATTCAATTTATTACCAAGTACAAGTTCCAATCGATTCCAAATTTATAGGTTAGTTAAAATGTCAAAAATGCTCGTGTATTATCTCAAAGAAATGTCAAAAAATTAACGGAGATTTTGATTGATTTCACACGGTAAATAATACATTAGAACTACACTTGTGGCCGTAATTTGACGGCTGGTTAAGTGCACTTCACGTGCATAAATATATCAGTACCGAGATCTGCTACAGCCAAGTGCAACAGCCAATAATGGGTAAAAGGCGTGATGATACATTTATTTATTTAATTCATAATAAAATATCAAACTAAACACTTGTCTAGGTCTCACAAAATGGTTACTAACTGTGCTGGCCAGCCTGTGACGATGCCCTCATAAGGTGACTTAGAGGCTTAATTTTGTGAGACTTAGACAAGTGTTTAGTTTGATATTTTATTATTAAACCTAGTTTCACCAAGTGAGCATTCAAAAACAATTAATTTTGTCTTTGTTGTTTTTATTTAAATTGTTATTTAATTCAAGTCAAATTATTCTAAAATTCATACATTTTTTGGCTTGACTACTAAAAAAGTGGTTTTAATTTAATAAAAATATTAAAACCACTGTTTGAGTACCACTTTCAATAGTCAAGGTTGTATTGTCCCTCGCCAAATTATATATTTTAAACTGTCGTTCAAAATCGAACTAGCACGAACCTACCGATTGCATCCAGATAAGACTAATTAAATCGTAGTAATCGGCATCTTGCTAGGGAAGAACTAGTGTCTGTGTATTGTGTCAAAATATTTATTTATCATGTGTAATATTAGTTAAATAATAGTGAAACATTATGTGTAAAAGTGTAAAGTGTCGTGTGTTGTGTGGAGAGCAGTGGAAACCTTATTTTGCAACCAATTCAGCTGTAAGTGTCAATTTTATATTTGTTGTTCTGTTCAACATGGTGGTATGTTGTTGTATTTTGTACAAAATGGCTAAGTTGAATGACACACATACAACATTAATTTTATTTTAAAGTTAAATTTATGACATCATCCGAATTTTTCTGTCATAAATTTAACTTTAAAATTATCTTCATTACTGTACGTTCAGTCGAAGTCATATGTTAAAAAATCAACATTAATTTTATTTGTTGTTATCTAATTGTCAAAAAGGCTTAAATCTTTTAACATTTAATAATTCAAATTAAACACTTGTCTAAGTCTTCGTCATACAGCTCCTTCATGTGAACTTTGTTCTAGGTGAAGAAGTGAGTTATACCATACTGATGAGTTCTAATAAGAGTGAAACGCGTCTATGGTTACTAACTGTGCTGGCCAGCCTCTGACGAGGACCTCATAAGGTGACTTGGAGGCTGAATTTTGTGAGACTTACACAAGTGTTTAGTTTGATATTTTATTAGTAAACCTAGTTTCACCAAGTGAGCATTCAAAGACAATTAATTTTGTCTTTGTTATTTTTACTTGTACGAAGTAAAGGAAGTATTGTAATCGCGAAAATTTTCGGTTCTCAGATTTCAACGGAAATAGGTGTTTTGTCCCTCCCTGAATCCATTTTGACTAATTTCGTCATGTCGTCTGTACGTACGTATGTACGTACGTATGTACGTATCTCGCATAACTCAAAAACGGTAAGCCGTAGAAAATTGAAACTTTATATTTAGGACTGTTATAACATCTAGTTGTGCACCTTCCTTTTTGGTCATTATACAACTACCGGAAGTGGTACTTTACTTGAAGCCTATAATAGATTTTCATGAAAAACTATATTCAAATATAATTTAAAACTTTCCAAATTTGATATATAAGACTACTATCTCAATGGAAATAACATAATAGATTTTGGTTAAAATAGACTAACCGCAAGTGGCACATTACATGAAGCTGCTAACAGTTTTTCTTGAAAAAAATGGTATTATTTTAATTTTAGAAATGAATGCTGCAAATAAAAGTTTTAGAGAATTAAATTCTGCGTGTAGCACATTAAGAATGATTAAATTAGCCTTTTGTATAAGCGAGATATCTAAATTTAAAAATTATATATTTCTTGTTTTTTTTTGTGATTAAGTTTGCTATGGATTAGAACAAAAAATAAGAAGAAATTTAAAAATTTCATGTCAAATATCTGCAATTAAAAAAATATAATATGTTTAGATTTTCAATCAACAATAATTCGGGTTTCTTTGAACGATCACCTATCCAAATATTCCACACATGCTATGTTTCTTAACTCGTGTTATCGTTTAAATCAGTACTAACGACTTGTGCCATAGCTGTCCATAAAATAATCATTTGTAAGCATATGGGTATTTGACATAATCAAATCTGAATTTTTTTGGTGTACGGTCAATGTTAGATTGAAACGAATGTAGCTAAATAGTGGATGTGTCAGTTTTAATGAAGTATGTCGAATGAAAGATTGGAGAAATTTGGGAAGAGATATTGCGACCTTAGAATCTGTAGAAATAAATGAATGGGTATGATTAAAAGTTTATTGCTTGAACGAAAGATAAGATGAAATTGTATGAAATAAATTATTAAATGTGGATGAAATCAGATATGTTGAATATTAGGATGAATTTAAAGATATAGTGGTGAAATTTAGGGTGAAAGATTGTGCGGACGACCTATGATTCCTAAGAACAAATGGATGGGTATGATTGAAGCTTTGTTGCGTGACCTAAAGATGGCATGAGATGCAGGGGCGCCGAGAGGAAAAGCGGGCCCCGGGACAAAAATTCGGGCCCCCTTTAACTTTGAATATTTATTAATTAAATATAAGATACAAAAAAAAAATATATTTATAAATATATGTATGACAACAATAAGAATTATTAATATCTAAATAAAGTTATATCAATATAAATAAAATTAAATACAAAATTCTGAGTTAATTGGTGCAGCGATGTGTATTGTATACTCACTGTATGACTATCTAATATCTAGTTGCATATTCGATAAATGCAGGGGATACCAAAATAGCACTACGCACAAATGTATAGAGCCTTTGACTATGTGTGTTGTATACAATGTAGTAATATAATAAAATATAAATATATCATCACGCCTTTTACCCATCACTGGGTGTGGCACTCTGCCTAAGCAGATCTCGGTAAGTGATATATTTTTTCGCGTGAAGTGCGGTTACCAGCCGTCAAACAAACAAAAATGCAACAATGTACTTTTGAATAGTGTATAAATTTATTTAAAATTTGCTACTGGGGCCCTTGATCAAGCATTTCGTTATTTTTATACAATGTAATAAATTGTTGGAAACGTGTATCAGAAATTTCGTTATACATGTTTAGTAAAGAATATAAAAAATTGGTGAAATAGTAGAATATTAAAACCAATTTATAAAATAGCATCACATCCGGGCCCTTTGAATTCCACGGGCCCAGGGTATTTTACCCCCTACCCTCCCCTCTCGTCGGGCCTGACGAGATGTATGAAAGGAATTATGAATGTAGATAAAATTAGATTAATTGTAGGATGAATCCAAAGATTTAGTTGTGAAATTAAGGGTGAGATATTGAGAAATGGGTAGATTTGATTGACAGTTTGTTGCGTTTGTTGATGAAACGAGCTTGTATGAAAGACATTATGAATGTGGATGAAATCAGATATGTTGAAGATTAATTGTAGGATGACTCCAAGGATTTAGAGGTGAAATTGGTAGTGAAAAATAGTAGGGACGACTAGGGATCTCTAGAAATAAATGGATGGATATAATTGAAGGTTTGTGGAAGGAATTATGAATGTGGAAATGTTCAAATTTCAGAATGAATGGTTGAAGGGTTTTTGCTACCCTCTTTAATGGAACATTTATTATGTAGCAATATATTGTAACAAAACATACCGAAACTAATAAATAATTAAATGACACAAGAAGAAGAACAAAACAAATACTACTTTCCTGACGTCATTATCTTTGTGTAATATATACTCCTAAAATACATTGTTAATTTATTCTGTATTCTCGACATGATTTTCAGCCTTTAATGATAAATAGCTACCGTTAAATGGCTTATGTTAGAATCTGGAGTGTCTTAACGAATGGATTCGATTCTTCGCTATTTCCTCGGCTGACAGCACATTAATTCTTCAAACAATGCCTTGAGAATTTGATGGAAAGTTTTCTTTTTTGTAGTGGATAATAACGATTTGTACGAGCGGGATTTTTTCGTAATTGATTCATTTGTAATCGAGATTAGTTTATTTTATTTGCTCATTTGAATTAATGTCACATTAATTGATAAAGTCATTATTTAAATGAACATAAATTATATTTATGTTCGACTGCATCATATTACCTTGATTTACGACACTGTTTACTGTCCATAATCGGGTACTTTATTGGACTAGTACGATAAAAATGCAAAATTGGACTGCTGTCAATGTCACATTAAAACAAAATTCAAAAGAAATATTTAAACACCATTTTCTGTATGTATTATATGTGTCTTCATACAATTGTTAGATATTCTCTTGCATTACATGCAAGATCTTTTATTTCTTTTGGAACGTCTTCAATGTCTTCATCCATCTCAACACTTTTTACTTCCTTGTACGAAGTAAAGGAAGTATTGTTATCGCGAAAATTTTCGGTTCTCAGATTTCAGTGGAAATACGCATTTTGGCCCTCCCTGAATCCATTTTGACTAATTTCGTCGTGACGTCTGTACGTACGTATGTATCTCGCATAACTCAAAAACGGTAAGCCGTAGAAAATTGAAATTTTATATTTAGGACTGTTATAATATCTAGTTGTGCACCTCCCTTTTTGGTCATTATATAACTTCCGGAAGTGGTACTTTATTTGAAGCCTATAATAGATTTTCATGAAAAACTATATTCAAATATAATTTAAAACTTTCCAAATTTGGTATATAAGACTACTATATCAATGGAAATAATATAATAGATTTTGGTTAAAATACACTAACCGGAAGTGACACATTACATGAAGCTGCTAACAGTTTTCCTTGAAAAAAATGGTATTATTTTAATTTTAGAAATAAATGCTTCAAATAAAAGTTTTAGAGAATTAAATTTTGCGTCTAGCACATTAAGAATTTTTAAATTAGCCTTTTGCATAAGCGAGATATCTAAATTTAAATAGTATATATTTTTGTTTGTTTTTTAATTAAGTTTGCTATGGATTAGAACAAAAAATAAAAAATAAAAGATTTTATGTCAAATATGTGCAATTAAAAAAATATCTATAGGTTAATACGCGTACAAGGAAGTCATGTGGTGTCCACATCAGATTTTTTCACTTTGACAATTTGATAAATAAAGCAACAAATGCATAACAACGAAGCACACTTTGAGATGCAATTAAATGTTTTAAATATAGGTATTGACATAATCATATTTTAAGAGAAAATATTCTTCATGCAGTCGAACATAAAACGTTATATGCAACTCGTACATAATCGGACTTTATAGACTCGCCTTATTTATTATCCTCGCCCGCTGCGCTCGCTCTGCCATAAAATTCGGCTCGTCCAATAAAGACCTAAATTATGTACTTGTTACATAAACTACTATTACAATACTCATTAACAACAAACATTTTAGTGTGACTTATTCAAAACTCGCTAACTTCAATTTTCAAAAAAAATTATTGTTTCCAAGGGCCCATTGTAAAATAAAATAAATATAAATATATCATCACGCCTTTTATCCATTACTGAGTGTGGCACTCTGCCTAAGCAGATCTCGGTAAGTGATATATTTTTCGCGTGAAGTGCAATTACCAGTTGTCAAATCACGGCCCCCAAAGATATTAGTGGAGGGGGAGCCACAGGGTTAGATTTAAATTGGTGAACATTGTTTGTCGGCTGTGAGGATCGAACCAGGGGTCTCAAGATCCACAGGCCGACTCGATACCACTGAGCCATCTACCCCATTGTACAAAACAGATTTAAATTTTAACAGGATACGAATTGCTTTAAACTACATTCAAAATTTACTCTGCCTTTATATTATTGGTTCGAAAAGATTCGGTTTCCACTATAACCTACTTTTTTGGAGATCAATTTCTGTTATGCAGAATAACAATAAATAAATAAAATAAATATATCATCTGGGTAAGTGATATATTTCTTCGCGTGAAGTGCGGTTACCAACTGTCAAATCACGGCCTCCAAAGATATTAGTAGAGGGCTCCCTCTCTGGTGAAAATTGTTTGTCGGCTGTGGGGATCGAGCCAGGGTTCTCAAGATCCACAGGCCGACTCGATACCACAGAATAACAATAGTTATTAATTAGATATTTTTAATGATAATAATTCTGTTTCTAACTACGTCATCCTCCCACTGTGAGGTACGTTTGAGGAAACAAGAGGACTTTTAGCTCTCTGGGGTCCATGTAAAATTCAAATGCACCCTCTATTAATAAATGAACACACAGTTATGTAGTATGTTAGATGTACTGTAGGGCACCACTGCATTTGTGCAGCGTTCTACTAACTCTATGAATATTGTAGCATAGAATGAGATTAAGTGTGGTTGTGTGCAGGATTAAGGTTGGATTACACAATAAAATTGTATTGGTTTTGTAATGGGGTTTTTAAGACTAGGTTTTAGATAAAGACAATTTCTATTTTTAATTTGGTTTAATAGATGACTTTTCAAAATTCAAAATTTAAATATTTGACAGCTAATTATAGTTATATGTATATTAAGGAAAGAAACGAAGACTTGTCTTCTTAAAGATGCCGTTTTATACAGGGTGTTTAAAAATTATTACAAACTAAATTAAGGAAACTTGAAGCACGAGAAACTCAAAACCGTTGAGTGGATATTCATATCTCGTTTAATTTTTTAGATATAGTCTTGGAAAAGTGCAAAAATATGAAGAATTAGAAGAATTTCACTTTTCCGGAGGCTTTATCTTAAAAACTAAACAAGATATGAAAATGCGGCCAACGGCACTGAATTCCCCGTGTCCGAATTAACTTATAAGCAAATTTTTATCCAATTTGAAGCAATTTAATTTTGGGTGTTTTCAGTTTTTAAGCCAATTTTCTCTAAAATCCTTAATCGTAGGAATATTGTAACAAAAATTTACATACATATGTATTTTGGCCCACTGAATCCAGTGGTAAAATCTTTACGTGCACATGTCTTGTAGTTTTTGAAAAATGTGAAAAAACTGTTTTTTGTGAAAATTTTTGCGAAAATATGAAAAAAATAAAAATGGCTGAAAATATGTTTATAAGTTAACTGAAGCACGAGAAATTCAATGCCGTTGACCGCATTTCAATAGCTTGCTTAGATTTTGAGTTATAGCCTCGGGAAAGTTGAAAATCTGATGAAAATGCAGAATTTCACTTTTCCGGAGGCTATATCTTAAAAACTAAACAAGATATGAAAATGCGGCCAACGGCACTGAATTCCCCGTGTCCGAATTGACTTATAAGCAAATTTTTATGCAATTTGAAGCAATTTAGTTTTTTTTATTATTTCCTAAGGGGTACCCCTTGTGGTTTTTTTAGTTTTTAAGCCAATTTTCTCTAAAACTCTTAATCGTAGGAATATTGTAACAAAAATTTACATACATATGTATTTTGACCCACTGAATCCAGTGGTAATATCTTTAAGTGCATGTGTCTTCTTGTTTTTCATAAAATATTAAAAAACCGTTTTTTGCGAAAAAATTTGCGGAAATTTGCAAAAAATAAAAATGGCTGAAAATATGTTTATAAGGTAATTAAAGCACCAGGAATTCAATACCGTTTATAAAAATTTCATATCTTGTTTTGTATTGAAGATATAATTTCAGAAAAGTTAAAAAACTGAAGAATAACTTTGCCGGAGGCTATATCTTAAAAACTAAACAAGATATGAAGATGCTCTCAGCGGCATTGAATTCCTTGTGTCCGAATTGACTCATAAGCTCATTTTAAACAATTATATTTTTTTAATTTATGACAATTTTTTCTTTGGATTCTGAAACAAGTTGTGTCTCGTACGAATATTTACGTACATATATACATTTTGACTCTTTGAACCCGGTTGTAAAGTTCTCAAAAACAAATGATTATTTTCTAATCTAGATATACAAATTGAAAAGTATCACTTTCATCTTTTCATTGAGGAAAGAAAATATTGCTTTCCGAAACGATGGTGACTGAAATAAATAAATAAATACATATATCATGACGCCTTTTACCTATTACTGGATGTGGCACTCTGCCTAAGCAGATCTCGGTAAGTGATATATTTCTTCGCGTGAAGTGCGGGTACCAGCCGTCAAATCACGGCCCTCAAAGATATTAGTGGAGGAGGAGCCACAGGGGTAGATTTAATTTGGTGAAAATTGTTTGTCGGCTGTAGGGATCGAACTAGGGTTCTCAAGATCCACCTACCCCATAATACGCGTGAAGTGCGGGTACCGGCCGTCAAATCACGGCACCCAAAGATATTAGTGGGGGAGGAGCCACAGGGGTAGATTTAATTTGGTGAAAATTGTTTGTCGGCTGTAGGGATCGAACTAGGGTTCTCAAGATCCACCTACCCCATAATACGCGTGAAGAGCGGGTACCAGCCGTAAAATCACGGCACCCAAAGATATTAGTGGGGGAGTAGCCACAGGGGTAGATTTAATTTGGTGAAAATTGTTTGTCGGCTGTAGGGATCGAACTAGGGTTCTCAAGATCCACCTACCCCATAATACGCGTGAAGTGCGGGTACCAGCCGTCAAATCAAGGCACCCAAAGATATTAGTGGAGGAGGAGCCACAGGGGTAGATTTAATTTGGTGAAAATTGTTTGTCGGCTGTAGGGATCGAACTAGGGTTCTCAAGATCCACCTACCCCATAATACGCGTGAAGTACCAGCCGTCAAATCACGGCACCCAAAGATATTAGTGGAGGAGGAGCCATAGGGGTAGATTTAATTTTTTGAAAATTGTTTGTCGGCTGTAGGGATCGAACTAGGGTTCTCAAGATCCTACCCCATAATAAATAAATAAATACTGAAATAAATTTAGTAATTCTAATCGCCACTCAAAATTAGATCTTCTAGTAGAAGGCTTTTCAGGATTTTTTTGCAATCAAAATAAAAGAACCATACTTGAAACTTTATACTTCAAAGTCGTCTTGGTTTAGATTTGACGTATGTGAAGTGAAATACATTTCGGCCTCGTCTCGGTACTGTCGCCGGCATCGCGACGCCAGGCGTCGATGTTGGGTACACTAGCAGTGTGCCAGTGACGTCGTGAATGCTGGTGCTGATTTCTGGTGGTGCACGCGTTTCAAAAGTTAACGCTACGGACGTGTCGTTGAATTGCATTCACTTTGGCGTTTTGTACGTGCCCGTGATTCGGCGACGGCCCGCTGAGAGGTTTTGCACAGGGCTGGACTTGGAGGATTTGTTTGATGACAGAAAAACATCGGAACGTCGAGTCGTTCCTGTAGTGCGCAATGTAATCGCATTTCTATAGCATTATTGTAACATACAGTCGTAGTTTTGTGGGTAGAACGCTTGTCTGACAAGCGACAATTTAAACAACGTAGATAAAGTGCATTTTTGATGTTTTTAAAATTTATTTTTAATTGTCAAGTTAAAAAGGAATAAAAATCTTAATGTAGCATAGGCACTGATCTCTATATATAACTGGATGGCGTATCCCGTGCTAAAGGTCTGTGACAGACAGTGGGCCGCCATATTGGCAAAAGTGTAGTCTCTCGGCCTACTTTCAGCGGGAAATTCAAATGAATGGAACTAGAGCTAATATTATTAAGTTGTGTGATTATTAAAGGTAATCATACCTGTAGTTTTTGACTAAAGTTAATTTATATTATGACAGAAAAATTCTGATGACGCCTGGATTCGAACCAGGGACCTTCCGCATACCGGGCAGAGATGCTAACCGCTACACCACGTCCCCTGTGTTCGAAATATGGCATCAACTGAATTTTTCTGTCACAGTGTCTAAGCGTAGCTTCGTTCCGAGAGACTCCAGGCGTCATCAGAATTTTTCTGTCATAATATAAATTAACTTGAATGGAACTACAGAACTAATGAAAATAATTAGTTATGAAGATGAAAACAAGAATTTGACTGAACATTTTAATTATTTAATTAAGTTTTATTGGTTTTAGTTCAAAATATGAAATTAAATCATTCTAGTATTATTTTAAATGTACGACGCATTTGAATCGCGTTCCGGCACTGTGGACGAGAGACTACACTTTTTCCAATATGGCGGCGTTCAACTAGTCACAAGCCGGCCTACCCCATACGCTATCCAGTTATATATAGAGATCAGTGAGCATAGGTCATTATATTTTTCATTTATTTTTGGAGGCATGTCTTGACGGCTGGTAACCGCACTTCATGCGCAGTACGGTAGTGTGCGTAGCGTTACGGAATTTGAATCCGGCGATCCTGAGTTCAAATCCCACTCAAGCTAAGAATTATATGAACTTTCACATTGTGACTCGGTGAGTCCTGACCCTGTACTGTAATTGGGATTCAGTTCCTGTTGTACGGCTGAATATCACTTGATTACACCCAGTAATTGGTGAAAAGCGTGATGCTATATTTATTTATCTATCTTATTACGTATGTCTCAAAATAATTGAAAAATTAAAAATAAATAAATAAATAAATAAATATATCATCACGCCTTTTACCCATCACTGGGTGTGGCACTCTGCCTAAGCAGATCTCGGTAAGTGATATATTTTATCGCGTGAAGTGCGGTTACCAGCCGTCAAATCACGGCCTCCAAAGATATTAGTGGTGGAGGAGTCACGGGGGTAGATTTTTTAAATTGGTGAAAATTGTTTGTCGGCTGTGGGGATCGAACCAGGGTTCTCAAGATCCACAGGCCGACTCGATACCACTGAGCCACCTACCCCATAATAAAAATAAAATTTGGAAATAATATTTATTGTTGTTAAAATTTCCCATTTAGGTTTAGTTTTGTATCGGCTCGTTGGTCTAGGGGTATGATTCTCGCTTAGGGTGCGAGAGGTCCCGGGTTCAAATCCCGGACGAGCCCAATTTTAAATTTAATTAATAAAGAAATAATTAATAAATAGTTAATTAAATAATGCAAATAAATCAGATGGAGTCCGAAACATGAATGGCTCGTTGGTCTAGGGGTATGATTCTCGCTTAGGGTGCGAGAGGTCCCGGGTTCAAATCCCGGACGAGCCCTATTTTAAGTTTAATTAACATTTAATGTAAATAATGCAAATTAATCAATTGGATAGCATAAAATCAATGGCTCGTTGGTCTAGGGGTATGATTCTCGCTTAGGGTGCGAGAGGTCCCGTGTTCAAATCCCGGACGAGCCCAATTTTAAATTTAATTAATAAAGAAATAATTAATAAATAGTTAATTAAATAATGCAAATAAATCAGATGGAGTGCGAAACATGAATGGCTCGTTGGTCTAGGGGTATGATTCTCGCTTAGGGTGCGAGAGGTCCCGGGTTCAAATCCCGGACGAGCCCTATTTTAAGTTTAATTAACATTTAATGTAAATAATGCAAATTAATCAATTGGATAGCATAAAATCAATGGCTCGTTGGTCTAGGGGTATGATTCTCGCTTCGGGTGCGAGAGGTCCCGGGTTCAAATCCCGGACGAGCCCAATTTTAAATTTAATTAATAAAGAAATAATTAATAAATAGTTAATTAAATAATGCAAATAAATCAGATGGAGTGCGAAACATGAATGGCTCGTTGGTCTAGGGGTATGATTCTCGCTTAGGGTGCGAGAGGTCCCGGGTTCAAATCCCGGACGAGCCCAATTTTAAGTTTAATTAACATTTAATGTAAATAATGCAAATGAATCAATTGGTGAGCACAAAATCAATGGCTCGTTGGTCTAGGGGTATGATTCTCGCTTCGGGTGCGAGAGGTCCCGGGTTCAAATCCCGGACGAGCCCAATTTTAAGTTAATTAACATTTAATTAAAATAATGCAAATTAATCAATTGGCGAGCATAAAACCAATGGCTCGTTGGTCTAGGGGTATGATTCTCGCTTAGGGTGCGAGAGGTCCCGGGTTCAAATCCCGGACGAGCCCAATTTTAAGTTTAATTAACATTTAATGTAAATAATGCAAATTAATCAATTGGTGAGCATAAAATCAATGGCTCGTTGGTCTAGGGGTATGATTCTCGCTTCGGGTGCGAGAGGTCCCGGGTTCAAATCCCGGACGAGCCCGTGGTCTGTTTTAATTTTAATTATGATCACTTTTATAAATTTATTTAAATTTTCATTATATTAACTGTATATATTTTAATTTATTCGGAACTAAATGATATTGAACAGTTATTTAATTGTTAAACAAATTAACAATTAAAATTCAATTGAATTGAATTTGAAATTGATAGATATTGTAGCAGTAAATTTAAATTAACTAGAGCCAATATTTTTTAGCTTTGTGTGTAGGATAAAATTTCATACTCACATAATTTAATTTTCATTTGTTGCACGTGCACAGTAATTAGAAAACAAAATTTTGATTGTGATATGAATTCATTCATTCTGACCTTTATTTGAATAAAACAAACAGTTGTGACTCAGTGGTTGCACGACAGCAATCACGAGTTTATTCGTGCATTCCTCTATTCTTAGACATACTTTGTTTTTTATAAAACTCATTTCTTACCAAATCACTTATCATGCTATTAATTCCAATTTAGATCGTAAGATTTAAGCCGCCTACACTAATTGTTAATTATAATTGCTAATTGAATAGCTGTGTACTCATTTTAATAATATAACTATTATGAAATTAATTTGAGGATCCCCCGCCCCAATTACATTTTTGCAACTAATCCGTTAGTCGTATTTCACCCCTCGGAAACAGCCAATAACACCCTTGACAAACCCACCCCCGTATGTCACAACACTTCGTAAACCAACGCATTACATTGGTAAAACCGGGCATTTTCCCATTTTCCGACGCGAAGCATTTTCACCGGTCGTTCACAAACATTTTCATCACGGAGTATTTTCCACTAGCATTGCATACCGCTGTGTTGGTACCCGTGGCAGGTTTGGCACATTTATGTGACATTCACAAACCAAAATAAACCGAAATCGAAACATTCATCAATGGAACTCGATTTGAAAAACTCGTACGGAAGACTAGTAGAGAATTCATGTGGGGAGTAAACGTGGATTGAGGTAGGACGCTACAGGACCGGATTATAAGGACATTGTTAGGTGCGAGATTAAGAACACGACTTACTAGTAAATAGTTGGATTTCACTGAAAAACTAATTTCTATGAGAGGAATTATGCGAGTGAATGAAGTGAATGTTGTATGCCAGGATAGAAATATTTGTAGAAAGAATCTAATTATTAAGCGTCTTCGTGTTTGGCAAATAAATTATTTTATAGAAATTAAAAAATATAAAATTGGTAAAAAATGGTTATCTTTTATGTATGTTTTATTAAAATGATTTGACAATAGAAAATAAATGTATGATGAATGAAAAGATTGCTGAAATTTGAGGATGACAGGTTATATGAACGACTTAGGAATAAATGGATGAATATGAAGTTTGTTGAAGGAAGGAATGAACGTGTATGAATGAGAATGAAACACAAAATGCTCTTTTTACTTGAATGAAAGACTAATAAAAAAATGTATGTTAGTATAATTGAGGACGAAATATTGCATTGACGTTCTAGGAATAAATGGATGAATGTGACTGAAGGTTTGTTGTATGAATGAAAGATGAAACAAACGTGTATGAATCGAATTATGAATGAGATTGTACGTGAACGAAAGATGAGTCGTACTTGTATAAAAAGAATTATGAATGTGGGTGAAGCAGGACATATGTCGTGGAGGTTGAGGAATAAACGGTGAAATTGAGTGAGAAGAATTGCTTGGATAATGTAGGAATAACTTAATGGGTATGAATGAATGTTTGCTGCGTGAATGAAAAATGAGACGAGCTTATATATCAGGAGTAATAAATGTGTAATGTTTTAATGTTTTAATGTTTCGTGCTACCCCATTTAATAGGGCATATAATAATATGTATACACAATGTCTATCCTCAATTTACGAAGTATTTTCGCTTATTTAATGAGTTCTCATTAAATTTACACATGAAAAGGTGAATTAATGGCTGGTATAAATTATCGGTTAAATTTTAATGAGACTTTATCGTCTCTACCCGATTAGTTATAGTTTTAGTCAAAGATGGAAAATTATAAATATATTTTAATATATTGAGGATGAGCGGTGAAGAATTATGAATGTGGATGGAGTAAAAATATTATTATTAATTGTAGTTTTCTTTTGTTATAGGTACGTGTTTCAATCTTACTTCAAAATGTTGGAATTGCTACAAGGTAAAATTATATAAATACATATTATTTTAACGGCAATATTTAATCGCTAACTGTAAATACGGTAATACAGTATAACATTTGTATTAAGGGGTAAGGCCACTCAAGAATTTTTTAAAAATGCATATTTTTTTATTTGCTTAAATTATAGTTTAAACCCTTAGGAATAAGGGACAATTAATTTAAATGCCGCGCGGAAGTATTTCAGAGGAAAAAAGCATATATCTATTAGTACTAGTATTTATATTTAAACGCGTTTTTCTCGAAATCATATTTTCAAAATCGGGCGAAAAGAAATCTTAAATACTAATTGATGGATCGTGCTGAATCTTTTTATTTCTTATTCTAGATATAAAATACTAAAAACCTACGGGGGCTTTTTCTATAAGTGCTTCATTCGTTTTTTATGGTCTTTTTCTACAGAAATTTAGTCCCGAATAATGAACTTTTTTTTTCAAATGTGCGCCATTTTGTTAAAAATCAAAATCCAGCCCGTAGTTTTTTAGAGTTAAGAGATTAAGAAAACATATCCCTTTTTGATCCAGGTCTATTGCTGTTCCCGGAACGTTTTCGCCCGATTTGCCCTACGCGCTGAGAGGAGTCGTCATTTTTTTAAATTTCTGACGACAATTTTGAATATGTTCTTTAAAAAAAAATTTTAAATAAAGTTTAAAGGGCACTACATAAAGATCCAAAAACAGTTCTTAAGCTGCACGTTTAGATTTCGTTAAAAAAAATCTTGAAACTGACCCTTTTTTTCCTTGTCTAGAGTGGCCTTACCCCTTAAGGGTAGTATTCACCCGAAAGTTAATTTAGAAGTCAACAAAACTTTGTTTAGTGTATACGTATATGAACAAAATTGAATATGACATCTCGCTAAAAAAACTTTTGATATTATGTATGAGATTTATAATTAACTCGTGCTTACGTTTCATATAAAATTTATTCAAAATATCGTTAAAATAATACAGAGAAAATTGTTACATTATTTAACTAAATATTTAACTTTGAAAGAAACTTTTCAGACGTAGTTTCAAAGTTTTCACTCAAGTTTACGCTCTTCAAATGAGCAACGAAAATATTCAAGTAGTAACATTATTAAAAATTAAATTATAATTTTAATACATCATACAGCAACGAATAAGGAATTGTAATATAATTAAAAGTTTTCTATTTATTGCTTATATTATAATACTTGCTTATCTTTTTCGACAGTGAAGTTTAAATCAATTTTTCTTATAAATAAAGCGACCTTTGACATATTCATAGACGTGATTGACTCTCACACAAACTTTAAAAGTTAAATTTTTCTATTGTACAAGTTTAATAGTTACCTCTTGAAAGTTTCGTTTGATTAATAATTGAAGTATAATATATCGTGCTACGAATATTTTGTGTTAACAGTAGAGATGGGCGAATATCATCCGCGAATAGTCGAATGCCGCGAATATTGACATTATTCGATATTCGCGATTTTCGAATATTAACGTCAGTATAGCGAACATTCGAATACCTCGAATATCGTGCCATATGTTAACCTCAATTTTTGACTATGTTTTTCTTTATCATTTGTACATAAACTTAAAGCTATTACAATACTTTGAAGTTATTAATAACAAAGATATTTTGTATCAAAACCATGAAGACGTACCATATTTCAAATTTGTTTTTCGCCAACATCAGCCCGTACGTTTAACCTTAAATTTGAAGTTTTCGTCTTTTTCTTTTTTGTTTGTACTTTTTATTTTAATTTTATTTTATCTTAACTATTTCATTCAAATAATATAAAATAAAAATAAATAAATATATTATCACGCCTTTTACCCATCACTGGGTGTGGCACTCTGCCTAAGCAGATCTCGGTGAGTGATATATTTTTCCGCGTGAAGTGCGGTTACTAGCCGTCAAATCACGGCCTCCAAAGATATTAGTGGTAGAGGAGCCACAAGGGTAGATTTTTTAAATTGGTGAAAATTGTTGACGGTTGTGGGGATCGAACCAGGGTTCTCAAGATCCACAGGCCGACTCGATACCACTGAGCCACCTACCCCATAATAATTATTATAATAATAATAATAATTATAATAATTAATAATTTTAGGAATATTCGAATATTCGAGATCTGATTAATATTCGTATTCGATATTCGAATTCGAGAAATTTGATATTCGCCCATCTCTAGTTAACAGTTTAAGAAATCTTCACATTCAGAAGCCCCAACTCAAAAAATAAAAAAAATATTGTATTGCAGTTTTCATTATTGAATTCAGCATAGTTATTTGCATATCTATGAATATTTTTTATTAATTTATAGTAACAAAAACTATTTTTAAATCCAAATAATTTTTGAACAAACATTATTCAAATAAATATGCTTCAACAGATGAATATTTATCATATGAATGAAGTTCATTAAAAATAAATAAAAATATTGTTATATACAGGTGTTTCAAAATTATTATATGTACTAATTACAACACAAAATTCTCAAAAATAATTACACATATTTTTCGTGTCACTGGACTGATAGGTTACAGTAATGAATGAAGCTAAGTAAACATTAAACATTGAAAAAGTATTACACAATTTTAAATAAATTAAAGTAATTCTTATCCCTTACTGTAATCTTCAATCCTGTGGTTCGAAGTAAAGTGTAATTATTTTTGCGTTGTGTTTACTAAAACATTTGCAAAACAGTCAGGTAAAGTACTTTCTTGACTAGTCAGGAAAGTACTTTACCTGACTCAAGTAAATAAACAAAATAACTAAAAAATTTAATAAGATTTTTATTTATTATTATCAATAACGTTAATACTAAATATACAATTGGTTAAGTTACTAAAATTTATGCATGACACTGGCGAATTTGAAGCTAAATTATTTGTTGCAATCGATAAATTACTTGGCGATTCAGTGAATAAAATAAGGAAGTAGCATATTTTCTGACAAATTATTTACTTTATTTTGCTTTTTCCAATCCAGGAAAATTTCATACTCATATCGGTCTTTGGACTTGCTCGGTAATAAATTTTCAACAGCCGCAGTTGCTTGATTTAAGATTTCAGGAGGAGTACTTGAAAATACAGCCTCATAATCATTTTCATCTATATTTTCCAACATTATTAAGAGATCTTCGCTGTCAACAATATTACTTTTGACACAAATATGTTCAATAGATTTTTCACATAAGATGTTGTTTTCAACAACTTTTGTTATCACCTTGGATATGTAGTTTACTGCCAATATTATTATTACCAAAAAATTAAACATTTTGAAATATTTATTATTAATTATATTGATAAAATATAAATATGAACGATTTCAGAAAAAATAGTATACATAATACGTCACGAAAGTGTTTTACTCGACTCAGCGAATTAAAATACTCGGCCTGACGGCCTCGTACTTCAAACAACCGCTTCGTCAAGTAAAGCATCACTTTCCTGACTTATTATGTAATATACTATTTTATGGGGTAGGTGGCTCAGTGGTATCGAGTCGGCCTGTGGATCTTGAGAACCCTGGTTCGATCCCCACAGCCGACAAACAATTTTCACCAATTTAAAAAATCTACCCCTGTGGCTCCTCCTCCACTAATATCTTTGGAGGCCGTGATTTGACGGCTGGTAACCGCACTTCACGCGAAAAAATATATCACTTACCGAGATCTGCTTAGGCAGAGTGCCACACCCAGTGATGGGTAAAAGGCGTGATGATATATTTATTTATTTTATACTATTTTTTTTGCAACAATTTGATTTTAAATAGAATTAAAATATCTTGACTAGTTTTTGAGTTGCGGCTTTGTAAAATGAAGAAATTTTGAAAGTCTAAAACTATATGAATATTATTATTATTACTATCTCTCAAATTAATGTATTTCACCCAAAGTACTTTAAAATATAGATACAAATAGAAAAATCTATGGACAATTTAAATTCTTAAACAAAATTAAATTATTTTCATTTGTTTTGGAGGTACAGCCACTTATGGTTAAGGCATTTTATAATTTTTAAACTAGTTGAAAATGATTCTATCTAGTTTCTATATAAAAATATGCTGCATTTAATCAAGTTAGAAATCATAGAGAATTGAAAATGGAATTATTTTTGAATTACCATTGAAATTGACCATATGTTTTCGCTCGAAATTTACTTCTCTTTTTTGAACATCTAAATAATTATTATGAAATGATACTTTTTTTCGGAATTTAGCCAGTTTTTTATTTTTTATTATTACGTCGACGTTTCGGCCAACTCTTTAGCCTTCATCAGGACACTATTATAAATTAATTAACAATTATAAAAATAATTAATATAAAATATAAATTACTTACAATAATAATATTTAAAAAATAACATTATCCAAAAATTGTAAATAATGATATAAATAATTAAATATTTATATATATATATATATTTTTTTTAAATGTCAAAAAATTATATTTGTAAAAAATTTATAAAACAATATTTAAAAAAATGAAGAAGACGACTTTGAAAAAATAAATAATTTAATTTTGAAGGATAAGCTTGATCAAAGAAAATTAATTAATTAATTTTGAAATAATTTTTTAAATAATTATTTAAAAAATTCTAAAATATGAGTATATGTAGAATTTAATTTTTCAATATCAGATCTATTGTTAACATTGTTTATATCATTTTGTATATACAGCATTTCCAAAAAATAAAGGTTTCTTAAATTTTTTCCCGTATCAAGAATTTTAACATTTTCAAAATAAAAAAAATGGTCATTAGATATAGAATGCTGTGCTAAAGCACAATTACTATTATTATTAATAGAAGTTTTTAAAGAATTTCGACGATGTTCTAACATTCTAGTTTTAACATAGCGTTTAGTTTGGCCAGTATAACTGAATTCAGAAAAAAAGTTTCATTTCATAATTTTAAAAACAGTCGAAATAAAAAAAATATATCTTTTTAAATAATTATTCTTGCTAATAAACAACATTACTAATCAGATAAATAATGTATTCTTTCTGCAAACATTTGGCAACCTTGTCGTTTGTACTTTACGTGTGGTATGAAACAATGACAACATCGCCTCGCGGTATTCCTGCAAAACCGCTAACTCGATTTAAACTTGGCCGGATTCTATGTTCACTCCGGACTCCGGTCTCACTCCGGGCGTGACGCATTCTCCGACATTATGTTTTTATTTTTTCGTTGGTGACACTGATGTACTTCTATTATTGCAAGGTTGACAGTTCTGGTCAAGATAAATATCTTTGCAGTCGTAAATGAATTTTGTTCAGAATCCGGAAACTTATTTGTAGTGGTAACGTTGATTGTGATTTTTGTCCAAGGTATTGAAAGGATAGTTTGAAGGATATTGTTTTAGTTTTAACAACTTTAAGTTGCTAGAACACGTCTTATGGTGGGACGCTTTAAAATGATTTGCTGCAAGATGTTTTTATGTAAGGAAAATGCTTCAAAGAGAACGTTTTTACTTCCTTGTACGAAGTAAAGGAAGTATTGTAATCGCGAAAATTTTCGGTACTCAGATTTCAACGGAAATAGGTATTTTGGCCCTACCTGAATCCATTTTGACTAATTTCGTCGTGCCGTCTGTACGTACGTACGTATCTCGCATAACTCGAAAACGGTAAGCCGTAGAAAATTGAAACTTTATATTTAGAACTGTAATAACATCTAGTTGTGTACCTCCCTTTTTGGTCATTATATAACTTCCGGAAGTGGTACTTTACTTGAAGCCTATAATAGATTTTCATGAAAAACTATATTCAAATATAATTTAAAACTTTCCAAATTTGGTATATAAGACTACTATATCAATGGAAATAACATAATAGATTTTGATTAAAATACACTAACCGGAAGTGACACATTACATGAAACTGCTAACAGTTTTCCTTGAAAAAAATGGTACTATTTTAATTTTAGAAATAAATGCTGCAAATAAAAGTTTTAGAGAATTAAATTCTGCGTCCAGCACATTAAGAATGTTTAAATTACTCTTTTACATAAGCGAGATATCTAAATTTAAATATTATATATTTGTTGTTTTTTTTAAATTAAGTTTGCTATGGATTAGAACAAAAAATAAAAGATTTTGTCAAATATGTGCAATTAAAAAATATCTATAGTTTAATACGCGTACAAGGAAGTCATGTGGTGTCCACATCAGATTTTTTGTTATAATACGAGTAGATATTAAAATTTCATAGACAAATTGTTTTTACATTTCCCTCACTCAATTTAGTTGTGATAGTAACCGTTTCCCTCACTCACTATTGAGGCAAAGAACAATTAAATTAATTGAGGAAAATGTCATTTTCACAGGTAATGTTGAAACAAAATTGTTTTCCTGCAACTATAAAAAAACAGGACATTTTTGCGTCGCTATGGATACGCGAAGTTGGTATTAATGTTTAGATAAAACATAATCATAGCTATAAGGACATTTACGATACAGCCATTTTATATTTCATTACAGTATAAAATTCGTAGATTATAGTTAGCTTTGTAAACAATACGAATCAGATTTTATTACTTGGGAATCTGTGCCAGAAAAGTTTTCATTTCAAAGTAGAAAAATACAGATTTCTAGGGAGTTTTTAATGCGAAAAGTTGGTAATTTTGGTTACTAATTTAATGAATTGCAAATTGACAGATACTGTAAGACAACTTTCCAATTTTTGGAAGTAGCAACTTTTATATTATTTATTTGTTACTTTGCACAACAAAAACTTAATCTTAATTGCAAATGCTTATAGAGGAATCAGAATCAATCAAACACAACCATATTTCTATACAGGATGGTGAATCGGAGGACGTACTGTGGTGCATTTACAATTTTATTTTTGAAATATTCATTTAATAGCTTCCTTAATTATTAAAAAAGATGAACATTTTATTGTAGATAAACAACCTCTTGCTTGCTAATTAATAAACGCAAGATTTATGTAAGTTTTATTTACTGTTATATTTGTATTTTTTGACTGATTAATTATCAGCTCCATTAATACCAACCTGTAAATAATGAACAATGTTACACAAAATGATTATTACAAAATGAATTCAGGAATAAAAATTAATTAGTTAATACAATACTAAGCACACAAAACTCTCCAATTAAATTCATTGTGAACGTACCACTTTCCTGAGTAAATATGCTCGAAAAATTCAAACATGTTAATTGCAAATTTGCAATTTGTGAATTATGATGGTCTATATCCATTACCTGTTTCATTTGTGCAATATTTAAATTTTTAAGGCCATGTGCACTTTTAATTAATTCTAAATCATCATTGAATTATTTTCTTTATTTTCACGAATTACATACGAGTACTAAATTAGATTTGAATTTCTCGCTGTCACTTTTTACTTCCTTGTACGAAGTAAAGGAAGTATTGTAATCGCGAAAATTTTCGGTTCTCAGATTTCAACGGAAATAGGTGTTTTGGCCCTCCCTGAATCCATTTTGACTAATTTCGTCATGCCGTCTGTACGTACGTATGTATCTCGCATAACTCAAAAACGGTAAGCCGTAGAAAATTGAAACTTTATATTTAGGACTGTTATAACATCTAGTTGTGTACCTTCCTGTTTGGTCATTATACAACTACGGGAAGTGGTACTTTACTTGAAGCCTATAATAGATTTTCATGAAAAACTATATTCAAATATAATTTAAAACTTTCCAAATTTGGTATATAACACTACTATATCAATGGAAATAACATAATAGATTTTGGTTAAAATAGACTAACCGGAAGTGGCACATTACATGAATCTGCTAACAGTTTTCCTTGAAAAAAATGGTATTATTTTAATTTTAGAAATAAATGCTGCAAATAAAAGTTTTAGAGAATTAAATTCTGCGTCTAGCACATGAAGAATTTTTAAATTAGCTTTTTGCATGAACGAGATATCTAAATTTAAATATTATATATTTTTAGATTTAAAAAAAATTAAGTTTGCTATGGATTAGAACAAAAAATAAAAGATTTAATGTCAAATATGTGCAATGTAAAAAATATCTATAGTTTAATACGCGTACAAGGAAGTCATGTGGTGTCCACATCAGATATTTTGTAATTAAGTTTGCTATGGATTAGAACAAAAAATAAGAAGAAATTTAAAAATTTCATGTCAATGTCAAATTACGTCAAATATGTGCATTAAAAAAATGTAAAAATATCTAGTTTAATACGCGTACAAGGAAGTCATGTGGTGTCCACATCAGATTTTTTATAAAGAAAAATATATCAAATAAAATTGGTCAATTATTTTTTTCATCTCTGTGTCGGAAAGTATTTGTTTTGTCTTGATTGAAGAAATTCTCATGTTTATGATTATTAGGGAATGTAGAGTAGTGATCGCGACACCGGAACATTTTTATGATTTCTTGGTTCAAATAAATGTTGTAGAACTTTATACATTCAAATCAATAAACAGAATAAATTTTGCATGCTTTATAACCGCAGAAATTAAATTGAAAATTAACTTAAAAATAGAGATTGCCTTGGGAATTAATTATTTAATTTTGTTTATTGTTTTGAATATGGATTTTAAGTTCTACAACATTTATTTGAAACTTTTTTCTCTTAAAATAATAAGGAAAGCAGTAAATTATAAAAATATAGTATAGATTTTAATTCAGACTCGATATCACCATATAAATTAAACAAAACAAATTATTAAATAATGTACTTATAAAAGAGAAACATCTGTGTTTTCTGTAAATATTCTTTTGTCTTTTAAATAAACATAATATTTGCATTCAGTTCGCTTTCTTTGTGTACCAGAAAACAAAAGTTAATTTTATATGATAAAAAGTTAAATAATACCGCTGCGTTCTATTGTAACTGCCTTTATTTTATGTTGCTTGTACACACCTCAAAAGATGAAAAGATGTTATTTTAATTATGCAGACTTTCTGACAAAATGGTGGCATTTATGCACAATATGCTTCATATAATTAATATGCACTTAATTCACAATTTTCTGAAATAAATAATTAATATTTTCTTGTTTGACACCTCCACCAAATTTTGCTACATATTTTATTGAGTTTCTGAACTCTTGCTTATGATGCGACACCGCTAACTGTTCAACCACAACTTGTTATGTATTGACATAATGACAGATGAATGAATGGGGTAGGTCGTTCAGTTGGCATAGTCGGTTTGTTGATTTTAGAATCTGGGTTTTATTTCCATAGTCGACAAACAATTTTCACCAAATTAAATCTACTTCTGTGGTTTCACCTCCACTAACATCTTAAGGGGCCGTGATTTGACGGCAGGTAACCGCACTTCTCGTGCTTAAATATATTACAATAATGGGTAAAAGGCGTAGATGATATATTTATTTTCTAAATTAGAATATCAAAAGTACAGTGATAAACTTTTAAAAGAATGTCAAGAAATTGTTGATGCATTTTCTGTGCATTATGCTCTATTGTATTTTACATATATTTGACAAATAAATAGAAATTCTATAGAGGAATAATGTGCACATTGTCTCCCTAGTAAACCTAGGGATAAAATGTTTTACTTTTGTCCCCATCTTTAATAGAAACTGTAAAATACTTCTGTTAGTAAAAAATAACTAAATTTGTACTTTTTAACAGGAACTGAATCCCAGTAGTTTATAGTGGAATTCGAATCATTCAGACATAATTGTAGGGTTGTGCATTTGACCAGTCAAATATTTTTCGGTCAATTGACCGACTATTTGACCGGTCAATTGACCAGTCAATTGACCAAAAAACATTTAATAAAAATCACAATTAAAATTGTAATTTATTTATATAGTACTGTTTACTACATCCAATATTACTGAAAATGAAAAACCAACAACAACTAATAAACAAAACCACATCAAATTCAAAATAAAGGGGAAAATAAAGTAAAAGACGTAATGAAATGAAATAATATGTATTTATTTTATTTGTAAAGTCTCCAGAACCCAGAATACCAAACTAGATATATTCATGTAATAATAGTAAGTAGCTATTTCTATTGAACAACAGATGTCATTTAGATTATTTGACCGTTTTATTTGGCTGTGAAATATTTTTAGTCCATTGACGGTCAATTGACCACGGCACAACCCTACATAATTGTATTTTTTGAATATAAGTAGAAAGCACGACTTCTTGGATGTTAATTAATTTTAAACTTCATCTATTTAGTTCTCGTTGTTATAGTCGAAATATTTAAATACGTTTAGATAAATAAAAGAACAAATATATGCCATCACTCGTTCGTTTCTTCTCCGCTTTTTTAAATTGACAAAGTCCTGGAAAATATATTCAAATGTACCGCTGTGTTTGCCGTTGGCATTTCTACAATTTCTTATGGTAATGCCAACAAGCATTCCTATATCTTGTTTGCTTATTTCAATGTGTTCCACGTTCAAATTCGGGAGGAGTTACTTTCAGGGAGAAGAAAAATTATAAGTCGTTAATGAGGGGTGAAACACAGGGGGTGATGATAATCAAACAATAAAGGTTTTATGTTACGTTGTAAAAACGGTCAAAACTTGTTTCTTTTTTAAAGCTAATTGCCATATTTTTTTATAGTAGTATTTAAAAAATTGTTATTAAACATTTTGTTTATTTGCACAACAGCACAACAGGAAATTAATTCAAATTATAGTAGCTAAGCAACGTTTACTATAATTAGTAATTATAATTAATTTACAATTAACAGTACCATAAGAGATATAAATAAACAAAGAAAAATCTAAAAATGTCGTAATAAACTTCAATTTTTTAATATATTATGGTTGTTTTACTTTAATTTTTAAATATTTAGCCGAAGACAAAGTTGAATTTCGCGAGCTGAATTGTGCGAGTAAATGTCAACTTTGTTTGACAATTTGGTGAAAATAATATTAATTAGTATTTTTTGTTTGTTTTTTGGATGAACAAATCTATAAGAAAATATGTTAAGATTTATCCCTAAGAATATCAGTCTACATCTTGTGAGGGAGATAATTAATTAATTAATTAAGAGGGAAGAAAATTGTGGTTTACTGAAGATGTAAGTAAAATTGTATAAAGTTTCCTCATGTTTGTAGTGTCAGTAGGCGTTCCCTTCCCGTGTAATATCAATTTCAATTGAAAATTAATTTCCTGTTGGGAAACTCTAAATAACCGGCGAAGCATGCACGTGATTGGCCACGTGATATCTCGATGTTGTTTCACGACACAGCCTACTGTTGTCACACGCGCTTAAATCAAAATATTCTATTATCGTTCCTTCAAACGACATTAATTTAGCTCGGCGTAAACGATATCCACCGATATCCACCGATATCTGGACGTTGTAAATCACTGAATGAATTTATCGGCAGGCCTACCAACTGCTGTGTTGCCTGTAATTGTATGAAATACTACACTCGAAATATTTAAACCGACATGAATTGTTTTTGTGATTTAGGTGAATTAAATTTTATTAAGGGCCATTCGCGGATTTTCATATTTGAATGTTTCATTTTTGGTTTGTTTTTCATTTAATATGCCAAAAATTGATGCATAACTGTTGCCCCATTACCGTGATACCAAAGGGAATTAAAAATGAAATCAATTTGTTTAAACCCTCTACCCATTTTCTCAACTTGCTTAACTACCTATTCTATCTGTCAGTACATCGGCAGATGTACCTGGATTAAACTTAACCCAATACCCGCCGCAATTCAATACCTTTTCAGTAAAAATATGTTTATTTGAGTTCTAAAAAACAAGTTTTTGATAATAAAAGTTATACATACTTAAGTGTTAAAATATATCTGACCTTAAAATATAATTGTTAAAAACACCGAAATTAAGTAACTTTGAATATTTTTAAAATTATTGGTTTTGCAAATACTTGAAAATTGGCTGTGACTGGTTGTCATAACATAACTAATTAATATATTCATTAAAAAAAAATATACATTTTAAATGTAAAAAAAATGATTACAGCCAAATATTTGGGACGTTGGCGGTTAAAGGGTTAAACGAGCATTTTCAAAAAAAATTTAACCCGACTGACCCGAACTCGATATCCAACTGGGCCCAATGAATATCCAATATATTATGCAAAACTACTATTTATTAAAATCCACTTATATATTCATAAATGTAATGCCGTTGAGCGCATCTTAATAGCTTGCTTAGTTTTTCAGATATAGCCTCGGGAAAGTCGAAAATCTGATTAATAAAAAAATTGTTATTTAAATAATAAATTATATTTGCAATTTTTAATTAATTTGAACAAAGGTAAATTCACCTGCATGCCCCAATTTTAAACACAATGTAGATATATATTGATTTTTTAAACAGTCCAGAAAATTAATGAAAATATTATTGTTATTACAGCAATTAATTATTAATTTCATTTCAGCTAATTACAAGAGCGCCTCGTAAAATTTTCTAAATTGTGGTTTTATTCGAAATTGTTCAACACACAAATGAAATTAAATTTCCATGTTCCTATTTATTTGTAACACCCCCTAAACAAGCTTTTATTTATTATAATATATTAAATATTTTTGTTCTGTTTTTCATTTTTATTGAAATTTTTTTCATACAAACAAATATTTAACTGTAAGCCTTTTGAAAACGCGAATATTAATCTGGAAATATTGAAAAAAAATCTTTGGATGGAAAATGGAAAATGCACATATTGAAAATCTTTTGTTTTCGCCTGTTTTCATTGTGTTTGAGTACTGACTGATCTTTGTAGACAATGTTTAAATATATATTTTTTGTAAAATCGATTTTTTTAATGTTTACCACTGCGGTTATTTTATAAAGAAATGTTTTAAATACAAGCAGTACAGAATTAAATTTTGAATCTTATGTTATTTATTTCATAAATAAATAAATTAGAGATGGGCGAATATCGAATTTCTCGAATTCGAATATCGAATACGAATATTAATCAGATATCGAATATTCGAGGTACTCGAATATTCGAATACTCCTAAAAGTTAATTTATTTATTATTAATAATTATTTAATTATGTCATTTTCATTACTTGAATGAAATTGTTAAGATAAAATAAAATTAAAAGTACAAACAAAAAAGAAAAAGACGAAAACTTCAAATTTAAGGTGAAACGTACAGGCTGATGTTGGTGAAAAACAAATTTGAAATATGGTACGTCTTCATGGTTTTAAAACAAAATATCTTTGTTATTAATAATTTCAAAGTATTGTAATAGCTTTAAGTTTATGTACAAATGATAAAGAAAAACATAGTCAAAAATTGAGGTTAACATATGGCGCGATATTTGAGGTATTCGAATGTTCGCTATACTGACGTTAATATTCGAAAATCTCGAATATCGAATAATGCCAATATTCGCGGCATTCGACTATTCGCGGATGATATTCGCCCATCTCTAAAATAAATAAATAAAAAAGAAATATATCATCACGCCTTTTACCCATTACTGGATGTGGCACTCTGCCTAAGCAGATCTTGGTAAGTGATATATTTTTCGCGTAAAGTGTGGTTACCAGTCGTCAAATCACGGCCCCCAAAGATACTAGTGGAGGGGGAGCCACAGGGGTAGATTTAAATTGGTGAAAATTGTTTGTCGGCTGTGGGGATCGAACCAGGGTTCTCAGGATCCACAGGCCGACTCGATACCACTGAATCACCTACCCCATTTCATTATTGCTAAAATTAATTTTAATAGTTGTTAAGATGTTCGGTTAGGATTATTGCTACACCCTATATATCTATCTTATATATAAAGCACTGTTCCTGCATGTCAATTTACTGCCCTGTATAAGTTGGTAATTTAAATAGTGTAAAAATAATATATATTTTGTCTCCTGCGGCAATATTTACCCTCTAGCATCGATACCACCCCCTAAAAAAATCTTTAACCCTTGCTCATAAATCGTCGATGTCTTCCATCGTCACCATCCCCTTGTTGCGGGCAGCGGAAGCACCGCTGCGGAAGTTTAAGACCCTTGAAAGGGTGGCCGTGTTCTGGGAGCGATGCTGTCGCATTGTCTCCAGGGGTTCACCACCCCTGCCTCACTGTCACCGCCCCACTAACCGCCGTCACCGCGGCGAATCGCTGACAGAGAAGTTCCGTCGGCTGAGACGGATACTTAGTGTAATTTGTTGCTGATGTGTTGTTCTGTTTCGGGTGGAAATTATAGTTTTTCTAAAGATTTCATCGTTTGAATTTTTCGTTGGTAAATAATAAATAAATAAATATTTCATCATAACTTATACCTATTATTGGGTGTGGCACTCTGCCGTGACATATCTTGTAAGGGATATATTTATACAGGGTGTTTCAAAACTATTGCACAACATTGAAGGTTATTATTTGATGCAAAAATAATTCCACATTTCTTCAAGCAAACATTCTTCATGCCACTGGATTAGTAATTTTATCTATTTATATTAAATATATATATATATATATATATATATATATATATATATATATATATATATATATGTATGTATGTGGAAGGTAGAGGTTTTAATTAAATTAATTATACGAATTATAAACACGTAGAAAAAATTGTATATGAGTTTGAAAACATTGAATGTGCTATGAAAACATTATCTCCCAGCATTATAACAAAAGCGTACACCAAAATGATTTTTTTCAGTTGTTTTTTCCAGCTTTGTATACAATGTTTACAGATCACGGTTGGTAACCATGGCGAAAATAAACATCGAGCACATATTTCAAACATTCTCTATTACATTATTCCGTAACATCAAAGAATTCGGCTGCCACAGCGGCGATGGAAAAAATCCAGACGTTTCTGGGGCCTAATCGAGTGATCCGGAGCTACACTCCGCAAAAAATTATGCTTTTCGAACCATCAATCTTGTGGAATAAACGTGGCTGGGGCGATAACATGAGCCTCATACAAATCACGAATTATTTCATCGAATACCTACTTTGAAATTCCTCATTTCTTTCTCGATTTAAATCAAATAATTATATCATTCGATTTGATAATTAACAATTTCCGTTATATAATGGCTGATAATCGCACTTCAATCACTTACCGAGATCTGCCACGGCAGAGTGTCACACCCAGAAATGGGTGAAAGGTAGAGATGGGCGAATATCATCCGCGAATAGTCGAATGCCGCGAATATTGACATTATTCGATTTTCGAGATTTTCGAATATTAACGTCAGTATAGCGAACATTCGAATACCTCGAATATCGCGCCATATGTTGACCTCAATTTTTGACTATGTTTTTCTTTATCATTTGTACATAAACTTAAAGCTATTACAATATTTTGAAGTTATTAATAAGAAAGATATTTTGTTTGAAAACCATGAAGACGTACCATATTTCAAATTTGGTTTTCGCCAACATAAGCCCGTATGTTTCACCTTAAATTTGAAGTTTTCGTCTTTTTCTTTTCTTTTTGTTTGTACTTTTTGTTTCAATTTTATTTTATCTTAACAATTTCATTCAAATAATGAAAAGACAATTCAATTATTATTAATAATAAATAAATTAACTTTTAGGAGTATTCGAATATTCGAGATCTGATTAATATTCGTATTCGATATTCGAATTCGAGAAATTTGATATTCCCCATCTCTAGTAAAAGGCGTGATGATACATTTATTTATTTTTTATGTTTATTTTTATTGTCAGTTGCGTTACTATGTAGCTATTAATATATGAAATGAGGAAAGATGAAATGAAGGCAGCAGCATCGTTATATTTATTATTTCTAGTGAATGTAAACATTTTACTTGCTTTTTATGACTTACTCTTTTACATTTAAAAAAGGTTGTAATAAAAAAGGAAAATTCCAGTATTTAATTAAATACCTTTTTAGAATATGAAATGACAGTTCTGTTTTATGTGTATCAGACTAACAAAGAAAGTAGAATATGAAGAACTTAAAAATATTTACATAATTTCGTATATTAATTATTTTCATTATAGCGTAATTTAAATCCATTAGTTACGAGGTAAAGTATAACAAAATGAAACCCTAGTAGAACACTAGCTAAGTAGATGCTTAATGGATTATGTTTTCACAAAGCTTTTTAAAAACTTTTCATTTAATGCCATTATGTACTAGTATTACATTCATTCTACTTTTCATTTTTCTCGTTCGAGCTATTAAAATAATTGAAAATTATTATAAAGGGATAACATACATCTTGAATTTATCCTAATATTAATATTAGTAAGTAATAAAAAAATTTAACTTTAAAATTATCTTCATTACTGTACGTTCAGTCGAAGTCATATGTTAAAAATTAGTTCGTGGAATGATTCCCTATAAATCAGAACTGTGTCGCTGTAGACGAAACCCGTTGTCAATGCCTATCATAGATATAGGAGTCTTTGGGATCGATGCTACGTTAGACACTATGACAGAAGAATTCGGTTGATGCCATACGTCGGACACAGGTGACGTGGTGTAGCGGTTACCCTGGTTCGAATCCAGGCGTCATCCGAATTTTTCTGTCATAAAAATTTAACCTTAAAAATTATCTTCATTACTGTACGTTCAGTCGAAGTCATATGTTAAAAATTAGTTCGTGGAATGATTCCCTATAAATCAGAACTGTGTCGCTGTAGACGAAACCCGTTGTCAATGCCTATCATAGATATAGGAGTCTTTGGGATCGATGCTACGTTAGACACTATGACAGAAGAATTCGGTTGATGCCATACGTCGGACACAGGTGACGTGGTGTAGCGGTTAGCATCTCTGCCCGGCAAGCGGAGGGTCCCTGGTTCGAATCCAGGCGTCATAAAAATAAAAAAAAAATTAACTTAATATTCTCTCCTCATATAATCTTTCGACAACAAACCTTCAATCACACCCATCCATTTATTCCCAGGAACCTTACACCGTCCACGCAATATCTCATCCTCAATTTCACTATATATTTCTTAGTTTTATTTTACAATTAGTATATTCCTATGTGACACACCATGTTTCATCCACATTCATTATTTCTTTCATGCTAGTTTGTGCATCTTTTGTTCACACAACAAACTTTCATTTTTTTCTGACACGAGCGGGTGGCTGCATTACGCGGCAACGAACTCGAATGCTTATTTAACATAAATAACAAAATTGAAACTTAATTGAACGCGAAACGTTATAATTTAATATGAGGATGGAACAGAATAATGATTTAAATTAAACTAATCTAGTTTAAATAAAGTAAAACGCGAACACCGCGTGATGTGAAGAACTACATCTTCACGCTTTGAGTCGATGGACGAGACTGATGGTTTCCACCAAAAGACTTGCTGTCCTGGGTACGATACCCACATATGGAATCCATCCCTCTCGCATCGGGGTGGACACAGATGTCTTAAGTGTTTTGGTTATGTAGTCTGACACTCTGGCACTGCAGATAACGCGAACATGAAATCTTGTTGGAAGTCTAAGAATATTAACTATAACTGTCTCTTTTTAGAATTTAATGCCCTATATTCGAAAACTAAAAGATGTCACACTCAGCCTTAATGGCACATGTGATCACGAGTGTCAAATTACACGAAACCAATCTTACCTAAACGCAACATAACAACAATAGATAGCTTATATTGTTACATATTCTTAAGAATACTAGGTAGTCCACGAAATTTATCACCCTTAATTTTACTCATGTTTCATTCGATATACTTTACACATTTTAAAACTATCTTTTTCTATTAACTCATTCCAGATAAATAAAGATTTAAATTTCTTTCAAAATTATTGTTAATTGATGAAACTGTCAATGAAGAAGAACGTTTAATAAATGTCCTTGTCGTACAACAATGCCTTTCGATAAAAAAAGCTTAAATCGAGCTTTTTCTCGACGCCAAGCTAATGAAGATGGTCTCGTCAATTTCAGGTTAATTTTTACAAAATCATTACGTAGCACTTATATGTTACCAACAAATACATAGAAAACCCCTTCGAAAAAACGCGTGTTTCCACTTACACGAAGAAGGCATTCTAGTGGAATTTCATTTACACTATTGTCGACACTGCTAAGAGTACCTATTCTCAATTCAGTTCCCTGGGGATATTTTATACCCTAGGGACTTTACCACTAAAGTACAGGAGTGACTACTATCACAAGCATCTGGTTACCATGGAAACTAACAATACAAGAGGTGTTATGAATATTTACTAGTACAATTGAAGCAGCAGGGTAGGACTTTCGCTTCTTGTGCAAGAGATCTCAGGTTATAACTAGAGTTGTGTGGTTTATATGTTGATTATGTAATCATAGTATAAAACTTAAATAAAAGTTGCGCTAGTTAATTAAATTAAATAAATAAATATATCATCACGCCTTGTACCCATTACTGGATGTGGCATTCTGTCTAAACAGATCTCGGTAAGTGATATATTCTTTCGCGTGAAGTGCGGTCACCAGCCGTCAAAACACGGCCCCAAAGATATTAGTAAAGGGGGAACCACAGGGGTAGATTTAAATTGGTGAAAATTGTTTGTCGGCTGTGAGGATCGAACCAGACGTTAATTAACAAGCAATATTTCAACTTATAATTAACTAAAAATGATGACATCATATCTAACTACATTTATACTCGTGTGTAGGTATCATAATTATATCAATTCAGATTTTCTTTGAGTCTTAATTTTCAATTAAATTTGCAATGAATTGCTTTACCGACTAAAAATCTGCAACATTTTCAGTATTCGTTCAATGAAACATATTGCAGATTAACATTTTCGTGTCGCCAATAGTGTAATTAAAAACACATTTATCGATGTAACACTGTAACAAAACAGTTTTTGTTGGTATTTAATACTTAATATTATTGTACAATTATATATATGCTAATATTTAAATCAATATTGTAATTATAATCGTTATATAAAATGTGTCATTTTTTGCCGACTTTTCCATGATTTTGCAGATAGACCATATGATTATGGGTAGAGATGGGTGAATATCATCCGCGAATAGTCGAATGCCGCGAATATTGACATTATTCGATATTCGAGATTTTCGAATATTAACGTCAGTATAGCGAACATTCGAATACCTCGAATATCGTGCCATATGTTGATCTCAATTTTTGACTATGTTTTCCTTTATCATTTGTACATAAACTTATAGCTATTAATTAATTAATTAAGATATTTTGTTTCAAAACCATGAAGACGTACTATATTTCAAATATGTTTTTCGTACGTTTCACCTTAAATTTGAAGCTTTCGTTTTTTTCTTTTTTGTTTGTACTTTTTGTTTTAATTTTATTTTATCTTAACAATTTCATTCAAATAATGAAAAGGACATAATTAAATAATTATTAATAATAAATAAATTAACTTTTAGGAGTATTCGATATTCGAATTCGAAAAAATTTGATATTCGCCCATCTCTAATTATGAGTTTTACTAAAAGTTCCTGTTGTGCAGAGCAAGAAAGATTTGTGTTTAAATCTAAACAAAGCTTTGATTGTAGTACAAAATAATCAATTTTATCTGTCATCTTGGCCGTCAAACATAGATGAATTCTATGCTCCGCTCAATTTAAATTCCTAGTCATAAAATCGCGTCCTGTCGTAAAATCGGTCCGTGCTCAGCACTGGTTCGTCCTGCTGGAATATAACAGGAGACTGTAATTAGGTCGCTCGGGTAATTGCTCATTTTAGCAGCTTGGGATGGGTCAACGTACTACTTACTCTAAATGAACAATTATTCTTGTGCACACGCTAAATCTGATGAATACTAATTTGTTTTTTTCCTAAATTAGAGAGGTTTATATGCATTTCATTACTCTTGTTGTAATGTAGAGAAATATACAACATGATGACAAGTTAAATACTGTTGTTGTACTATGCTAGCGCCAGGGGCGGATCCAGACATCGAATTACGGGGGGGGGGGTACATTTTGTCTCTGGGGCGAGAGGGGTATTGCCCATCTTCTACATATAAAAATCATTTGTATTTGCTCATATTATATTCCTGCTTTAAATAATTTTTACAATCACATTAAATCGTCTTTGGAATCGTATTAAATCACATTAAATCATCTTTGGAATCACATTCATTCACATTGAATAACATTAAATCATCTTTAGAATATACTTGGATAACAAAATTTATTTTTTTCACCTCAGAAATTTCCCCTAAGAGCGCCAACACTTTTTAAATCATAAAGTATCAATATCTAAACGTTTCTGCGATAGAATACAAAATTTTCTAAGTGCAAATGTCAGTAGTCACATACTTGACTAGGTCTTAAATAGAATACCTTGTCCATCTGCGGGAATTTTAAGTTCTTAGATAATATTTTCTATTTAATTTGTTTAACAAATTGAGTTATCGTAAATAATGACATCATTATTATGTATTAGGGCCAATTAACTATTAGGGCCAATATTAAAAAATAGTTCATGCATAAGGGGGGAGGGTCATGACCCCCATGACCCCCACCCCTTACTGAGGCTATAAGCTAATTGTTGAGTTTAAGGGGTAAGGCCACTCTAGAATTTTTTTTAAATGCATATTTCTTTTATTTGCTTAAATTATAGTTTAAACCCTTAGGAATAAGAGACAATTAATTTAAATGCCGCGCGGAAGTATTTCAGAGGAAAAAAAGCATATATCTATTAGTACTAGTATTTATATAGATATATGACTCGAAACTTTAAACGCGTTTTTCTCGAAATCATATTATCAAAATCGGGCGAAAAGAAATCGGAAATACTAATTGATGGATCGTGCTGAATCTTTTTATTTCTTATTCTAGATATAAAATACTAAAAAACTACGGGGGCTTTTTTTTAAAGTGCTTCATTCGTTTTTTATGGTCGTTTTTATACAGAAATTTAGTTTTTCAAAATTCGGCCCCTACTTTTTTAGAGTAAACATCAGAGATTACGAAAACATATCCCTTTTTGATCCAGGTCTATTGCTGATCCAGGTCTATTGCTGTTCCCGGAATGTTTTCGCCCGATTTGCCCTACGCGCCGAGAGGAGTCGCCATTTTTTTTAATTTCTGACGACAATTTTGAAAATTTTCTTTAAACAAATTTTTTAAATAAAGTTTAAAGAGCACTAAATAAAGATCCAAAAACAGTTCTTAAGCAGCACGTTTAGATTTCGTTAAAAAAAATCTTGAAAATTACCCTTTTTTCCTTGTCTAGAGTACCTCTTAAATAAAAAAGAAATGATCTAACATGGAAGATTGTAATAATATATTTTTTGCTTGATGGCAAAGCCAGTATTTGACTCAATTCATCCCTAAACAATACTATCATAATCGCTAGTTAACTCTGCATCATCTGCTGGCCGCATTCATGAAGGACAGCCATGGAAGACAACAGAAAGCGAGTCAACTTTCCAAATAACAGAAGGCTTAGAAATATTACATAAGACGGAGAAGGGATTCCTTGCTCATCTTGCCGAGTTTCCCGGTCGCTTTTCTTTTGTGTGAAATTAAATTTTGTAGGTGAGAGGTATTAATTAAACGAATAAATGAATTAATTTTAACAATACAAGGAGACAGGAAGATAATTTTCTCGGGAATTATGTAATTTAGTTTTGGGTTCATTGAAATATTTGTTTTGAATACGTGATATATTTACGAAATGACTCTGTTTATTGTTTATGTTTCTTGCTGTTTTCTACTGTTTTAGTTAGATCCCAAATAACACAATAAATACAGGGTGTTTCACAACTTATGCCATTTATTTTAAGCCAATATAGTACTCAAGGTATTGACTATAAAACAGAAATATTTTTTTCATAATTCGCAAAATTAATTGCAGTAATAGTTATTTATTGTATAAGTGTTTTAGGTGACGTTTTATCCACGAAAGATTGTTTAAATGCGAGAACGAAGTTCGAGCATTTAATTATCTTGAGTGGATAATGCGCAACTAAAACACGAATACATTATAACGTTTTATCTACAATCAAAACTTTTATTCAAAATTAATTCATTTTACAAAATGTCATTTTTTAATTTATCAAATTCTAGATACATGCTGTCAAGAAAATGCATTACTGTGGCATTTGTTGCTATGACAGGATGTTTGTTTATCGTTTGTTACATTAAAAAATTTATGAATTTGGTGAAAAATAGAAGAAATTGACTCTATTCTTACAGAAGTTTTTGAAGCAACTCGGTGTTTATTGCCAGCGAAGCCTAAGGAATTGTATGAAAAAGAGTTTACTGAATTTAAGAGCTGGAGAGAAAAACGGAGAGTAAGGGTAATAAATGAAGAAGTCACGCTTTCATATTTCTATAAAATCAAGAAAAAGTATGCGGTTTCATCAGCGTGGTCTAAGTATTCCATGTTGAAGGCTACTATAAAAGTTAACGAAAATATAGATATTTCAAAATATAGCAAGCTGACAGCTTATTTGTAGAGTCAATGTAAGGGGTACAAACCGAAAAAAGCAGCCGTTTTGGAAACAGAACATCAAATTAGATAAAACGAACAATGATTTAAGTGTTAATATAAATGTAAATGTTAATATTAATAAGTAATTCAATAAATTTGACTGATTTCTGTGCATTATTCCCTCATTCTTTTAACAGTGGAATAAAATTACTTTATTCCATTAGTGTATAATTGGTCCCATTATACAGTTGCAATGAGCACAAATAAATGCATATTATGAGTTGATTGTGGATAAACATTATTAGTGCCACTGGTTTAAGAGTTATTTGTAATATATTACTTATCATCACGCCTTTTACTCATTACTGGATGTGGAACTCATCCATGACAGATCTTAATAACTGATATATTTATGCACATGAATTGTGGTTAGTAGCCGTCAAATCATGGCCCCCAAAGATGTTAGTAAAGAGGGCGCAATAAGTGTCATTTAAGTGTAGTGAAAATTGGTTGTCAGAAGCGGAAATCGAATCTGGGTTATCTAAAGATACCATTGAGCCTCCTGCTCTAAAAACAGTTGATACTAAATAAATAAATATATCATCACGTCTTTTACCCATTACTGGGTGTGGCACTCTGCCTAAGCAAATCTCGGTAAGTAATATATTTTTTCGCGTGAAGTGCGGTTACCAGCCGTCAAATCACGGCTCCCAAAGATATTACTGGAGGGGGCGCCACACGGGTAGATTTAAATTAGTGAAAATTGTTTGTCAGAAGCGGAAATCGAACCCGGGTTATCTAAAGATACCATTGAGCCTCCTGCTTCAAAAACATTTGATACTAAATAAATAAATATATCATCACGCCTTTTACCTATTACTGGGTGTGGCACTCTGCCTAAGCAAATCTCGGTAAGTGATATATTTTTTCGCATGAAGTGCGGTTACCTGCCGTCAAATCACGGCCCTCAAAGATGTAGTGGAGAGGGCGCCACACGGGTAGATTTAAATTAGTGAAAATTGTTTGTCAGAAGCGGAAATCGAACCCGGGTTATCTAAAGATACCATTGAGCCTCCTGCTCCAAAAACAATTGGTACTAAATAAATAAATATATCATCACGCCTTTTACCTATTACTGGGTGTGGCACTCTGCCTAAGTAAATCTCGGTAAGTAATATATTTTTTCGCATGAAGTGCGGTTACCAGTCGTCAAATCACGGCCCTCAAAGATGTTAGTGGAGGGGGCGCCTCACGGGTAGATTTAAATTAGCGAAAATTGTTTGTCGGCTGTGGGGATCGAACCAGGGTTCTCAAGATCCACCACTGAGCCACCTACCCCATTAGATGATACTGCTAACCAAAAATACATATTTATACGAATGGTTTAGATTTTAATTTCCTTGAATATAGTAACGTATATATCTTGAAATATCGTAAAATATTTATAAAACATAACATTTTTATTGTAAATCTTCAATTCTGTTCGAGATGTGAGATATAAGGAATTCTATATTTCACAGATCTAAAACGTGATGTTCTTCGACAGAGCGGAAAGCTGGTTTACATATCTATAAAAACATGACAAAACTGCTGATTCAATCAATTTTCACCTCCAATTTTCCTGTGACAGCTGCGTACACTTTCGATATATTTATATTGATCTTATAGATTCCAACCGGAACATCCTTATATTTGAAACAATATGCTAATATTATTTTTAATTAAAAAAATCTGATGTGGACACCACATGACTTCCTTGTACGCGTATTAAACTATAGCTATTTTTTACATTGCACATATTTGACATTAAATCTTTTATTTTTTGTTCTAATCTATAGCAAACTTAATTTTTTTTTTAAATCTAAAAATATATAATAATTAAATTTAGATATCTCGTTTATGCAAAAAGCTAATTTAAAAATTCTTAATGTGATAGACGCAAAATTTAATTCTCTAAAACTTTTATTTGCAGCATTCATTTCTAAAACTAAAATAATACCATTTTTGTCAAGAAAAACTGTTAGCAGCTTCATGTAATGTGCCACTTCCGGTTAGTCTATTTTAACCAAAATCTATTATGTTATTTCCATTGATATAGTAGTCTTATAAACCAAATTTGGAAAGTTTTAAATTATATTTGAATATAGTTTTTCATGAAAATCTATTATAGGCTTCAAGTAAAGTACCACTTCCGGTAGTTGTATAATGACCAAAAAAGGAGGTGCACAACTAGATGTTACAACAGTCCTAAATATAAAGTTTCAATTTTCTACGGCTTACCGTTTTTGAGTTATGCGAGATACATACGTACGTACAGACGGCACGACGAAATTAGTCAAAATGGATTCAGGGAGGGCCAAAATACCTATTTCCCTTGAAATCTGAGAACCGAAAATTTTCGCGATTACAATACATCCTTTACTTCGTACAAGGAAGTAATTAAACAGTCAGATTTTTACTTCCTTGTACGTAGTAAAGGAAGTATTGTTATCGCGAAAATTTTCGGTTCTCAGATTTCAGTGGAAATACGCATTTTGGCCCTCCCTGAGTCCATTTTGACTAATTTCGTCGTGACGTCTGTACGTACGTACGTACGTATGTATATCGCATAACTCAAAAACGGTAAGCCGTAGAAAATTGAAATTTTATATTTAGGGCTGTTATAATATCTAGTTGTGCACCTCCCTTTTTGGTCATTATATAACTTCCGGAAGTGGTACTTTACTTGAAGCCTATAATAGATTTTCATGAAAAACTTTATTCAAATATAATTTAAAACTTTCCAAATTTGGTATATAAGACTACTATATCAATGGAAATAATATAATAGATTTTGGTTAAAATGCACTAACCGGAAGTGACACATTACATGAAGCTGCTAACAGTTTTCCTTGAAAAAAATGGTATTATTTTAATTTTAGAAATAAATGCTTCAAATAAAAGTTTTAGAGAATTAAATTCTGCGTCTAGCACATTAAGAATTTTTAAATTAGCCTTTTGCATAAGCGAGATATCTAAATTTAAATAGTATATATTTTGTGTGTTTTTTTTAAATTAAGTTTGCTATGGATTAGAACAAAAAATAAAAAATAAAAGATTTTATGTCAAATATGTGCAATTAAAAAAATATCTATAGTTTAATACGCGTACAAGGAAGTCATGTGGTGCCCACATCAGATTTTTCAAAGAGTTTTAGCTAATACAGCATTTTTAATTAGATAATCTTATTTTGGTCCGGTTTTAAAACGTTCAACGCGCAATTAATATAAAAATAACTGATTATAATTATAATAATTTTGTAATTAAAATTTAATTACTATTTTTTTAAGCAAACACTTAAAATTTGATTAAATTTATTTTTTGTAAAGATAAATTAAGATACTGCCAGGGTTGACCCTGGGACCTTTATAAACTTCAGTAAAATATAGGGCTGATAACCGCACTTCACCCACATCAATATATCACATACTAAGATCTGCTACAGCCGAGTGCTACACTCAATATTTTTATAAAAATATAGCATTTAAAAGCAACAATTTTAATCGGTAAACCACATTTGGTATAGAATTTAGAATCTAGAACATAAATAATAATAAAGTGTTATTCTGAGTGTGTTAGCTCTGCAATAGAAGATCAAATGAAATGAACAAAAAATAATTGGAACTAAATCTCGTTGCACCATATTGCACCGTGTAATACCTTCCAATTATTGCAGTGGTGGTACTGCGATTTTCCTCATATTTCACACTAGGCGATTTCACCGTTTTCCCTGCTCCCTCCTGCGGCTCTTTTGCCGCCACCGTCGCCTTATTACGACGAGTCGCGTTCAACCGCAACCGATCTTCAGTGTTTTCGGTCGGTAATTGCTTTCAGGATCTACTTTACCGGCAGTTAATGGCGCGGACTCATTAAAAACTAGCAAAAAACTTTTATATCAGCCCAGCAGGATTCCTCCTGCTCTTTTTTCGCATCCTGCGGTGATGTATTTAGTAAGAAAAGCCTATCGCTCACATCAGATCAATTTTGTCTGTTTATTTTTAAACTTTTAATGACGATGACATTGATTTTTAATTTTTATGCTTTTAAGAAGAAACCAGTTCTGGAATACATTGGTGTATGATTGAGAAGAATGTTGAAATAATTTGGACATATTGTTCGAATGAAAGATTGCCAACTGTCAAATGATTATACACATCACAAATGGAAAAAGAAATATAGTGGAATGTTATATTTGTATTTATCTAAATTTAATACGATGTCAAATATTGAAAATAATAAATTTTCCTTGTCAAAAAATGTTCACTTTTTTTCACTAATATCAGTACGGAAAATACGTGATTTTTTCAACATTTACATTACTATGACAACGCGTATTTTGCGTACTGTTTTGCACCTTGAGTATTTCGCGCACGCTCCCAAATGATTAGTTTTTTCATATTTCATTGGTTACAGCACATCAATAGTATATTCATACATTTGATATTTTTGCCTTTAATTTAACTTGAATAAACTAATAATTATTGTTTTATTATTTTTTGAAAGTTATAGAAAAAATGTTTGAATTTCGTGGGCGAAAATGTTGTTTTTTTGGCGCATTCGAATGGCTTTTTTATTTCAACTGAAAGCAGGGTTCGTAAATATCATGATATTTATAATAAATATCAAAATATTTGATATATAGGATATACATCAGATAAATATCACTTTTTGGATATTTATTTTTTAGTTTTAGTTTTTGTACACATTTAGAAAAACTGAAAAATTCGAAAAATTTCACTCTTCCGGAGGCTATATCTCAAAAACTAAACAAGATATGGAAATGCGCTCAACGGCGTTGAATTCCCCGTGTCCGAATTGACTTATAAGCAAATTTTCATACAATTTTATGCAATTTAATATTTTTAATTATTTCCTAAGGGGTACCCCTTTGGTTTTTTCAGATTTTAATTCAATTTTCCCAAAAATCCTTAATCGTAGGATTATTAAAACGAAAATTTACATACATATGTATTTTCACCCACTGAATCCAGTGGTGCAATCTTCAAATGCATATGACTTCTGGTTTTCGAGAAAATGTTAAAAAACCGCTTTTTGCGATTTTTTTGGCGGAAAATTGAAAAAAAAAATCGCTGAAACTATGTTTATAAGTTAACTGAAGCACGAGAAAATTAATGCCGTTGAGCGCGTTTTCATATCACATTTAGTTTTCGAGATATAGCCTCGGAAAAGTAGAAAAACTGAAAAATTCGAAAAATTTCACTTTTCCGGAGGCTATATCTCAAAAACTATTTGATATTTTTATATAATGGATATATATCATTGCAAAAATATGATGATATATATCAAAATAAATATCATGATATATATCGATCGATATATATCTTCGAACCCTGACTGAAAGTGACATTCTCTCGCGCAACAAAAACACTCATTTTGCGAATTTTATACGAAAATAACTATATAATAATTTTTCAGTGTGTAAATCATTCTACTATGAAGTGAGGCTGGGTATAGGACTTAGAATGATTTTAGTACAGCCCTGTATTAAATTAAGAAGTAAATTTAGTTTCATTTTAAAGACACAAACTAGAAAATCGATAGCTAGTCGTATAAAATGGAAGAATTCTCACATAATACACCAATACTTCTTTTCAAATTGTTTTATTTTATAGTCACTCTGAAACCTCTTACATCTTTCCGTCTTCTATTCTTTCAGTTCTTCCTCATTTGAGGAACTTACAAGTCCTCTTTGCTAATGACCTCCCGCATTCCAGTCACGTGATAGGGTCTTTTACAGAAATTACTTCAAAAACAAGCGTCGTTCAATCTGCTATTCATTAAAGATTCTATTTTTGTTTACTCAGCAATCTTGATCTAGATTAATTAAATCAAACTGGATTTTTTGCTTCTTCTTTTTCTTTCATTTTTAAATTGTTGTGTTTAATGTCCGTGAATATTACTCTCCTCCTGCGAGCGAGAGTTTACAAATATTGGAGAAGGATGATTGTTGAGCAGTCATTATTTAATTCTAACTGGACAATGTTTCGGCGAAACTTCATCAGGGCGATAAAAACGAATACTATTTGATGGAAATGTAACATGTAATTGTTTTATAATGCAACTGTGGCATGGATCCATATTTTCTTTGATTATTAATAACTAACAACAAAGACAAAATTAATTGCCATCCAACACTTGGTGAAACAAAGTGTAATAAAAAATATAAAGTAAACACTTGGCTATGTTTCACAAAATTCAGCTTCCAAGTCACCTTATGAGGGCATCGACGCGTTTCGCTCTTATTAGAGCTCATCAGTATGGTATAACTCACTTCTTCACCTAGAACAAAGTTCATGTGAAGAAGCTGGTGACGAAGAACTGTGCCAGCAGAGAATAAGATCTCTAACAAACTGGTAAGATGACATGAGAAGTTCTGTGGAACTGGTCATGCCATCTACCGAAAAAAAGGGAAAGCTACGCAATTGCAATTTAAATAACAACAAAGACAAAATTAATTGTCATCCAACACTTGGTGAAACAAGGTTTATTAAACCTTGAAGAAGTGAGTTATACCATACTGATGAGCTCTAATAAGAGCGAAACGCGTCTATGGTTACTAACTGTGCTGGCCAGCCTCTGACGATGCCCTCATAAGGTGACTTGGAGGCTGAATTTTGTGAAACATAGCCAAGTGTTTACTTTATATTTTTATTATTAATAACTCTTTTAGTAGTATGTATTGAAGGAATTTAATATTTTTTCCCGAGTTGTCATTGAATTTTACGATGACAAATGAGAGCATAATTGTCAAGCTTCCATAACAATGTTTATTGAATAATGTTTAGATTTAAATTTACTTTAAATGTCTTAAATAATTATCTTTGGATATTTACATACATACATACATACATACATAACATCACGCTATATCCCATTAAATGGGGTAGCACGAACCCGTCAACATTCTCATCCTGACACACGATACCACATTAACACTTCCTCCATACAAACTCTTTCTTTTCTCATAATCAAAATCCATCAACACACAACAAACATTCATCCATTCGCTAGTGTACACTGCGCTTGTTTCTGAAGATGGTCTCCACACAATTGCAGGTAAACACTCGAAACATCTAACCAATCAATCTAAAATCAAGAATCATACGCATGTCTTATTTTCATCAATAATAAATAAATAAAAGGAATTGTAGAGGGCGTGAGGTTTCTTCTCTTGTTTTTACAAGCAAGTCAATTAACACCAAGTATCAAATGTATTCCACTATCGACAGATCAAAGCTTTAGCTGTAATAATTATTCCCCTTTGGGAAAGAATATTAGAAAAGTCCAGCTTTGGAACAAAGTAGTATCTCGGTTATTTTCTACTTGCTCTTCGATCCTCTTCTATTCACAAGACTTATACGTCGCCCTCGACAATCAAAAGAACATTTTTCAAATGGAACAAACGCAAAGAGAACAATTGTAATTGCATGTTCACAAGAATTTCTTTAATGCCGCAACTGGAAACATGTAAGCATGCTAATCATCGTAAAAAGAAACTAGTTGCGCTCTATTATCATTAGTTTAATGCGTTCTTCTCAAGGAAAACAGACACGGCTAGTTTTAATGTGGTGAACATTATTCATCGAATCACCCCATTAAAAATATTAACTAATTATAAAAACATAATTATATTATCACGCCTTTTACTCATTTCTGGATGTGGCACTTTACCAAAACAAGTTGTATCTGGTGAAATCAACCCAATTAATAACTAATTAATGAAAAGAAAAAGTATTTAGGTAATTATCTATCATAATTGTCAACGAAAAGTATCACAGATTCTTCAATTTAGAAGGAGCATAAATTTTTTGACCGTTTTTAAATTAAATTTCTAACAAGCATCTTTTGTAAAATTTAAATAAAATAATAGCTATTTATGAAACTAGTAAGGAAATGAAGGTTATTACTTTACGCATGTGAAATTTGCAGAACGAGGCGTAGCCGAGTTATGTAAACACATAAGTAAGGTAATAACCTTCATTTCCTTACTAGTTTCATACAATATTGTTTCTACTTCCGTTCTAATAAATACGAAAGAGCGTTTTTGAAATTATGAAATTTTGACATATTAATGACAGTTATAAATTCAAAAAATAAAAGAATAACACATCAGAACCTTTGATCATCAATTGCCATAATTTTAAGGTCTTTATATTTGGAGTTTCTAACTGTTGGTCCCAAATTTTGTGATATCCATTTAGACTACAAATTATAAAGTAAATCATTAAAATGAATACAGTGTTAATTATAATGTAGTTGTGATTGAGGGGTCCAGCCCATAGAATTAATTTTAATAAAAGGTAACAGTCCATTTATTGGTTCATTTCCAGTTGTAATTCTCCAAAAACTAATATTATGTTGTTGGTAATGTTCCAAAAATTTAATATAATAGTCTGCCCATAATTGGTAGTACTTTTCGTACAAAACTCCCAGTCCTGCTAGAGCGTCATTTGTTTTCATCCATGCGGGGGCTGACCAAGGGGTCGCAAAGAATTTCAGTTTTCATTTTCGTAAAGATAAAGCTTCTTGCATAAACGGAATCTAAAAATGTAATAAAAGTAATAATCTATACATGATTTAATCATTTTTAAACTGTTTAGTAATAGCTATTTATGAAACTAGTAAGGTAATAACCTATTTCCTTACCAGTTTCATACAATATTTTTTTTACTTCCGTTCTAATAAATACGAAAGAGCGTTTTTAAAATTATGAAATTTTGACATATTAATGAAAGTTATAAATTAGTTTTCCGATGATTTTAGTTCTATGAATTTTATTTCTTTTGACGTTTTGATACACTCAACTTGTACTTTTATCAGGAACAAATAATAAACAACAAAATGTAACTATAATAAATACTATTTCGAAGATTACCAAATCAACAGAGAAACACAACAAAAAATATAAATAATCTATTAAGATTATAGTTACTCCTCCAAACTCAATCCAGTTTAAAATATTGCAAGTTGGCAAAGAGATGAAAACTTGAAACTTTTAAAGAAGCATAAAACTTTAACAAGTAGATGATAGCAAAGTGAATCGTTTCAACCTTTTCGAAATTAACTGAAATACTGAATACTTTTTCAAAGATTCTTAATAGAATCTGCTTATCAGACTACATAAGTAAATTTATTTGTAACTTTTTCAGTGGAAAGCTAGGTATAGTTTTAAAGCCGCGATTTACATATTTTCCCAGTTGGGTTAAACCGGATTTTAGCGCTGAGTTCGAGTGGATGAACCTAAAAAAATATACGAAAGGCCTCATCATAAGATAGGATTTTATTTTCTTAGGATTGTGATCACAATTTATTGTAATCTGCATTGACATTACATACATTGAGAAGAATGTTAGTATAAAATAAATATATCATCACGCCTTTTACCCATCACTGGGTGTGGCACTCTGCCTAAGCAGATCTCGGCAAGTGATATATTTTTTCGCGTGAAGTGCGGTTACCAGCCGTCAAATCACGGCCTCCAAAGATATTAGTGGAGGAGGAGCCACAGGGGTAGATTTTTTTAAATTGGTGAAAATTGTTTGTCGGCTGTGGGGATCGAACCAGGGTTCTCAAGATCCACAGAATGTTAGTATAAAAGAGCTAATTTAATTACATTAATTACAAATTTGACAAATGAAATATTTTATGGATGGCTCAGTGGATTTTAAGAACCAGGGTTCAAATACATTAAAATTACCTCTGTGGCTCCTCCACCAATCATGTCTTTGGGGATCATGATTTTACGGCTGTTAGTTGCATTAATATATATCTTACCGGGATCTGTTACGGTAGGATCCATAGTATACTAGTTCATATATTGTTTAGTTTGAGTAGTATTCGAACTCGGGATCTTCTGATTCAAGTTCCGTAACGCTTACCACACATTTTTTATTTTCTTCCGTAAAAATAGAGATATTTTAAAAACGTAAACATTTTCAACATCATTAAATTTTTAGGTCTTTGCCAGCCCTTATTTAAAACCAATATAATGTACGTAATTGATAAAAAGATTAAGAACTGTTTCTTTAAACCAGTGGTTTCCAAACTTTTTCTCTCAGCGGCCCCTTGTTTCCGTTAAAAATTGTCGCGCTCCCCTCATTTTTTATAACATATATAGAATAGAATACAAAAAAAATGAGTACTATAAACAAATATTGTTATTATATAAGATATTTGTTATAACAAATCTTTTTCTTAACCTAAAATTATATTTATTACTACATAATAATAGAACAAAATAATGTAATAACATTTATAAAGTTAAAATTGTAATAAGATTGGAAATTATATTTAATTTAAATTAGGTATATTTAATAAAATATAATCATAATTTTTGAGTGTGCTGAATGGGCGCTTGTTTTTCAGTTTCTCGAACCGGGGAGTCATTGAGTATATCGTCACCCGCAATTCTTTTTCAACGAATAATCGAGTTCGATATTTTGTTTTTAAAACAGCTACAGCGGAAAAGCCTGTTTCACACAAATAAGATGTTACGAAACGTAATAAAATTTCTAAGGCTTTGTTTGTTAAACTAGGGATATTTTACTGCGAGCGCGAGTTAGAAACACGTGTGTGCTATGATGTAAATGAAGAATGTGTTCATAAGCCTCAATTATATTTTTATACAGTGCGCCCCCTTCGGAACAATCTTGCGCCCCCTGAAGGGGGCGCGCCCTACAGTTTGGAAACCACTGTTTCAAACTGACTCATCGACATATGATTCAAATTTGATTTTATTTAATTCTTTTTTTCTAGATTCTTCCAGGTTTTTATTTTTTTGGTATTAGAATATTTCTTCTTATAATTTAATTTGAGAAAAATGTTATATCGAATGACAGATTGGTAAAATTGGGAATGAGAGATTCCGTAAACGAAGTAGAGATAAATATTTATTTATTTATTTATTTATTCATTCGAAGAGGCAATCGCCCAAAAATACAATATGTGCGTATAAGTAGTACGACTTTACATATTTCATTTCACATGTAACATAGGATACAGCTCATTTCTCAGGAGAAATCATTTAATAGCATATTTTTGGTTAAGTCTATAAATCTGGTTAACGTGGTTGAAATCAAGTCGCTGTTTACATCATTAATATTAAAATTTAAACTATTAAAGCTCCGACAAATTCTCCATAAAGGAGCATGAAACCAGTAGTTTGCGGTACAATGAGGAATACAAAATATATGTTGAGCATTTCTCAGATTCCGTGACGGAATCTGCCAAGACAGCTTAGATAATAAAAACGGACAGTCGATGTTGTTATTAATTAATTTAAATAAAAATAATGTATCATTGTAATTGATATAAGACACTAGTGAGCTTAACTCCGTTAAATTAGCAATAGTAAAATAATCATGCGTTATTCTGAGGGACTCCATGTGAAGTCGCCATGATATATGGATATAATTAAAATTTGCTTGAAAGAAGAGACGAGCTGGGATGAAGGAATATTATCTTATTTAGCAACAATACTCTGCATTATTTACCATCCATATATATTCCTTAGTTTGAATAATTACATTTCATATATGCATTTGATTATGACAAGATAACAAAATCTACATATATTTCTCGTGGCTAGAGCCATTTCGCTTTGAAGCGTCCATTTCAATTCGTGTTTACAACAAAAACAGAGTAACACCTTTAAACATAACCTGCTAAACAAATTACCCGCCTTAGTTCTACATAGCACTAACATTAGTGCCAAAGTTAGCTCTGAGTTTGGTATTCATCTAGAAGGTACAACGGTTTGTATACACCTTTCTTTCCTGCTGGTTTCGTACGTTTATGTTATAGAATTTAACAAAAGACAATTGCAAATACATACATTTCAATCTTTTGAAAACGTCCCTAATATATTTTGTATCAGGGATATTGACTTGTGGGATTGTATTGGATAAATATTTTTTTTTGAAACGGCAAACAAATGGGGCTGAAGAAAAAAATTATTTGATGGCAGATACATTTACCACTTTAACAAACAAAACTAGTTTAAATTTCGTAAATAATTCTAATTCTGGTTCGATTTCCACAGCCGACAAACAATTTTAATCACATTATTTCTGTGGCACCCCCATAACTAACATCTTTTGGGAGAGACATAATTTGACGGCTGGTAACCGCACTTCACACCAAGAAATATATCACTTACAGAGATATTTTAAATAAAAGATACAGGAAAATAATTTCTTCCATTTTTCTTTGAAGCATTAAGAATGTGTTTAATTGCAATGTTTGACAACAGAAAATATACATATAAAATAAATATATCATCACGCCTTTTACCCATTACTAAGTGTGGCACTCCACCGTAAGCAGATCTCGGTAAGTGATATATTTCTTCGCGTGAAGTGCGGTTACCAGCCGTCAAATCACGGCCCTCAGAGATATTAGTGGCGAGGGAGCCACAGGGGTAGATTGAAATTGGTGAAAATTGTTTGTCGGTTGTGGAGATCGAACCAGGGTTCTCAAGATCCACAGACTGACTCGATACCACTGAGCCACCTACCCCACAAAAAAATACCGGGTGGAACATCATACCTGTGTACATAGGCGATTAACATGAAAAAACAGTTTTTCTGTGCGCATTGCTCCCCAAATTATTTTAGCTAAAAATGCTTCAAATAAATATTGTAGAGCATAAAATTCTGCATCTAAATCAATAAACAGAATTACATTTACATGCGTTATAACGACAGAAATTAAATAAAAAAATATTAAAAATTACGTTGAAAATATCAAATAGCCATGGAAGTGAAACAAAAATAGATAGATGCTTGACGTTTGACAGATCTCCTGATTTAACACCTAGCGATTTTTTTTATGGGGTCATCTTAAATGTAAAATTTATAAGCAACGCCACCCAAATATTAATTCTTTGAGAGAAGCTATCGTGGATAAGTGCGCCTTAATCACAAATAGGCAGCTCGCTAATATACGACATTCCTTCTACAATAGACTTGGTTATTGCTTGGCTGAAAATGGAGGTTTATTTGAATATTTATTGTAATAATAAATTGTAGTGATTATTTTAATAAGAGAATTTTTGTTTGATATTTGAATTATAAAATATAGGTTATAATTTTTACATGACCAACCCTATAAGAAATAAACGTTTCATTGAAATGTACAATTGTTTATTTATTATTAAATTGTAATCATAGGTATGGAGTTTTTTGTATGAATTTTATTGAATGATTAATTGGTCGGGGGTAAAATATCAAATAGACAGAAAAACGTCAAGCATTATCTATTTTTGTTTCACTTCCATGGCTATTTGATATTTTCAACGTAATTTTTAATAGTTTAAGAATTATATATTCGACATCTCTGTCTGTCCAGTAAATATGTTAGAATTTTTGAAAAATCATGAGCATTCGCCGGGATTTGAACCCAGAACCTTTCAGTATTTGTAGCTCAAGTGGTAGAGCAGTCACCTAGCGAGTGAAAGGTTCTGGGTTCAAATCCCGGCGAATGCTCATGATTTTTCAAAAATTCTAACGTAATTTTTAATATTTTTTTATTTAATTTCTGTCGTTACAACGCATGTAAATGTAATTCTGTTTATTGATTTAGATGCAGAATTTTATGCTCTACAACATTTATTTGAAGCAGCTAAAATAATTTGGGGAGCAATGCGCACGGAAAAACTGTTTTTTTCATGTTAATCGCCTATATACACAGGTATGATGTTCCACCCGGTATGTCAGTGTATGTTACATAATTAATTCTAGAAACAATGGAATATGAGATATAATATCTTTATGATATATCTCATGATTTCAACCAGAAGTTCTTAAACAAACGCGCATAATAATTAGTCTTTGAAATGTTTTGTGCACAGATGGAGCGTCAGTTAGGTATCCATTGGCAACACATAACAACTGAAAGTTTTCAGGTCTCAGGTGAACTGAACAACTGAACAACTGAACAAGTAAACAACTGAAATCGTGTCGTGCTGCTACGCAGCTGTCTTAATGACTTCGTCGTGTATATTATTAAACTAGAATTTCATGTACTGTGATTCTGGTTTACGAACGACGCAAAGGGTGTAAATTTCCACGAATATGGAGATATTATGTTGTAATCATTTTTAATTACTCTACCGGGTGTTGTAACTATGATGTCTATTAAATTTTATCAAACTGTCACTGCTAATTCGTGTCACATATGAAGGTATATTTATACGTTTAGCAAAACGTTTTAATACATCTCTCGCTACACTTCTACTATAGCTACTATAATGCTACAATTACCATAAACTATTAATAATTATTTAAATAACAACAAAGACAAAATTAATTGTCATCCAACACTTGGTGAAACTAGGTTTATACTTTTTATTAAACCTTGTTTCACCAAGTGTTGGATAACAATTAATTTTGTCTTTGTTGTTATTTAAATTGCTATTGCGTAGCTTTCCTTTGTTTCGGTAGATGGCATGATCTGTTCCACAGAACTTCTCATGTCATCTTACCTGTTTGTTAGAGATCTTATTCTCTGCTGGCACAGTTCTTCGTCACCAGCTTCTTAACGTAAACTTTGTTCTAGGTGAAGAAGTGAGTTATACTATACTGATGATTTTTAATAAGAGCGAAACGCGTCTATGGTTATTAACTGTGCTGGCCCGCCTCTGACGATGCCCTCATAAGGTGACTTGGAGGCTGAATTTTGTGAAACATTGCCAAGTGTTTACTTTAACATTTTTTTATTAAACCTTGTTTCACCAAGTGTTGGATAACAATTAATTTTGTCTTTGTTGTTATTTAAATTGCTATTGCGTAGCTTTCCTTTGTTTCGGTAGATGGCATGATCTGTTCCACAGAACTTCTCATGTCATCTTACCTGTTTGTTAGAGATCTTATTCTCTGCTGGCACAGTTCTTCGTCACCAGCTTCTTCACGTAAACTTTGTTCTAGGTGAAGAAGTGAGTTATACTATACTGATGATTTCTAATAAGAGCGAAACGCGTCTATGGTTACTAACTGTGCTGGCCAGCCTCTAACGATGCCCTCATAAGGTGACTTGGAGGCTGAATTTTGTGAAACATTGCCAAGTGTTTACTTTAACATTTTTTTATTAAACCTTGTTTCACCAAGTGTTGGATAACAATTAATTTTGTCTTTGTTGTTATTTAAATTGCTATTGCGTAGCTTTCCTTTTTTTCGGTAGATGGCATGACCAGTTCCACAGAACTTCTCATGTCATCTTACCTGTTTGTTAGAGATCTTATTCTCTGCTGGCACAGTTCTTCGTCACCAGCTTCTTCACGTGAACTTTGTTCTAGGTGAAGAAGTGAGTTATACCATACTGATGATTTCTAATAAAAGCGAAACGCGTCTATGGTTACTATCTGTGCTGGCCAGCCTCTGACGATGCCCTCATAAGGTGACTTGGAGGCTGCATTTTTTAAAACTGGGCCAAGTGTTTATTTTATACTTTTTTCTTTTTAATAATTATTTATTTTATTTATATATTTCTCTGCACAACAGGAACTTAATCCCAATTACAGGAACTTATAGTGCAACCTATAATCACTTAAAACAACATTATTTGTTGATTATAAATTCAATCCACAAATATTTCCCTATTTAATGTTGGCACTTCCACCAAATTTCGGACTACATTTGATTAAATTCATGAACACTACAACCTTAATTATCCTGCTATAATTAACGACAAGCAGATGAGGTATCTAGTCGAGTAAGTACGACAATGGCTTGAGAGTTTAGGAAATATAAATATGTATCATCACGCCTTTCACCCATTCTTGGGAGTGGCACTCTGTCTAAGCAAATCTCGATAAGTGATATATTTCTTCGCGTTACCTTTCTATACTCGCCTGTAAATTTCTGTATAACGGTCTTGCAATATAAATAACTATAACAAAACTATTGGTAAAATATAAATCAAAGTAAAACTAAATACTTCTTTGTAAAAAATTACACGTGAAATAAAATAAATAAATATATCATCACGCCTTTTATCCATTACTGGGTGTAGCACTCTGTCTAAGCAAATCTCGATAAGTGATATATTTGTTCGCGTGAAGTGCGGTTACCAGCTGTCATATCACGACCCCCAAAGATGTTAGTGGAATGGGAGCCACAGAGGTAGATTTAAATTGGTGAAAATTGTTTAGGAAAAAGATTTTATATTCAGTAGTTTTATTCTATTTAAATTAGTAAACTTTTGTTTCTGATTTGTCTTAAGTTTGAGGCTTCACAAGTAGTTGTGGTTGAATGGTTAGCGCTGCCGTTTATAAGCGAGTACTTATAAATCTGTAGAAAAATAAATCCCTTATAACAATGCACGTTTCTTTGCAATGAAAGAAAAGAAAAATAGTGCTAATTATTTTGGCACAATGCAAATAACTCTAAAGGTTAATCACTTCTCCGTCGTCACATTCCAGTCCAGTAAAATTACACCATCCAAAAATAAATTGGGTGAAATTTGCGGTGAGCCTAACTACTCTCATTTATAACCCTCGCCCAACATAAAACCGCTTACATCGGGTCAGTCTCGTTCCTTACTTGTCTTCTCTCTTGCGGGTCAAACAGTTGACAGCCGGTGTTAAGACATCAGTGACGTCATTGTGGGCGGAGTCTGCATTGCCCACAGGATTATACGGAGGTTGTTTAACAAGAGTTTAATACGGGGAGACAGCGAACAAGAACTGAAACTTTAACAAAGGATTCGAGAAATCCACCGAGACGAAAGGAAGAGGCCAAATGTGTGGGTGGATAAGACTACTCGTGGACATCTTCAGCTAGTTGTAGGAAACACGGATTTCTAATTAATACATACATACTATCATATTTTTTATTAATTTATGTCCTCTACTCTTTTAAAAATAATACATACATACATACATAACATCACGCTATATCCCATTAAATGGAGTAGCACGAACCCGTCAACATTCTCATCCTGACACACGATACTCGATTCGACCACATTAACACTTCCTCCATACAAACTCTTTCTTTTCTCACAACCAAAATCCATCAACACACAACAAACATTCGTCCATTCGCTAGTGTACACTGCGCTTGTTTCTGAAGATGGTCTCCACACAATTGCAGGTAAACACTCGAAACATCTAACCAATTAATCTAAAATCAAGAATCATACGCTTGTCTTCATTCATCATATTTATCCCGCAATAATAATAATATGTAGAAATAATGTAATATCGATGGGGTAGATGGCTCAGTGGTATCGAGTCGGCCTGTGGATCTTGAGAACCCTGGTTCGATCCCCACAGCCGACAAACAATTTTCACCAATTTAAAAAATCTACCACTGTGGCTCCTCCACCACTAATATCTTTGGAGGCCGTGATTTGACGGCTGGTAACCGCACTTCACGCGAAAAAATATATCACTTACCGACAGGGTTCGAAGATATATATCGATCGATATATATCATGATATTTATTTTGATATATATCGTCATATTTTTGCAATGATATATATCCATTATATAAAAATATCAAATAGTTTTTGTGATATAGCCTCCGGAGAAAAGAAATTTTTCGTATTTTTCAGTTTTTCTACTTTTCCGAGGCTATATCTCGAAAACTAAATGTGATATGAAAACGCGGTCAACGGCATTAATTTTCTCGTGCTTCAGTTAACTTATAAACATAGTTTCAGCAATTTTTATTTTTTTTCAATTTTCCGCCAAAAAAATCGCAAAAAGCGGTTTTTTAACATTTTCTCGAAAACCAGAAGTCATATGCATTTGAACATTTTTCCATTGGATTCAGTGGGTCAAAATACATATGTATGTAAATTTTCGTTTTAATAATCCTACGATTAAGGATTTTTGGGAAATAATTAAAAATATTAAATTGCTTAAAATTGTATAAAAAATTTGCTTATAAGTCAATTCGGACACGGGGAATTCAACGCCGTTGAGCGCATTTCCATATCTTGTTTAGTTTTTGAGATATAGCCTCCGGAAAAGTGAAATTTTTCGAATTTTTCAGTTTTTCTACTTTTCCGAGGCTATATCTCAAAAACTAAATGTGATATGAAAACGCGCTCAACGGCATTAATTTTCTTGTGCTTCACTTAACTTATAAACAGGGTTCGAAGATATATATCCATTATATAAAAATATCAAATAGTCTATAATAAATACAGTATTATTACTTTCATTAATTCTGTTAAAATTATATTCTAAAGATAATTCTTACTTTACTAGCTTTTGACTAACTTCACATCAACGACATAAATCCAAATTGTGTGCCATTTGTGATGTCATTAACGGCAAAGTCTGAACCATTTCCAAAATTTTTATTTGGTACTCATTTTAGAAATACAAATCCATTAATATGGTGGAAAAGTATAACTATCAATGAGTCAGAGTGGCCAAATAAAAGTACATTTATTGAACTATGTGAACAGTTACACACTGCTGTAACAGCCACAGCAGGGCTGGAACGATATTTCTCCACTTTTGGCATTGTCCAATCTCAATTACGTAATCGTCTCGGTAACGCCAAAGCCGGTAAATTAGTTTTTATATTTAAACCAAAAAGAAACTACAAAAAAAAAGTAATTTAGATTGGATTTGGCCAAGTGAGTCTATCTGCAACGCTATGTTCAGGAAGTTCATCAGAAGATGATGATTTGCCCCTATTTAGGATATAGGATTATTTAAATATTCTTACTATTCTTAGTACTATATAATATTTGTGTATCCATTCAATGTATATTTACTTTTTTTCATTACCTATGTTAATTTTTTATTTAGGAGTAATAATTTATTTTGTATTTCCTATTGTGATAATAAATGTGTACAAAAACTAAAATTAAAAAATAAATATCCAAAAAGTGATATTTATCTGATATATATCCTATATATCAGATATTTTGATATTTATTATAAATATCATGATATTTACGAACCCTGCTTACCGAGATCTGCGTAGGCAGAGTGCCACACCCAGTGATGGGTAAAAGGCGTGATGATATATATATTTTTTTTATTATGTATTTCGATCATTATGATTCATCTTAGAAATGGTAAATACTGAAAGACCTAATGAGATGTTTAAATATTTTATTTGCATTTATGCTTTCCTAGCAATTACGAACTATAGGAGTTAAATTGTAGGTTTTCTTGTTTGACTGAACAAGAATAATGAGCAATTTAATTTTTAATTGTATAAGAAAATAGAAAATGAAATTAGCTAATTGAGTCCAACAGACTTTAAACGTAGTTACGAACAATAAATACAATTTGTTATAAAGACATGACATTTTACAATTGTATCTGAATTAAATTTAAATTCATTAGGAGTAATTTAATTTGTGTTTAGTTTACTTTATTTCACAATTGCAAGATGCAATAATTCAATTAAATAATGATCTTATATAATGCTGATTTTTATTGGAAATAGAAAAATTCTCAAAAATGTATTTGTTTATAAGTTAATTGAAGTACACATTTGATTGCATCTTAATATTTAATCTAGTTATTAAGATCCTTGGGAAAGTATAATATTTGAATAGGAACAATTGAACTTTTCCGGAGGCTATATCTTTAAAACTTAACAAAATATAAAGATACTGTCAACGGCATTAAATTCCTCATACTCTAAATGACTTGTTTGCATAAATATGATTTATTAAATAATTATTTATTGTTCGATTTTATACAGGTCACAATAATTTCTATAAATTATTAGATTGTAAGACCTGCAATTGCAGATATCATTGGAAATATGCCTGTTAGTTGCTAGAGCATATCATAGAATTAACATATTTAAAATGTAATTCAACTGGGCTCGTCCGGGATTTGAACCCGGGACCTCTCGCACCCGAAGCGAGAATCATACCCCTAGACCAACGAGCCGATGCTTTAGTATACTTTACACAGATCAACTTTGGATTAAATAGTTTTGTTAATTACTAGAGCATATCATAGAATTAACATATTTAAAATGTAATTCAACTGGGCTCGTCCGGGATTTGAACCCGGGACCTCTCGCACCCGAAGCGAGAATCATACCCCTAGACCAACGAGCCGATGTTTAAGCATACTTCACACAGATTTAATCTTAGATTAAATAGTTTTGTTAATTACTAGAGCATATCATTGAATTAACATATTTAAAATGTAATTCAACTGGGCTCGTCCGGGATTTGAACCCGGGACCTCTCGCACCCGAAGCGAGAATCATACCCCTAGACCAACGAGCCGATGCTTTAGTATACTTTACACAGATCAACTTTGGATTAAATAGTTTTGTTAATTACTAGAGCATATCATAGAATTAACATATTTAAAATGTAATTCAACTGGGCTCGTCCGGGATTTGAACCCGGGACCTCTCGCACCCGAAGCGAGAATCATACCCCTAGACCAACGAGCCGATGTTTAAGCATACTTCACACAGATTTAATCTTAGATTAAATAGTTTTGTTAATTACTAGAGCATATCATTGAATTAACATATTTAAAATGTAATTCACCTGGGCTCGTCCGGGATTTGAACCCGGGACCTCTCGCACCCGAAGCGAGAATCATACCCCTAGACCAACGAGCCGATATTTAAGCATACTTTACACAGATATTAAATAGTTTTGTTAATTACTAGAGCATATCATTGAATTAATATATTTAAAATGTAATTCACCTGGGCTCGTCCGGGATTTGAACCCGGGACCTCTCGCACCCGAAGCGAGAATCATACCCCTAGACCAACGAGCCGATATTTAAGCATACTTTACACAGATATTAAATAGTTTTGTTAATTACTAGAGCATATCATAGAATTAACATATTTAAAATGTAATTCATCTGGGCTCGTCCGGGATTTGAACCCGGGACCTCTGCACCCGAAGCGAGAATCATACCCCTAGACCAACGAGCCGATGTTTAAGCATACTTCACACAGATCAATCTTAGATTAAATAAGTTTATTAATTCATGAAATAAAAAATCTGATGTGGACACCACATGACTTCCTTGTACGCGTATTAAACTATAGATATTTTTTTAATTGCCCATATTTGACCATAAATGTTTTATTTTTTGTTCTAATCCATAGCAGACTTAATTTTTTTTTTTAATAAAAAAATATATAATATTTAAATTTAGATATCTCGTTTATGCAAATAGCTAATTTAAAAATTCTTAATGTGCTAGACGCAGAATTTATTTCTCTAAAACTTTTATTTGCAGCATTTATTTCTAAAATTAAAATAATACTATTTTTTTTAAGGAAAACTGTTAGCAGCTTCATGTAATGTGCCACTTCCGGTTAGTCTATTTTAACCAAAATCTATTATGTTATTTCCATTGATATAGTAATCTTATATACCAAATTTGGAAAGTTTTAAATTATATTTGAATATAGTTTTTCATGCAAATATATTATAGGCTTCAAGTAAAGTACCACTTCCGGTAGTAGTATAATGACCAAAAAGGGAGGTGCACAACTAGATGTTATAACAGTCCTAAATATAATGTTTCAATTTTTTATACGGCTTACCGTTTTTGAGTTATGCGAGATACATACGTACGTACAGACGGCACGACGAAATTAGTCAAAATGGATTTAGGGAGGGCCAAAATACCTATTTCCGTTGAAATACTTCCTTTACTTCGTACAAGGAAGTAAAAAATACGATTGTTGGCTTCCACTAGAAGCTACTGTAATTGAGATTAATTTGTAGTTATAAATATTGTTTTATTATATTACTCTAAGGTACATTCTCAACTGAAAGTGTCGTATATCAAATTTAATTAAATTGTAAACATTATAAACAAACTTAGTTATTACCAGCTAATTAGAACTTCATCGACAAAGTTCAATAACTCAATAAATAGACAAAACTATTCAGTAAAACTTTCATTAGATATTGATACAAAACAAACAAAATTATAATAAAAATGGAGTAATATATCTCGGCATTTTCCAGTTAAAATAACTTTCCCTCAATTTCAGAAGGGTTTACATTCCTGTCATTGTTTCCTGATTTCATGTTTCTAATTAAAATATATAATTAAACTCCAACGTTATTTGAAATTTAGTTAAAGTTCTTATTTGAAAAAGTTACACGCGGTGATAATGACATATGTCATTAACAGAGAATTATATTTGGCTACTTAACACGTATTGATTAGAAATTAGTTGGCTTCTGATTCTGATGTAGCAGATTTGATAGCTTCTTTCTGCTTGTTTAGGATCTGAAGCTTCATTAATTATTATCATTTAAATGATAGATCATCGAAATACATTGTTTATACTTCATTTCTTTTTGTGTTGTATAAATTTAGCCTGATAAGCAAAAGTATGATTGTGTTTGAGTGGTTCGAATTCCTGTAGTTCTGGTTATGTTTCTGTTGCTTCAAGTAGATAAAGATACTTTTTTACTTCCTTGTACGAAGTAAAGGAAGTATTGTAATCGCAAAAATTTTCGGTTCTCAGATTTCAACGGAAATAGGTATTTTGGCCCTCCCTAAATCCATTTTGACTAATTTCGTCGTGCCGTCTGTACGTACGTATGTATCTCGTATAACTCAAAAATGGTAAGATTATATAAAATTATATATTTAGGACTGTTTTAATATCTAGTTATGCACCTCTGTTTTTGGTCATTATATAACTTCAGGAAGTGGTACTTTACTTGAAGCCTATAATAGATTTTCATGAAAAACTATATTCAAATATAATTTAAAACTTTCCAAATTTGGTATATAAGACTACTATATCAATGGAAATAACATAATAGATTTTGGTTAAAATAGACTAACCGGGAGTAACACATTACATGAAGCTGCCAACAGTTTTCCTTGAAAAAAATGGTATTATTTTAATTTTAGAAATAAATGCTGCAAATAAAAGTTTTAGAGAATTAAATTCTGCGTCTAGCACATTAAGAGTTTTTAAATTAGCTTTTTGCATAAACGAGATATCTTAATTTAAATATTATATATTTTTAGTTTTTTTTTTAACAACAAAATAAAAGATTTAATGTCAAATATGTGCAATTAAAAAAATATTTATAGTTTAATACGCGTACAAGGAAGTCATGTGGTGTCCACATCAGATTTTTTAATACTATGTAACAAGTTTTATAAAGATCTGTTTAATTATAGTACGTCCAGCAATTAATCGATGCTACTGTTACATTACAAAATATATCTAGGAAAGATGAAAATTGCTTGAAAACTATTGAAATACAGATAGAGTTTCTGAGGTCTGGCGCGACCCACCTTTCATTCAGTATCTTCCATTTCATACACATTATAATAATCTCTTTTATAATAACAACAAAGACAAAATTAATTGTCATCCATACACTTGGTGAAACTAGGTTTAATAAAAAATATTAATTAAACACTTGGCAAAGTCTCACAAAATTCAGCCTCCAAATCACCTTATGAGGGCATCGTCAGAGGCTGGCCAGCACATTTAGTAACCATAGACGCGTTTCGCTCTTATTATAGCTCATCAGTATGGTATAACTCACTTCTTCACCTAGAACAAAGTTCACGTGAAGAAGCTGGTGACGAAGAACTGTGCCAGCAGAGAATAAGATCTCTAACAAACGGTAAGATGACATGAGAAGTTCTGTCGAACCAGTAATGCCATCTACCGAAAAAAAGAAAAGCTATGCAATAGCAATTTAAATAACAACAAAGACAAAATTAATTGTCATCCAACACTTAATAAAAAATATTAATTAAACACTTGGCAAAGTCTCACAAAATTCAGCCCCCAAGTCACCTTATGAGAGCATCGTCAGAGGCTGGCCAGCACTGTTAGTAACCATAGACGTGTTTCGCTCTTATTAGAGCTCATCAGTATGGTATAACTCACTTCTTCACCTAGAACAAAGTTCACGTGAAGAAGCTGGTGACGAAGAACTGTGCCAGCAGAGAATAAGATCTCTAACAAACGGTAAGATGACATGAGAAGTTCTGTGGAACCAGTAATGCCATATACCGAAAAATAGAAAAGCTACGCAATAGCAATTTAAATAACAACAAAGACAAAATTAATTGTCGTCCATACACTTGGTGAAACTAGGTTTAATAAAAAATATTAATTAAACACTTGGCAAAGTCTCACAAAATTCAGCCTCCAAGTCACCTTATGAGGGCATCGTCAGAGGCTGACCAGCACAGTTAGTAACCATAGACGTGTTTCGCTCTTATTAGAGCTCATCAGTATGGTATAACTCACTTCTTCACCTAGAACAAAGTAAACGTGAAGAAGCTGGTGACGAAGAACTGTGCCAGCAGAGAATAAGATCTCTAACAAACGGTAAGATGACATGAGAAGTTCTGTCGAACCAGTTATGCCATCTACCGAAAAAAGAAAAGCAATAGCAATTTAAATAACAACAAAGACAAAATTAATTGTCATCCATACACTTGGTGAAACTAGGTTTAATAAAAAATATTAAATAAACACTTGGCAAAGTCTCACAAAATCTCTCTTTTATTCAGTCAATTATCTACATGCATTTGGATCAAGTAGTTTCACATAGGTGTTAGAAAGAGATAATAGTAACAATGATATGAGAGAATTCTGTTAGAATGTTCTGATATGTTCTCCGCTCAAATATATTACATATTTGTCGTATTTATTTCCCATTATTAACAAATTCCCGTCTAAACAATTCTCAACTCATCACATTCTCATCGCATATTTCACTATCTGCAAAGTTACCCCTCACCCCTCTAAACACATACACGGACAAATCCTGTGTCCACGGTGACTAGATTAATTGCATTTTGCATAAACCACGGATCTCGTCCTGGTTGCTGCACAACAATATAACGTGCGGAATAGGAACACTGTGGTTTTGTCTACAGCGGTTTTGTACATTACCTGGCTTAGTTATTGGCTAATGTTTCAGAGGACACTCGCAACTACAAGTTTGCTAATTATTATTATTGATACCTTAAAGGATAAACCTGCAGAAGAGCTACTTCACCTTCGATTTCGCTGAAAATTTGTGAAAAGTTTCCTCTCAGCGAGCAGAATATTGGAAAAATACTAACAATTGGCGGTCGAAATTATTTTACCATGAAATCGAAAAAAAAAATCTGATGTGGACACCACATGACTTCCTTGTACGTGTATTAAACTATAGATATTTTTTTAATTGCACATATTTGATATTAAATCTTTTATTTTTTGTTCTAATCCATAGCAAAACTAATTTTTTTTTAAATCTAAAAATATATAATAATTAAATTTAGATATCTCGTTTATGCAAAAAGCTAATTTAAAAATTCTTAATGTGCTAGACTCAGAATTTAATTCTCTAAAACTTTTATTTGCAGCATTTATTTCTAAAATTACAATAATACAAAAATATCAAAATAAACATTTGTCTAAGTCTTACAAAATTCAGCCTCCAAGTCACCTTATGAGGGCATCGTCAGAGGCTGGCCAGCACAGTTGGTAACCATAGACGATTTGTGAGACTTAGACAAGTGTTTATTTTGATATTTTATTATTAAATCTAGTTTCACCAAGTGAGCATTTAAAGACAATAAATTTTGTCTTTGTTGTTTTTACTTCCTTGTACGAAGTAAAGGAAGTATTGTAATCGCGAAAATTTTCGGTTTTCAGATTTCAACGGAAATAGGTGTTTTGGCCCTCCCTGAATCCATTTTGACTAATTTCGTCATGCCGTCTGTACGTACGTACGTACGCATCTCGCATAACTCAAAAACGGTAAGCCGTAGAAAATTGAAACTTTATATTTAGGACTGTTATAACATCTAGTTGTGCACCTCCCTTTTTGGTCATTATACAACTACCGGAAGTGGTACTTTACTTGAAGCCTATAATAGATTTTTATGAAAAACTATATTCAAATATAATTTAAAACTTTCCAAATTTGGTATATAAGACTACTATATCAATGGAAATAACATAATAGATTTTGGTTAAAATAGACTAACCGGAAGTGGCACATTATATGAAGCTGCTAACAGTTTTCCTTCAAAAAATGGTATTATTTTAATTTTAGAAAGGAATGCTGCAAATAATAGTTTTAGAGAATTAAATTCTGCGTCTAGCACATTAAGAATTTTTAAATTAGCTTTTTGCATAAACGAGATATCTAAATTTAAATATTATATATTTTTTGATTTTTTTTTAAATTAAGTTTGCTATGGATTAGAACAAAAAATAAAAGATTTAATGTCAAATATGTGCAATTAAAAAAATATCTATAGTTTAATACGTGTACAAGGAAGTCATGTGGTGTCCACATCAGATATTTTATTAAAATAATACCATATTTTTCAAGGAAAACTGTTAGCAGCTTCATATAATAACCAAAATGGGAGGTGCACAACTAGATATTATAACAGTTCTAAATATAAAGTTTCAATTTTCTACGGCTTACCGTTTTTGAGTTATGTGAGATACGTACGTACATACGTACGTACGTACGTACGTACAGACGGCACGACGAAATTAGTCAAAATGGATTCAGGGAGGGCCAAAATACCTATTTCCGTTGAAATCTGAGAACCGAAAATTTTCGCGATTACAATACTTCCTTTATTTCGTACAAGAAAGTAAAAAATTCCACACACACCCCATAAAAATGCGTTCTGTACTAGGTTAGGCATGGTGTTTTTTTTCGATTTCAAGGTCAAATAATTTCGACCACCAATTGTTAGTATTTTTTTCTATATTCTGCTCGCTGAGAGGAAACTTTTCACAAATTCGAAGGTGAAGTAGCTCGCCTGTAAAGTTAATACTATTTATTTATGATTTCTTCTCGCTTTTATCCACTAAACTACGATTGCCTGTGCCGTTGGAAATCGTTAAATAAAAATATTCATAGCGCAAATTTAATTAGAACCATATACAACATAATGTGCATACATATCAGTGGTATTGTATTTTTCATGTAATCTACGCATGCTTGCTAGCAAAAGCACATATCTCTTCTCTTTATTCACTCATTGATAAAATATTTCTTCCCGTTTCGCGTCCGTTGATTTGAATTGCAAATTCGTTGCGACGTATTCGCATTCGCATTTTTAGATTCATTTTAATTTCAGTGAAAAAGTATGTCAGGCGTCGGCTTGCTCTTCTTTCAATAGCATTTTACTGCTGGTTAATTCTTTCAGGTTTCAGTTGAATTTTCAAATAGCTGTCAGGGGATTCTGGAAGTTTAGTTTTCAACTAAGTGAAACCGTTTCAAAGAATTATTTGATTTCTTACAGAAATTGAGTTTCATATTTATTTATGTATTTATTAAGTTGTTAATACTATCTTGGTATACATTTATTCCAGTAATAATATTCCAGATAGATTTAAATTAACTTATTGTCCATCGGTTTTAACAACTATTTTGAGAATTTAAGGTATTAATTTTTTTTTACAAAATTCAATGTAGAGTGCCTTTTAATAACTTTTAAAGTAAATAGACTTGTCTTTGTAATACTGATCTTAATATTACGGTAAATCCTTTTAAATGGAATAGCACGAACCCTAGATATATTCAATAATTATATCACAAGTGCAAGGCAAATACCTGAATATTTTCTCGAGTGCACGAATGTGCACGAGCGAAAATATTCTGATTGTATTTGACTTGCACGAGTGGTATATTGGTAGAATATTTCCCGAGAAAAAGTTCACATTCGATATTTTCAATTATTTTTGTTATAATTTAATATTTATTTAAACTGTCATATAAACGTCAGTTGTCAGATCTTTAACACTTGATAAACGTCCAATGCAATTTTAGATAAAAAATATATATTTATCAAGTGGTGTAAACAATAAAACAATTTCTTAGAAACGTTATTAAACAAATGTAAATATTTCATTAGTGTTGTCAAATTGACATATTCGAGTATTGCACTTGTGCAAATACCCGGATATTGCACTTGTGCAAAATATTCACTGATATTCGATTGTGATTGGTCGAAATTAAACAAATACTGTAACCTGATTGGTTGAAATTTTTCGAGTGTAATATTCATTTATATATACACACATAACATCACGCTATATCCCATTAAATGGGGTAGCACGAACCCGTCAACATTCTCATCCTGACACACGATACTCGTTTCGACCACATTAACACTTCCTCCATACGAACTCTTCCTAAATCCATCATCACGCAACAAACATCCATCCATTCGCTCCTGTACACCTGTTTCGTAAATCTTCACTTACGCCCACTTCTCTAATAATGAATCTATAAGAAATGAAGGCAGCATCTCCTGCGCTTGTTTAAAAATCTTGCATTTAATCTTTGTCAAATATTCATAATTCCTTTCGTCTTATCTTTCGTTCACGCATCAAACCTTCAATATTTCATCCTCAATTTCATCATTCATTCCTTAAATTCATCCGGAAATTCATTCACTAAATACAACACTTCATCAACATTTATAATTATTTTCATACATAATTATTTTATCTTTCGTTCACGCAATAAACCTTCAATCATATCCATCCATTTATTTCCAGAAATTCTAGGTTATTCACGCAATCTCTCATCTTCAATTTCAGCATGTCTTTTTTTAATTCATCCTGCAATTAATCTGCACCAAATATTTCTACCTTATCATACCACGCTTCATCCACATTCATAATTCCTTTCATACAAACATTTAAACACTGCGGCTCGGTGAGTGCGGACCCTGTACTGTAATTGGGATTAATTCCTGTTGTACAGCGTAACATAAATAAATAAATAAATAAATCGTTCACTCAATTTCTCAACTTTAATTTCATGAATCTTTCATTTGATATAATTTCCACATACTGAAACAATCGAAACTAATTATTACAAAATAGATTTGTAAATGTTATAAACAAATAAATATTTTGTAAAGATTTGCAGGAATCTTATTTTTCTCATGTTGGTAACAGCTCGTAAACTGAAACGACACCACCTGTGCTGAAACCCGACATTGTGAATAAATAAACATGGAATTTTACTTTTTCTTTTCTTTTTTTTTAGTCTGGAGTGTAAACGCGAAGTAACTTACACTCTGGAGTGCTGTAGCGCAGACGAAAGTATCTCTCAGAAAAAAATTAGTTTCTTTGTAGACTACTTAGAATACAAACAGAAAATAAAAACCCTAGAAACATATTTAATAGAAATTTTGGTCCTGCTTGAATATTATTTATTGTCTGTTACTTAATCACAATTACTGTTAAAGTTTAAACTTGCTTTAAATACATAAAATTACTTAACTAATTAATAATTAATATTGCTATAAAGTATTTGATTTGCAACAAATTTTAAAATGCAACTTTTGTATCGTATTATTTGTTAATTAATAAACACAAGATTTATGTGAATGTTATTTGCTGGATTACGATTGCCTATGATTATATTATTAGTAGACAAGCTTCAATTACATTTTATACTACATTTTAATTCAGTTTGAAACCATGTTCCACATATATTACTTATTTAAACTGCTGTTTGTAACTAAAGTTAAACTCGGGCAAATTTCAGGACACGTAATATTTCTATGAACATCGAGAATTCAACTTATAACCTGAAATACAACTCAGAGAGTTTTTTAAACTCTAGATAATTATAATACAGCTTGGTTACTTACCATCCGTCAAATTATATCCGTCATAGTAAGTGCTTTCTATAAGTTCAAATTATTATGTTTGATGGAATAATATACTTAAATATAGAAATATTTGCAAATAGAATTTTAAATTTGAATTTCTTCAAAAAGGTGTTTCAAGAAAACTGTCATAAGCAAATAACTTTCTTATATAAAATATTGTATCTGCAATATAAGCTACTGTGGATCTTGAGAACCCTGGTTCGATCCCCACAGCCGACAAACAATTTTCACCAATTTAAAAATCATCCCCTGTGGCTCCCTCTCCACTAATATCTTTGAGGGCCGTGATTTGACGGCTGGTAACCGCACTTCACGCGACAAAATATATCACTTACCGAGATCTGCTTAGACACAGTGCCACACTCAGTAATGGGTAAAAGGCGTGATGATATATTTATTTTTATTTGTAAATAGGATTAAGTTAGTAAATAAATCTGCAATTACAGATCTGTGTAAGGTAGAGTAAACATAAATTAGTGGTTTCCAAACTGTAGGGCGCGAGATTATTTTAAGGGGGGCGCGCTATATAAAAATATAATTGAGGCTTATAAACACATTCTCCGTTTACATCATAGCACACACGTGTTTCTAACTCGCGCTCGCAGTAAAATATTCTTAGTTTAACAAACAAAGCCTTAGAAATTTTATTACGTTTCGTAACATCTTATTTGTGTGAAACAGGCTTTTCCGCTGTAGCTGTTTTAAAGACAAAATATCGAATTCGATTATTCGTTGAAAAAGAATTGCGAGTGGCGATATCTTCAATGACTCCCCGGTTCGAGAAACTGAAAAACAAGCGCCCATTCAGCACACTCAAAAATTATGATTATATTGTTTTAAATATACCTAATTTAAATTAAATATAATTTCCAATCTTATTACAATTTTATGTTTATAAATGTTGTTACATTATTTTGTTCTATTATTATGTTGTAATAAACATAATTTTAGGTTTTGTAAAAGATTCGTTATAACAAATATCTTATATAATAACAATATTTGTTTATAGTACTCATTTTTTTATTCTAATAAATTATTTACGATTTTTGAAATTAGGCTGTTATAAAAAATGAGGGGGGCGCGACATTTTTTTACGGAAAAAAGGGGCTGCTGAGAGAAAAAGTTTGGAAACCACTAACATATATGATGTAATATTTATTTATTTAAAAATAAAAATAATTCAAAAGAGTGAATATCGGTAAACTGTATGAAACTTGATTCTTGGCTATATATCATTAAAGTAAATCTTCTGCTACATTGTGTATAGAATGACGTCATATAATATCTTCGCATCATCACCCACGGAACAATATTTACACAAAAGAGGAAAAAAAAACAAAAGAAAACACAACAAGCCTTTAGATACTCGGCTTCAAATAAGAAATAAGAACAAAAAAGCAACATTGAATCACTGACAATTCACTTCTCGGTTGTCCATCTTCTTCGGCATTGGGGGGGGTGTGTTGTGTGAAGATCTGAGACCGCGGAGCTGCGGTATCGACATCGTACTTTCAAAGAGTTGTGCTTTTAGTCCGGATGCCATTAGAAGGAATTGGATACTTCAGCCATCATTTACTTTGCGCGTAAAACTTCTGTTTTTGTTTCGATTAAGAGTGGATAAATGACTGTCGGTGTTCACCTGCACTGCAGGAGGTTGCAGGAAAGCGTTGTATTTGTTTGTTTATGTACTTACACCTAGTTATTACACCGTGGTAGCGCTGCTACTCTCTAAGCGAGAATTTGTGATTTATAATAATTTTAATAAAGAAATAAATATATCATCACGCCTTTTAAACATTACTGGGTGTGGCACTCTGCCTAAGCAGATCTCGGTAAGTGATATATTTTGTCGCGTGAAATGCGGTTACCAGTCGTCAAATTACGGCTCTCAAAGATATTAGTGGAGAGGGAGCCACAGGGGTAAATTTAAATTGGTGAAAATTGTTTGTCGGCTGTGGGGATCGAACCAGGATTCTCAAGATCCACAGGCCGACTCGATACCATTGAGCAATAATTTTAATAAATAATAATAGTATATTATTCAATGAGTAAGTAATGTAAGCTATTACTCAAGAGAATGATTTACAACACTCACCTTCGGCTCGTGTTGTAAATCATTCGAGTGAGTAATAGCTATTACTTGCGAATAGAATACTATACTTTATCTACGACTATATGTTATTATGTAATAAGATTTTACAATTATTTTTTTATGTTACATTATGAATAAGTCAGATTGTTTAAATTTATTGTTTTTATTTTTATTTAATAAATATTAACCACTACTTAACATGGAATAAGTAGCCCATAATGATGATGATTTATATTTATCAGAAAGTTCGCCTAAATATACTATAAGAACATTTTCCGAAAAGGAATTTACATTTTTGCGTATTCGCCAATCCATAAAAGCTTTATAAATTTGTTCATACTTTTTTTTTGATTTTTCGGGCAGTAAATTTAAGAAACGTACGTGTGCGGCTTCTACAATATCTGGTGGAGTACAAATTTCACTTTGTTCGCTTTCAGAATCCATAACTCACATGTATAATCACACAAATTACAGTATTATTGTAAACAAAAACTTTTTAAACTAATTTTGATAGATAATTAACAATAGCGCGCTTCACTGTTTCATAGCATACTTAACGCGCGGCAATTATCGTTATTTTTTGATTGACTATTAAAGTGTTAAGTAATGAAAATTCAGACATGTGATTGGTCGCGAAGTGTTGAGTAATGAATTATTACTTAACACTGTCAATAATGATTAGTATTACTTATCATAAATTTCATAAGTAATGAATACATTATTTAATAAGAATAGATAAATATAATTTAATTCTTTGTGAAAACATGAATTTCTCATAGTTTTTCCTTCATAAAGACTGTCTCAGAAAAACTATCATAACCGAATATCATAAATACTAATCCAAGAGTAAAAAATCACTTTTTAGTTTTTGTGTTCCAGTTTCTCAAAGTGATGCAATTAATATAAATCTTGTCCACGTCTATTCTAAATTATTTTTATTTAGAAAACCTAATTAGTAAAGTGTCCAGTTAGTAGTAGAGTAGAAAGCCAGTGTCTAACTGTGCGTGAGCCCGCAATTAATAAACCAAAACGCAATTCACAAACGCAGGGCAACGCATCGTAACACAGTGTCCAAGCGTGGAAGCTGTGGGCGTGCAGCAGTGTTGTTCCATTAATGGGGCAATCTCGTCTTGAAGCCTGACAAATACATTTTCGTTTCGCCCACAATGCATTGCGCTAAACGTTTCCCTTCCGGAAAATCTCACTTCATCTATTTTCCACGGCTAACCGAAAAATCTCCTCGCGGCAAACTACGCTGTCATATTTTTTCGGTGAGTTTAAATTTATGTCTGGATGGGAATGGAATAGCTACGTGGATGATTCTACCACTGCTCTTGATTCTTGAAGGCATAATTCAACTTTGATACAAGACTTTTAAGTTGTGTTCTCTGCTTTATAATTAGTTACTTTCAATTAATGTAAGCGTTTTAAAATTTGTAATTCATTTTCAATTAATATAGAACTTTAAAGAGCAACATAAATTAACAAAAAAAAATTTCTAAAGATAGCGTAATGGTGCTTCTACTAATTTATAAATAGAATAAATATACCAGGAGTTTTTTTTTATCAGTAAACATAGGGATATGCCATTATCATAGTTACAGTTACAAAGTTTGACAGCAATGCATTAGAGCGTTTATTTTAAAAGTAAACATAGGGAAAATAACATTGCTGTCATCTCTAGTTGTCAAAGTAATAAAGCTGTCCTCTTTCAAAATCAGACCGGGTTAATAAGGGATCAAATAGTGGGGCGTTTTTATATAAATGGAAATTTAAATGGGGAAAATTATTTAGAGTTGTTACAAGAGAGAGTAATATTGAGTAACTATTGAGGAAGTGTGGTACGAAATTATCTGCACCGGATATTCTCCCAACGATGGCTAGGACGAGGTGCAGAAGTGGAGTGGCCTGCAAGGTCACCAGATCTTGCGCCAAACGATTTTTTTATTTGGGGCCACTTAAAAAGTAAATTTTATAATGGTTGTAGAATGAGTGTAGTACAATTAAAACGTAGAATTAGTGTTGCATCGCATGAAATTCCTCCAGAGCAAATAAATAATGCTATAAATTCATTTTATAATCGTTTAGGCTATTGTTTACAGGTAAATGGGGGTAATTTTGAACAGTTATTGAATTAAAATTCCTATTTAAACTAAATAAAATTTTCTTATTTGGTAGTTGTGATTTGACAACTGGTTACTGTACTTAACGGCTTAAAATGTGTGGTTTATTAGGATCTGCTATTGCAGAACTGCCATGACCAAGAATGACCAGAATTTTGACATATAAATATGCAATGTGAATTTCTGGTTGAACCAGTTCAAAAAGTCAAAATTTTTATTATATAGTTCAGAGGAAGAAAAATTTACAAAATAAATTGAAAAATTAAAAAATTTTCAAAATACCTGTACAAGTTAAGTAGCGAGAAATACACTCGTTCAAACCGCATTTCAATATCTCTTCTAGTTTTTGAGTTATGGGCTTTCAAAGTTGAGCTTAAAAAAAAGTCAAAAATCGCTGTAACTCAAAAACTAAAAAAGATATGAAGATGCGCTTTGCGCCATTCGATTTCTCGTGGTCTGAATTATATAGAACCACATTTGAATAATTTTCGATTTTTGAACTGGTTCAACCCAAAATTCTCATTATTTGTATGTACGAGCTCTTAAACGAAGAATTTGCGAACAAACCTCTAAACAAAAGAACTTTTGGATTGTTTTGAGGTTCTAAAATACCTAACGTTTAGTTAATGTAATTTAAAGTAATTCAAATTCATTTAATTTATTTAAACTTAAAATGTTTCTTTTAGACTATAGACTATTACACTTCAACGCATTGCTGAAAATATTATTTTCCCTATGTTTACTTTTAAAATAAACGCTCTAATGTATTGCTATCAAACTTTTTAACTGTAACTATGGTAATGATATATCCCTATGTTTACTGATAAGAAAAACTCCCGGTATATACTGTGTGAAACTCTGCTGTAGCAGATCTTGATAACTCAAACCACTTATCGTAATTATTAGTTCGATAGCTGTGATTGCAGTTTTAAATTGAAATACTAGTAAATACAAAAGAAAATCTTTCATTTTATTGTTTACTGCATTGCTTAGTTTACTTAATTGTAGTAGATTCGTAGTTGTTTACATAGCAACAGATTCAAATTTCAGTTGGAATAAATGGCAAGTCATCTTAGAGGATATGTGATTGTTTTGAATGCTGCTGTGAATGCTTGAGCAGTTGTTTATTGTTTACTTTTGAACAAGTGCCAGATTTTTCTATAATAAATCCTTGTTGAAACATTGTATCTTCCATTTTTGTTCAGCATTTGTAAAATTCATTTTTCTTGGAACTAGAATCGTTGATGTCATTTCGAATTAGTTTAAACTGTAACTCCCTTATTAAATATAGTATTTTTCCGTAATAAAATGTTACCGAAATTATTTTTGAGGTAATGAAATAAAAGTAGCAGAAAATTAAATTATAATTCTTGGCGATTTGTCGATTTCTCACTCCGAAAACATTCCATTTTCCCCGTAACAATAAAATTTCTCCTAGATATCTCTAGTATTCTTGAGGGGGTTATATCAAGGTGGCTTTGTTATTTCCTTCATATGTCAAACTTTCAAAGGACCTTAGACCCCAGTCGATCCGAGAACCAGAGCCAATCTAGCGACCACTACGCTTGTCACAAACTTGATCGAATAGGAGAAATATAGATGAGAATAAAGAGAGAGAACATTTTGGTGGATGCGCCGGTAATACATTTTTAACAGCTTCCAAGTTTTTAATTAATAATAAGATAATTACTAGTTAGTTTTTGTTAAACAATAATAGAAGTATTAAAAGACATAAATTGTTTAAATAAATATATCATCACGCCTTTTACCCTTTACTGGGTATGGCACATTGCCGTAGTACATGTAGGTTTCTATGCGTGAAGTGCGGTTACCAGTCGTCAAATCACAACCCTCATAGATTTAAGTGGAGGGATAGCCACAAGGGTAGTTTTAAATAAAATAAAATAAATATATCATCACGCCTTTTACCCATCCCTGGGTGTGGCACTCTGCCTACGCAGATCTCGGTAAGTGATATATTTTTTCGCGTGAAGTGCGGTTACCAGCCGTCAAATCACGGCCTCCAAAGATATTAGTGGTGGAGGAGCCACAGGGGTAGATTTTTTAAATTGGTGAAAATTGTTTGTCGGCTGTGGGGATCGAACCAGGGTTCTCAAGATCTACAGGCCGACTCGATACCACTGAGCCACAAGGGTAGTTTTAATGTGGTGAAAATTGTGAGAATCGAACCCGGGTTCTCAAATCCACAGGCCGACTCCATACCACTGAAGAAAAAATTGAAAATACTGCTGTCAATGGACCTACAGTTTACATTGAAATTTGATTCTTCTGGCATAATTTCTCTTCATCTACATTCATAATTTCTTTCATACAAACTTGTCTTATTTTTCATTAATGCAACATATCTTCCCCATTATTTTTAGGGATTCTAGGCGTTTATACAATCTCTCACCCTCAATGTCACTAATTATTCCTTGAATTCAATTATTCTTCAAACATTTTTCATACAAGCTCATCCATTTATCTCTCAAGTTTACCAGTCTCTAATTTTTTTTGTACCATAATTTAAGAGATAAACCAATTCGATGGGGTAGGTGGCTCAGTGGTATCGAGTCGGCCTATGGACCTTGAGAACCCTGGTTCGATCCCAACAGCCGACAAACAATTTTCACCAATTTAAATCTACCCCTGTGGCTCCCCCTCCACTACTATCTTTGGGACCGTGATTTGACGGCTAGTAACCGCACTTCACGCGAAGAAATATATCACTTACCGAGATCTGCTTATGGCAGAGTGCCACACCCAGTAATAGGTAAAAGGCGTGATGATATATTTATTTTACCAATTCGATTGTAAACCAATTGTCTCAAGTTTGCAACATTAATAAATGCATAAATTCTTATCAGCAATATTGTTTGTTTGTTTTGTATGTAAACATAAAATGCGAGAAAAATCTATTCCTTGCATTCTTTTTAAAGCATCTTTGACAGTTTCATTTCCGGAATATTTCCATGTTATTCATACAGCAAATAAAAACAAGAACCAGCAACTATTCTCGGCATGTATATATTTCGCCTTCAACCACATTCTGAAACGCTACAAAAAATCAATTTACTCCAACGTACACAGCTATTTGTACATTCGCGAGAAACAGAATATTATTTTTAATAGAAACATTGTTCTTTCACCAATAAACAGACTTACATATTTCTTTATTTATTTATTTGTTAATCTGCACAACAGGAACTGGATTCCAATTACAGTAGCTCGATAGATGATATTTAGCGGCATGGAAACCAGTACGTTACATGACAGTTTATTAACGTGAATAAAACTTCTATTATGACAGTATATTAATTTATAAAAATCTTCGGTCGTTTTATAATATTAAAAATATTTTGTAAATCAAATAGATTCCATCGCTAGTATAAAGGAGAATTAGCACTTAAACAAAGTACCTACATACAGTTATGTTATGCTGCTAACATTGTTTCCAATAATTATCCTGTTTCACTACTTGTTCAAGACTAAGTAAGGATATTAATCTACGTACAAAGTTCCAGCATATGTAGCTTTGTTGTTGAATATACTCTAATGCCAGCTAACTATTAGTTCAATTCTGACTAGCACTGAGGATATTTACTAAAATAACTTATCTTTTACCCAATTCTGGGCGGCATTTTTATCAAGCCTACAGTAGATAGTATAGAGAGTGATAATTTACCAGTTTTCAACTAGTCATTTTAAGTTTAAGACCAATTTTATACTGATTTTTTGAGGATTTTAAAAATCAATTAAATGTGTTATTTTTTTTAAATTTATATATCGGACCAACTATTACGGTCATATGCCGATATGTCCTTTGTATGGTCGCCACGGGCGGGATCCGAACCCACGACCTTATGGTTCCGAGTCAGGCTGCGCGGCCACCACGCGGGACAAAAATGTGTTATTCATTGTTATGTTGTTGAAAAATATTTTCTTTAAATGATTGCTATGAAAAGTTGACAATCACGCCCTCATATGTCATCGTAAAGTTGACTTTTTTGTGGAACAATCGAAAATAGCTATTTATGAAACTAGTAAGGAAATGAAGGTTATTACCTTACGCATGTGAAATTTGCTGAACGAGGCGTAGCCGAGTTATGTAAACATATAAGTGAGGTAATAACCTATTTCCTTACTAGTTTCATACAATATTTTTTCTACTTCCGTTCTAATAAATATGAAAGAGTGTTTTTAAAATTATGAAATTTTGACATATTAATGACAGTTATAAATAAAAATAAGTTATAATAAAAAATAAAAGAATAAAACATCAGAACTCGTATACCAAGATATCTGTTGCTATGTTACCTCATTATTTCACTAGTTAAATAATGCAGTTCATTACCTAACTCAAATAAGTGAAATAAAACGTCTATTTCCTAACGGAAGTAGAAAAATATCTTTTTTGCAAGTCTCTAATGGCAACGCGCGGAAAAAATATTAAATGTCATATTGACAGTTGACAAAACTAATTTATTTTCAGTATGTATAATATAGGTTTAATGTATACCCTTAATTTTTTTCCCAAAGTTTAGAATCTGTTCAAGTTGAAGTTAAATTTAAACTCAGGTCCTCTTGCATGTTAATTAATAAACGCATGTTTTACCTCGGGTTTAATCACTGGACTTGTAAATAAATAAATAATGTTGTAAGCACGATTTTAATCTCCTAATTGAACACTTTATAATTTTAAATTACCCTCTATAATATTTTGTGTAACATCTCAAATTCTGTTTTTCAAATATAATCAAGGAAACTCGCGCAATGATTTGCTGACCACTCAAACTTAACAATAGAGCACAATTAATCATCGCCTTCTTTATATAAAAACCCGGAACATTTGTGGATTTGAAGCCTTTCAACTCTGACGTCACGAGTGTGGTTGGGTTGGTCGAGTTGGCGTTGGTGTTGAGGTTGTCTTGTGCAGTCATTTGCACCAAGAGCAAGAGGACACTTCAGTCCAAGTCTGCATCAGTAACTTAGCTATTTTTAACGTTTCAGATGTTTCTTATTTCTAAGTAAAACAATATTTTTCTTCATAAATGGGGTGGCATAAATCCTTAAAACTTTAACCTTCAATAATAGTAGAGATGGGCGAATATCAAATTTCTCGAATTCGAATATCGAATACGAATATTAATCAGATCTCGAATATTCGAGATACTCGAATATTAGAATACTCCTAAAAGTTAATTTATTTATTATTAATAATTATTTAATTATGTTCTCTTCATACATAAGAAAAAGACGAAAACTTCAAATTTAAGGTGAAACGTACGGGCTGATGTTGGCGAAAAACAAATTTGAAATATGGTACGTCTTCATGGTTTTGAAATAAAATATCTTTGTTATTAATAACTTCAAAGTATTGTAATAGCTTTAAGTTTATGTACAATTGATAAAGAAAAACAGTCAAAAATTGAGGTCAACATATAGCACGATATTCGAGGTATTCGAATGTTTGCTATACTGACGTTAATATCGAATAATGTCACTATTCGCGGCATTCGACTATTCGCGGATGATATTCGCCCATCTCTAAATAATAGTATATTATTCAAGGAGTGAGTAATAGCTATTACTTGCGAATAGAATACTATACTTTATCTAAGACTATATGTTTATTATGTAATAAGATTTTACAATTTTTTTTTATGTTTCATTAAGAATAAGTCAGATTGCTTAAATTTTTTATTTTTATTTTTATTTAATAAATATTAACACTACTTAACATGAAATAAGTAGCCCATAATGACGATGATTTATATTTATCAGAAAGTTCGCCAAAATATACTACTCGTATAAGAACATTTTCCGAAAAGGAATTTACATTTTTGCGTATTCGCCAATCCATAAAAGCTTTATAAATTTGTTCATACTTTTTTTTTCGGACAGTAAATTTAAGAAACGTACGTGTGCGGCTTCTACAATATCTGGTGGAGTACAAATTTCACTTTGTTCGCTTTCAGAATCCATAACTCACATGTATAATCACACAAATTACAGTATTATTGTAAAGAAAAACGTTTTAAACTAATTTTGACAGATAATTAACAATAGCGCGCTTTACTGTTTCATAGCATACTTAACGCGCGGCAATTATCGTTATTTTTTGATTGGCTATTTAAGTGTTAAGTAATGAAAATTCAGACATGTGAATGGTCGTGAAGTGTTGAGTAATGAATTATTACTTAACACTGTCAATAATGATTAGTATTACTTATCATAAATTTTATAAGTAATGAATACATTATTTAATAAGAGTAGATAAATATGATTTTATTTTGATATTATTTCTACCTCTCACTAGTCTTTCAAATAATTGAAAGCAAATCCAGCTGGTAGTAAAATGTTTAGTAGTAAGTGAAGATGAGAAAGTCCAGTAGGAAGAAATAGTCGTAGACCTCTAGTTCTTTCACAATAAAATCAATTAAAGGACGGACAAAGGTTCTTTATATGTCGCTCGGTGGTGTTGGCAGCGATGTATCCGGGACTTTAGCCACGGATTTAAAATCAATTCTGAGTTTGTTGTCTGTGCGAGCGGAAGTGCTAAGCTGCTGTAATCCTGTGGTGTGAAGCAAACGTTTTATGACAGAGAATTTTTGTTAGAGTTATGTTAGGTTGCTAACGCTGTAAGTATTTTATCAATGGATATTTTCTGCTGTTTACCAATTTTCTTTTGAAATTAATGGTGCTATTCTGTAATTTTCTATAACGCTACAGTTCTGTAAATTTGAACAAAAGTGCATTGATTTTTATTGACAAATACATTTAATGTCATTTGACAATCAAATATGATGCGGTTTTGTTCAGATTTACAGAATAGCATCATAAGGCCTGAAATAAAACTTATTTTTGTCTAAAATATAGATAATTTTGTAAGTTACTTTTTATTAATTACAATTATCAAGTAGTAGAAAAAAATATACGTTTAATAGCACCATAAGTGAATTAGGATCTTCGAATAAAATTAGCGATATATTTTTAAAAAACCCAAATTCAATACAGTTTTACCATTTGTCCAATGATTTCGATGCGATATTATTTAGTTTATATTCAAAGGTTCGTGCTACCATATTTAAAAGGAAGAAATTCACATAACCCAAAGTATAATAACCAATAATATAAGAATTCCTTCATTGCTTAATGGGTAAGGCCACTCTAAAATTTTTTAAAAATGCATTTTTTTTTATTTGCTTAAATTATAGTTTAAACCAGGGTTCGAAGATATATATCGATCGATATATATCATGATATTTATTTTGATATATATCGTCATATTTTTGCAATGATATATATCCATTATATAAAAATATCAAATAGTTTTTGTGATATAGCCTCCGGAAAAGTGAAATTTTTCGTATTTTTCAGTTTTTCTACTTTTCCGAGGCTATATCTCGAAAACTAAATGTGATATGAAAACGCGCTCAACGGCATTAATTTTCTCGTGCTTCAGTTAACTTATAAACATAGTTTCAGCGATTTTTATTTTTTTTCTATTTTCCGCCAAAAAAATCGCAAAAAGCGGTTTTTTAACATTTTCTCGAAAACCAGAAGTCATATATATGCATTTGAAGATTGCACCACTGGATTCAGTGGGTCAAAATACATATGTATGTAAATTTTCGTTTTAATAATCCTACGATTAAGGATTTTTGGGAAAATTGAATTAAAATCTGAAAAAACCAAAGGGGTACCCCTTAGGAAATAATTAAAAATATAAAATTGCTTAAAATTGTGTGAAAATTTGCTTACAAGTCAATTCGGACACGGGGAATTCAACGCCGTTGAGCGCATTTCCATATCTTGTTTAGTTTTTGAGATATAGCCTCCGGAAAAGTGAAATTTTTCGAATTTTTCAGTTTTTCTACTTTTACGAGGCTATATCTCGAAAACTAAATGTGATATGAAAACGCGGTCAACGGCATTAATTTTCTCGTGCTTCAGTTAACTTATAAACATAGTTTCAGCGATTTTTATTTTTTTTCAATTTTCCGCCAAAAAAATCGCAAAAAGCGGTTTTTTAACATTTTCTCGAAAACCAGAAGTCATATGCATTTGAAGATTGCACCACTGGATTCAGTGGGTCAAAATACATATGTATGTAAATTTTCGTTTTAATAATCCTACGATTAAGGATTTTTGGTAAAATTGAATTAAAATCTGAAAAAACCAAAGGGGTACCCCTTAGGAAATAATTAAAACTATTAAATTGCATAAAATTGTATGAAAATTTGCTTATAAGTCAATTCGGACACGGAGAATTCAACGCCGTTGAGCGCATTTCCATATCTTGTTTAGTTTTTGAGATATAGCCTCCGGAAAAGTGAAATTTTTCGAAAAGTGAAATTTTTCGAATTTTTCAGTTTTTCTACTTTTCCGAGGCTATATCTCGAAAACTAAATGTGATATGAAAACGCGCTCAACGGCATTAATTTTCTCGTGCTTCAGTTAACTTATAAACAGGGTTCGAAGATATATATCCATTATATAAAAATATCAAATAGTCTATAATAAATACAGTATTATTACTTTCATTAATTCTGTTAAAATTATATTCTAATGATAATTCTTACTTTACTAGCTTTTGACTAACTTCACATCAACGACATAAATCCAAATTGTGTGCCATTTGTGATGTCATTAACGGCAAAGTCTGAACCATTTCCAAAATTTTTATTAGGTACTCATTTTAGAAATACAAATCCTTTAATATGGTGGAAAAGTGTAACTATCAATGAGTCAGAGTGGCCAAATAAAAGTACATTTATTGAACTATGTGAACAGTTACACACTGCTGTAACAGCCACAGCAGGGCTGGAACGATATTTCTCCACTTTTGGCATTGTCCAATCTCAATTACGTAATCGTCTCGGTAACGACAATGCCGGTAAATTAGTTTTTATGTTTAAATATTTAAACCAAAAAGAAACTACAAAAAAAAAACTAATTTATATTGGATTTGGCCAAGTGAGTCTATCTGCAACGCTATGTTCAGGAAGTTCATCAGAAGATGATGATTTGCCCCTATTTAGGATATAGGATTATTTAAATATTCTTACTATTCTTAGTACTATATAATATTTGTGTACCCATTCAATGTATATTTACTTTTTTTCATTACCTATGTTAATTTTTTATTTAAGAGTAATAATTTATTTTGTATTTCCTATTGTGATAATAAATGTGTACAAAAACTAAAATTAAAAAATAAATATCCAAAAAGTGATATTTATCTGATATATATCCTATATATCAGATATTTTGATATTTATTATAAATATCATGATATTTACGAACCCTGGTTTAAACCCTTAGGAATAAGGGACAATTAATTTAAATGCCGCGCGGAAGTATTTCAGAGGGAAAAAAGCATATATCTATTAGTACTAGTATTTATTATATATATTTGACTCGAAACTTTAAACGCGTTTTTCTCGAAATCATATTTTCAAAATCGGGCGAAAAGAAATCTGAAATACTAATTGATGGATCGTGCTGAATCTTTTTATTTCTTATTCTAGATATAAAATACTAAAATCTACGGGGGATTTTTTGTAAAGTGCTTAATTGGTTTTTTATGGTCGTGTTTATACAGAAATTTACTCCCGAATAATGAACTTTTTTTTCAAACATGCGCCATTTTATTAAAAATCAAAATTTTCAAAATCCAGCCCGTAGTTTTTTAGAGTATAAATCAGAGATTAAGAAAACATATCCCTTTTTGATCCAGGTCTATTGCTGTTCCCGGAATGTTTTCGCCCGGTTTGCCCTACGCGCTGAGAGGAGTCGCCATTTTTTTTAATTTCTGACGACAATTTTGAATATTTTCTTTAAAAAAAATTTTTAAATAAAGTTTAAAGAGCACTAAATAAAGATCCAAAAACAGTTCTTAAGCAGCACGTTTACATTTCGTTAAAAAAAATCTTGAAAATGACCTTTTTTTCCTTGTCTAGAGTGGCTTACCCCTTAAGTACCCTTTTAAAGTTTGTCTTTTGTGTTTGAAAATCTTATTTTTGCGATCTTGTTACTAGTTTATATCTTTTGAAACGTATAAAAGAGGCCGAGCACAGACTTCAAGAGACAAGTGAACTAAATTCAATCTTATTTCATCAAGTATCATAGGGATAAATATAGTTGTCAAGTTGTGGGAAGTACATCCACGTTCTCGTAGGCCGGGAAGATTTACCAAAGTGATAACTTAGTATCACCAATCTCTTAAGCCTGGGCTAAATTGCGGCGCTGGCTTGCATCTTATTATATATGATCTATAAAATATCTACTTAGATCGAACAGGATATTTAGAAGCGGTCGTAGCCTTGTCAATTAATCTAAGGTACAACTTGTCTTTATTCATTAACAAGCAAAGGGATTTCAACTTAATTCAAAATATTCGATTGTATAAATATAAAATAAATAAATATATCATCACGCCTTTTACCCATTAAGGGGTGTGGCACTCTGTCGAAACAGATCTCGGTAGGTGATATATTTCTTCGCGTGAAGTGCGGTTACCAGCCGTCAAATTCGATTGTGTTAGTTTAATTGAAATTCTGGATAAATATTTTAAATCTACAACATTAAATGATTTAATTCTTGTATTTTACCCTAAAATATCTGCAATTGCAGAGCGGCAGCTAATAAAGTACAAGAATATTTATGAATTGAAATTATCTTTATGATTTCTGTACAACAAATATCTTTAGGTGGTCATGATTTGACGGTTAGTAACCATACTTCTTCCTTGTACTATATTATCGAGATCTGCAATAACAGAGCAGTAATATACAAAAAAGCAGGCGCGGTTTTCCGAGCGTGTTAAGGCACATCTCTTAGCATACTGTGACGTCACCCGAGCCAAGGTTCGTCAGTTCGAATCCGCCTGCCGACAATGTGTGATTTGTCGTAAAATATAAAAATACAGTTATATGTATTTATCACACTCGGGCGCTATAAGCTAGACACTTATACGCCTTAAATAATGTAGCATTCGACTACGAAAACCGGCAGTACGACAGTTTAAAAACTGCGGCTCGGTGTGCCCGGTCCCTATGTTCCGAAACGGAATGATGGGACTCATTATTATTATCAATATACAAAAACAAATAACTTAACAATATATTTATTTTTTCTCTTATAATTAATTCCTGCAAATCTTTGCAAAGGTTTAAAAAATGTTGGAAATTATTTTTTTCTATAATATTATGTTTTGTAAATCTTTAGTAATATTTCTGTCCTTTTATTGAGCCATCTCTCCCCCTAGTCCATCACTGTATGATTGAATGAACCGTCAAAATTGGATTTCGCTCGGTCGCGGTACAGATTGCCTTCCCCTGCTCCTGCAGGATATCCCGGTGTTCTGGAATATCCTGCCGTGTATCACATCCGTTGCAGGGGGTCAGGATATCAGCGTATCGATATCAGGACAGTAATCGAGGATTTTGTGACCCACAACTGATTTGTTTGTTAAATATGTGTTTTGGATTTGGGATTTATTTGTTTTTGTTTTGTTTTAGGTGAGAGACACGCGTCCAACTTTCAGGGATTTCTCCAGGGCAGGTTTCAGGAGGTTGTGAGTAGGAAACATATTTTATCATTTTTATTTCTATGAACTAATAGAAACATAAAATAACAGTAACAATAAAAATATAGTTTTTTTTCTTATTTAAAGAAAAAACAAACAAATTGTTGATGAACCTCATCATCATCTGTGGCGCTACAGCCCAAATCGGGCCTGGACCTACCGGACACACCGAGCCGCAGTTTTTACACTGCCGTACTGCCGGTTTTCGTAGTCGAATGCTACATTATTTACGGGCGTATAAGTGACTAGCTTATAGCGCCCGAGTGTGATAAATACATGTAGCTGTATTTTTTATATTTTACGACAAATCACACATTGTCGACAGGCGGATTCGAACTGACGAACCTTGGCTCGGGTGACGTCACAGTATGTTAAGAGATGTGCCTTAACACGCTCGGCCACCGCGCCTGTTGTTGAACCTATTGTTGCAAAACGTTGCTATTTTCATCCACATTCATAATTCTTTTTATAGAAGCTCGCCTCATCTTTCATTCTTGGAATAAAGCTTAAGTCATATCCAATCCCTCGCGCTCAATTTCACCAATCTTTCATTCAACATTCGTTGCACCTGCTCCAATCACTTCAGTTAAGACAGAACATTCTCAATCCCGCAGTGTAAATTAAATTAAAATTAGTATTAAACAAGTGAAAATGAAGAGAATAATCCTTATTAAAATGTAGCTTAGGTTTCGTTAATTTCATTCGTTACCAATGTCATTTTATCTTTCCTACAATATAACTAGAAAAGTAACTATCTAAAATTAATGAAATGAACGTCGTCGCAAGTTCAAATACCGTAGCGAACAGATATTATTCGGCTGTAATAATTTTTCAAGCTTAAGTACATTTTCTTAGCGGTAGAAAAGACGGGAAATTTATATTTTCCACTCGAAAGGGTTCGTCCCTTTGAGCTTGTTTTTTTTTCTTCTTGCGATTTTAAATGAGACGACAGTCGAGCTGTGGAACTCGTCCAGCCATCAGGATGGCTAACTGAACGTAACCGTAAGTTAAAGTTAAAGCATTTCTTTCGAATGAGAAGAAGAAGAAGTATTCGTTTAATTTTGGGGATCTGTTATCGTACAAGAGAAGTAGAATTGTACAATTCTACTTCTTACTATTTATCTTACTGAAACTACGTTCAGCTAGCTATTTGGTTAGTAATTACAATTAACACTTTCAATTAAGGGGTACGGCCACGCTAGACAAGGAAAAAAAGGGTAATTTTCAAGATTTTTTTAACGAAATCTAAACGTGCTGCTTAAGAACTGTCTTTGGATCTTTATTTAGTGCTCTTTAAACTGTATTTAAAATTTTTTTTTAAAGAAAATATTCAAAATTTAAAAAAATGGCGACTCCTCTCGGCGCGTAGGGCAAATCGGGCGAAAACATTCCGGGAACAGCAATAGACCTGGATCAAAAAGGGATATGTTTTCTTAATCTCTGATGTATACTCTAAAAAACTACAGGCTGGATTTTTAACAAAATGGCGCACGTTTGAAAAAAAGTTCATTATTCGGGACTAAATTTCTGTATAAAAACGACCATAAAAAACGAATGAAGCACTTTAAAAAAAAGCTACCGTAGTTTTTGAGTATTTTATATCTAGAATAAGACTCAGTACGATCCATCAATTAGTATTTCAGATTTTTGTTCGCCCGATTTTGAAAATATGATTTCGAGAAAAACGCGTTTAAAGTTTCGAGTCATATATATATATATATATATATATATATAAATACTAGTACTAATAGATATATGCTTTTTTCCCTCTGAAATACTTCCGCGTGGCATTTAAATTAATTGTCCCTTATTCCTAAGGGTGTAAACTATAATTTAAGCAAATAAAAAAAATGCATTTTAAAAAAATTTTAGAGTGGCCTTACCTCTTAATGAAATGTTTGTCATATTTTGTATAAGACTAATGTTCTTACCGGAAAATTTAGACATTCATTTATTGTAAATACTAAGTAACCTGTAATAATCAAGGACCACAAATATTTTTTTATTGCTACAGTAGAGTACCGCACCCAGTAATGGATAAAAGGCGTGATGATATATTTATTTTTATGCAAGAATTAATTCAAACTTGTAAAAATCAAACACAAAATGTAACATTTCCTCTTTGTTCGTCGACATCTTATTCACGACGTCAGTGGGTGATAGACGCCCTTCGACGCTTGTCATCTGTTTCACAGGGTATCAGGATCACCAAGGTGACACACCAATACTGACAGAGAAATCGTTTACGTTTAGAATATGTTAGACACGGAAATTTGTCATGTTTTATACTCGATACACGAAGCAAAATGTATTATTTTATGGCTGATTTGCTTGCTTATTTATAGTATAGATTTTAGAACGAACTTGAAACGAAATCTTTTACACGTGAAGGGATAATAAATTATTATTAAAGATGCGTATCATTTTAAAATAATTTCGAAAAGAATTTCAAATCTTTACGATGGTGGATGATTGAAAAGAATATTGTTGAAGAAAATTAATTCCATACAATTGAAGGAAAACATTCGAAAAATTTAACCAATTTCATCCCGAAATTATTCTTCTCCAAATATTCCTATCCTGACATACCACTTTCATAAGAGTACAATTTTGTTTTTCTAAGATTGCTATGAAAAGTTGACAATTACGCTCTCATTTGTCATCGTAAAGTTGACGTTTTCTGTGGAGCAATCGAAAAATATCTTTTTTGCGCATCTCCAATGGCAACGCGCGAAAAATATATAAAATGCGCGCTTCTTTCAATAGTTACCAGGAATACAAACAAAACAGAAACTTGTCATATTGACAATTAACAGAATAAATTTATTTTCAGTACGTATACGTTATTAAATAAAAGTGTTTTTGTTCCTCTTGCACTATTGCAGCTCTCGCTTTCGGCTCGCGCTGCAATTACCGTGCTCGAGTAACAAAGAATCACTTTACGCTCTTAATACACAAATAAGTATTGTTCTTCACACTCGGAATTTTCCGTTCAATCATATTTATCTATTAAACACACACGTCATTCATTTAGTAAGTGAGTCAATCCTTAAAAAGTTTCTGCTAAAATATTGAGAATGCATCACAAAAATAGTATGTTATGCGTCAAGGGAGGGAAACAAGCGATTATTCCCGCGTGTGTAGTTGGCAAACCGAGACGTAAGCGAGGGTCAAAGGCTCGAGCTGAAGTCGACGTTTGCCAACTTTATACAAGGGATAATCGCGCCCTCCCGTGAAGCATATTATACTTTTCGTAACAAGCGCACAAAAATTACCGTCTTATCGGGACAAATGTCAAATATGGGTTGCGTAACTAGTTACCTAGGAAATGCCGCAAACAGCTAATAATCGTAGTCTCTAGGGAGGGAAACATCTTTCTAGGGAGAGAAACATGCTACCTAGGGAGAGAAACATTATGTGTTTCTCTCTCTAAAATTATGGAATAAGAACGTGTTTCTTGTGCATGTGTTACGAAAAAAAATGTTTTAATATTTTGATATTTGCTACGTTTAAACGTAATAAGTAAATAAGAAATTAGTATTTCCTGTAAAAGTAGTTACCTGTCAGTGCAGCAGGCTTGCCAAAATACGAAATCAAATCCCATTACAGTCGCAAATAAACAATAACTAAATCAAGTCGTAACCAAGCAACAATAACTCCCATTCTGACCTAGATAACATTATAATTCTAAGCGGTCGTAAATCCTCAATCCGAGCTTATTCGTTCCGCTTGCCAGAGATGCAGAAAAGCACAATGCACACGATGCTAGAGGGTAGTTACTCCATCACAATCACACACCCATAAGTTCAGTAAATACGATAAAACAAACAAATATTATTATTGTATTGTATTGATAATAAGATTGAATCAAGGAAATTTAAATTTGATTTGAGTAAAAACAAAACGTCGAGTACTTCTTTTTTCCCTATAATAGTATATTATGCATCAAGGCAGGGAAACAAACGATTGAAGTTGGCAAAAGTCGAGGTTTGTCAACTTCACCAAAGGGTCAGTACGGTGGTGTGGATAGCGATACGGAATTCGAATCCGGAGATCCCGAGTTCGAATCTCACTCAAGCTAAAGATTATATGAACTACCACACTGCGGCTCGGTGAGTGCGGACCCTGTACTGTAATTGGGATTAAGTTCCTGTTGTACAGCGTAACATAAATAAATAAATAAATAAATAATCGCGCCCTCCCGTGAAGCATAATATACTTTTCGTTTCAAGTGCACAAAAATTACTGTCTTATCGGGACAAATGTCAAATATGGGTTGCGTAACTAGTTACCTAGGAAACGCCGCAAACAGCTAATAATCGTAGTCTCTAGGGAGAGAAACATCTCTCTAGGGAGAGAAACATGCTACCTAGGGAGAGAAACATCCTACCTTTCCCTAGGGAAGAAAAGCAGTGTTTCTCTCTCTAAAATTGGGGAATAAGAACGTGTTTCTTGTGCATGTGTTACGAAAAACATATTTATTTTTGTGTGAATCTGTAAAATATAAGTAGGTCACATTCTCTTCTTGCAACATTTATTTGTTACGAAAAAATGTTGTTTTAATATTTTGATATTTACTACGTTTAAATGTAATAATTAAATAAGAAATTAGTAGTTCCTGTAAAAATAGCTAATAATCGTAGTCTCTAGGGAGAGAAACATGCTACCTAGGGAGAGAAACATAATGTTTCTCTCCCTAGGGGAGAAGAGCAGTGTTTCTCTCTCTAAAATTAGGGAATAAGAACGTGTTTCTTGTGCATGTGTTACGAAAAACATATTTATTTTTGTGTGAATCTGTAAAATATAAGTAGGTCACATTCTCTTCTCGCAACATTTATTTGTTTTTTTTATAATTCAGGTGCATTTGGTTTCGTATTCGAAGTAGTATCGCACAAATTCATCACTCGTGGTTCGCTCCATGGCAATCTGTATACAGGGCCGTATTTCACGTGAATTTTTAATAGTACAAACAGCCGCGACCGGTAGACAAATCCATATTTCACGTGGCTCGATTCGAAATAAATTCGGTGGAATTTACGCGACGCTGGCGTTAAGCGAAGGTTTGTCAAATATTTGCGGCCGACACGACAGAAAGGTTTGCCGAGGTACACTCAGATATTGAAGTTATATATAGTTGACAACGCATAAAATACAAGATCGATGTCTGTGAAGAAAGATACATATTTATTTTTATTATAATAGTTGCATTACTTTGCCATTTGGCTGACGATATCAGTTCAGATAAATTAATTCCCTTGAAAAGGTGATTTGCTTTAAGCTATGTCAGAATCCATAAATTTGTTCTATATAAGTTAATATAGATCTAGGGTAGGTGGCTCAGTGGTATCGAGTCGGCCTGTGGATCTTGAAAACCCTGGTTCAATCCCCACAGCCAACAAACAATTTTCACCAATTTAAATCTACCCACTACTAATATCTTTGGAGGCCGTGATTTAACGGCTGGTAACTGCACTTCACGCGATGAAATATATCACTTACCGAAATTTGCTTCGCCAGAGTGCCACACCCAGTAATGAGTAAAAGGCGTGATGATATATTTAAAAAAAAAGTATGAAATAAACACTTGGCTATGTTTCACAAAATTCAGCCTCAATGGTTACTAACTGTGCTGGCCAGCTTCTGACGATGACCTCATAAGGTGACTTGGAGGCTGAATTTTGTGAAACATAGCCAAGTGTTTACTTTATATTTTTTATTAAACCTTGTTTCACCAAGTGTTGGATGACAATTAATTTTGTCTTTGTTTTTTTTTTTATATCAATTTTGTCCAAAGATTTGAGTCCAGGATCTCTTGCGCTCGTATCAATCTCGGTTTAAATAGGTTTGTTAATTTCTGAAGCATATTAAAATTGGGCTCGTCCGGGATTTGAACCCGGGACCTCTCGCACCCGAAGCGAGAATCATACCCCTAGACCAACGAGCCGATACATAAAATATATCATCACGTCTGTTACCCAATACTGGGTGTGGCACATATGCTCATAAATTGTGGTTACCAGCCGTCAAACACGCCCATTAAAAATACTAGTGAAAGGGGAATTTTATTTGTTTATTTATTTATTGTTCATTAATTAATAAACGCAAGATTTTGTCGGCTGTAAAAATCGTACTCGGGTTCCCAAATCCAAAATCTATGTCTAATATATATTCCTAATTATATGTATTTAGTTTAATAAATAATAAATAAAGTATTGATTCTTTTAAACAAAAATAAGATCGAAATTTTATATCAAATAATACATCGTAATAGTTTTCTCTAAGTTGAAATTTGTTTTATTCTAGATAGCTAAACTAAACTATAGCGTTCAACTAACTATAATACAATTTCAATAATTCAAAATTGACAGCAGGTTCCTAAACTAAGTTAATTTAGTCGTACTGCATACTAATTGCTAAGACAATCAAATTATAATATTTAAATATTCTTGTCACAAAAATTTCAATGGAAATTTGATTTGAATTATAAATTTTTGAATCATAATTTTAAATTTAAGGTAGGTGTCTTCAAAACTTTTATTGTTATAAGTAGAGATGGGCGAATATCAAGTTTCTCGAATTCGAATATCGAATACGAATATTAATCAGATGTCGAATATTCGAGGTACTCGAATATTCGAATACTCCTAAAAGTTAATTTATTTATTATTAATAATTATTTAATTATGTCCTTTTCATTATTTGAATGAAATTGTTAAGATAAAATAAAATTAAAACAAAAAGTACAAACAAAAAAGAAAAAGACGAAAGCTTCAAATTTAAACGTACGGGCTGATGTTGGCGAAAAACAAATTTTAAATATAGTACGTCTTCATGGTTTTGAAACAAAATATCTTTGTTATTTAAGTTTATGTACAAATGATAAAGAAAAACATAGTCAAAAATTGAGGTCAACATATGGCGCGATATTCGAGGTATTCGAATGTTCGCTATACTGACGTTAATATTCGAAAATCTCGAATATCGAATAATGTCAATATTCGCGGCATTCGACTATTCGCGGATGATATTCGCCCATCTCTAGTTATAAGCTATAGATCTTTCGTGTTGCAATTTGAATTAATTTACTATTGTGCAAAGTAGCAAATAGACAAAATATATTTTTAAATCAAGTAAATGATAATTTACAAAATATAACACATTGCAAATATTTCAAATGAATAAAATTGTGTATATGCATTTATTTATGATCCATTTGATGTCAAATGAGGCATAGAAATATATTACCGCAATAAATGTGTACTATTTATTTTATTTCGTATTTATTTGGAAATATTCTACCGGAAAATATAATTATAGCGGTGTGAAACTCATCCAACTATAAAATTATCAAATTACCGTAGTTTTGTGTTACATTTTTTTGAAATAATTGAAAACTTCACAAATGGATTTAGTTTCATTAAAAGCGCCGCGCAATTTTTTGCAAAATAAAATTAATTAACAACGATAACATTATTATAATTTGCTTACTTGATTGAATTTTATTAAAATGAATTTTTGTTAAAGATTATTTTATATTTTATAATTAATTCAGTAAATGTACAATGATTATTATCAACTGTAATGTTATTAAAATTATCGCAGATTACGTGTTTTGTAAATCTGGTTTTGCATGCAAAAAACTCTAACATACTTGATCTAATTATGTACTTAACACATTGTACAATCTAATAGAATAATTTCATGTAATAATGAAAATTTTTAAATGGTTTTTCCTTATTTTAGACTTGGTAATGAACAAGGAAAACGAAGTAGTAATTGAAAGTTAGTTGCGTGACTGAAAGATGAGACAAGCTTGTATGAAATAAATTATGAATGTGGATGAAGAATGAAATATTCTTACTTGAATGAAAGTTTGGTGAAAGCGCGGACGACTTTTTAGAAATATATGGATATATGAAATATATAACTAGGGTTGTGCCGTGGTCAATTGACCAAAAATATTTGACGGTCAAATAATCTAAATGGAACCGCCACGACATCTGTTATTCAATAGAAATAGCTACTTACTATTATTACATGAATATATCTAGTTTGGTATTCTGGGTTCTGGAGAATTTGCTTACTTTACTTTACAAATAAAATAAATACATATTATTTCATTTAATTACGTCTTTTACTTTATTTTCCCCTTTATTTTGAATTTGATGTGGTTTTGTTTATTAGTTGTTGGTTTTTCATTTTAAGTAATATTGGATGTAGTAAACAGTACTATATAAATAAATTACAATTTTAATTGTGATTTTTATTAAATGTTTCTTAGTCAATTGACCGAAAAATATTTGACTGGTCAAATGCACAACCCTACTAGGGTTGTGCCGTGATCAATTGACCAAAAATATTTGACGGTCAAATAATCTAAATGGAACCGGCACGACATCTGTTGTTCAATAGAAATAGCTACTTACTATATCTAGTTGGTATTCTGGGTTCTGGAGAATTTGCTTACTTTACTTTACAAATAAAATAAATACATATTATTTCATTTCATTACGTCTTTTACTTTATTTTCCCCTTTATTTTGAATTTGATGTGGTTTTGTTTATTAGATGTTGTTGGTTTTTCATTTTCAGTAATATTGGATGTAGTAAACAGTACTATATAAATAAATTACAATTTTAATTGTGATTTTTATTAAATGTTTCTTGGTCAATTGACCGGTCAAATAGTCGGTCAATTGACCGAAAAATATTTGACTGGTCAAATGCACAACCCTACATATAACTGAAGATGAAACGAGCTTGTATGAATAAATTATGAATGTGGATGAATCCAGAATTAATTGAGAATCTTTTAAATAGAACTAAACCATAACTAGCTTGCCTACAAATTTTTAATAATTGCAAATCGGGTTCAATCATTTATTATCGACAAAATTCTCGGGCTGTACATTATATTTTGTAGGTATGATTATAGATTAAAATAAACATTTTAGTTTCCATTGTTAGTAACAATTATAATATGTTCATTAGGTGCAATTTTTACGTCTGAAAATATTTTGTTTTTATATTTTGTTCAAAAATTGTGTAATATTTGACCCGCGAGCAATTCTCCAACCAAAATATGGCCCTGTCTATTAAAAAGTTTGATATATAATGGCTTACTAGTAAAGTGTATAATTAAACAAAATTTATTTTTAAACCCGGATTATTATAAAATGAGAATGGCAGAGTTGAAGCAAAATATTATGAATTTATAATTTGAGATGTGCATTAACACCCCTTGAAACCAAATGCCTGCTTTTCAAATTTATTTTATTTCGGCTCTATTTTCTATAGTTATAAATTACAATGGTTGGTAGCACAAGCTCTGTATTTGGGTGTTTTAAGAGCACGGTTTTAACATGTTAAAGATAGCTAAAACACCCAAAAACACTGCTCTTAAAACAGGCAAAAACAGAGCTTGTGCTACCAGCCAATGTTAATAATAGAGATGGGCGAATATCAAATTTCTCGAATTCGAATATCGAATACGAATAGTAATCAGATCTCGAATATTCGAGGTACTCGAATATTCAAATACTCCTAAAAGTTAATTTATTTATTAAAAATAACTATTTAATTATGTCCTTTTCATTATTTGAATGAAATTGTTAAGATAAATAAAATGGAAATAAAAAGTACAAACAAAAAAGAAAAAGACGAAAACTTCAAATTTAAGGTGAAACGTATGGGCTGATGTTGGCGAAAAACAAATTTGAAATATAGTACGTCTTCATGGTTTTGAAACAAAATATCTTTGTTATTAATAGCTTTAAGTTTATGTACAAATGATAAAGAAAAACATAGTCAAAAATTGAGGTCAACATATGGCGCGATATTCGAGATATTCGAATGTTCGCTATACTGACGTTAATATTCGAAAATCTCGAATATCGAATAATGTCAATATTCGCGGCATTCGACTATTCGCGGATCATATTCGCTAGTTAATAATAATAATATTGCTTACTTGACAAAGCTATATCCCACGTTGTTTATTATAACATCAGGGCATCCTGAGATTCTACGAGCACTTACAACTAAACTTTCTTTTATATGTTCCGCACAATTTTAGATACTTTACGCATTAAAATGTTAATTAATTATTCACTACACCATTCACTAAACACCGACTATACTACGTTCACTACAGCAGCTTGCCGTCAACTCATTCAAAACGAGTCAATGTTGAACAATGTCGGACATTAATTGGTAAAATGTGCTGTAACAGGTTTCATAACGTTCAGATATTTTTATTTATCATTACTTAAGCCCGGATATTTAGGCACTTAAAAACACCCAAATAAGCAGGCATATAGGCTGGTAATTACTTTACAATAGGCAGGATTTTAGGCAGTCTAAATGTAAATAATTTGTTTTAAAAAAAATAAACGAATCCTTTTTCTAATATTGGTACTCGTATCTACTTTTCGTTAGAAAAAAATAATCATTTTAAACAAAAATTAACACAATCTGAAAAATAATAATGTAGGGTTCTCATTTTATTAACTATTATGCAAATTCAAATTATGTAGTATACTTTAATTCACAAAATATTACTAGCAATTGCTCTATGAAATTTTCGGAAAGGGACTGTCTTCGGTCTGTCTGAACTTGCTAGTAAGTTGAAAACTTCGTTAGACATCACAAAATGTGACAGGAGCGTTCTTATATTTAGCCATATCGTCTAAAGTTACCTCAGGTCCATTGATTAATGGCAAAGACACAATTGAATTGCCACGTAAAATTTTGACTAAAAAACATGTTTTCTTTCGGCATTTTAAATTCACACACAAAAACTTGATTAAAGTAAGTACTTTAAATATTATAGGTTAGGTTGAAACACTTTGTCGAGTGCTGAATTAGTCAACGAAGTAGATGATAAACCTTGTCTGCTCAATAAAAGTTAGAATAGGCAACAAAAATAGGCAAAATAGGCTGTATAAGGTAAAATAGGCACAATAACCAAAATATAGACAAAATAGGCTCTAAGGCACGAAAAGAAAACCTTTTATTACACGTAAACATATTACCTATGTATAGAAAAACTAAATTGCCTGAAGTATATTAAAATCGTAGAAAAATAATTATTTCAAGGTTTCGTGCTAGCCAGTTTAATGTAACAAATTGTAGTTTTTAAATTAGATTTCGTTGTCTAGCGTTACTACGAAAAATTATTTGTATTTCAAATCAGTTTTATATCTTTTCTCTTTTCAACTTTGTAACTCGAAAAACTATCATTTGCTTTGTTGGATCGGAAATTAGAAAAATCTATCTTCAAATGTTGTTTATTTTTCAGAAAGAAAACTCGTTTGCGCGTCTTTTTTCCAATGTAAATTCTGTACTTAAACAAATCAATGAGTCTAATTTAAAATGAAATAAAGATCAATCGAATTGCAATGGACTGCAGTAAATAAATACCTGTGGCAACTTTCTACAAAACTATACTTTCCGTTAACTTACAGTTTGTTTTTTTTTTTTAAATTTATTGTTTGTCTAAATTGTATTTAAATTCTTTTCATACAAGCTCGCCTTAACCTTCGTTCATACAACAAACTTTCAATCATATCTACCAATTTATTCCTAGGAAACATAGATTAAAATAAAATAAAATAAATATATCATCACGCCTTTGACCCATTACTGAGTGTGGCACTCTGCCTAAGCAGATCTCGGTAAATGATATATTTTTCGCGTGAAGTGCGGTTACCAGCCGTCAAATCACGCCCTCCAAAGATATTAGTGGAGGGGGAGCCACAGGGGTAGATTTAAATTGGTGAACATCGTTTGTCGGCTGTGGGGATCGAACCAGGGTTCTCAAGATCCACAGGACGACTCGGTACCACTGAGCCACCTACCCCATCAAAAAAAAAATATAGATTGTACTCGCAATATCCTCAATTTTACCAATTCATTTATACTTAATGGGGTAGGTGGCTCAGTGGTATCGAGTCGGCCTGTGAATCTTGAGAACCCTGGTTCGATCCCCACAGCCGACGAACAATTTTCACCAATTTAAATCTACCCCTGTGGCTCCCCTTCCACTAATATCTATGGGGGCCGTGATTTGATGGCTTACCGAGATCTGTTTAGGCAGAGTGCCACACTCAGTAATGGGTAAAAGGCATGAAGATATATTTATTTTTACAAGGTAGTCAAGTAAGTCTGTGGATGTATGTTTTTATTTAACACCATGGTTAAAATTGTTTTGTATCATTATTTATTTTATATTTATTAGAGATGGGCGAATATTATCCGCGAATAGTCGAATGCCGCGAATATTGACATTATTCGATATTCGAGGTTTTCGAATATTAACGTCAGTATAGTGTTCTTTCTTTATCATTTGTACATAAACTTAAATACAAATTACAATACTTTGAAGTTATTAATAACAAAGATATCTTGTTTCAAAACCATGAAGACGTACCATATTTCAAATTTGTTTTTCGCCAACATTTGAACCTTAACCTTAAATTTGAAGTTTTCATCTTTTTCTTTTAATTTAATTTTATCTTAACAATTTCATTCAAATAATGAAAAGGACATTTTTAAATAATTATTAATAATAAATAAATTAACTTTTAGGAGTATTCGAATATTCGAGTACCTCGAATATTCGAGATCTGATTAATATTCGTATTCGATATTCGAATTCGAGAAATTTGATATTCGCCCATCTCTAATATTTATCCTTAAATTATTCGAACTGATACACATAATATTAAAAGTATCTTTAAATACCTGAATGCAAAGCTAGTAACTTTTGTCTTTGGCAATAAAGGGTTATTTTAAAAATAGGGTTATGCGTAGCAACCTCAACTTGAACCAGACTAACCATCCTTAACCACTGAAGGAAGTATGTCGGGGTCACGGAATTCGCACAAGGTAATTTCGGCATGGTCCAACACTCACACACAAACACACACACCCTCTCACCCATAGACACACAAGGGCGGTACACATACCGCTACCGTCTTACGTGGTTGCTTTGTATTATGAATACTTGTGGGAAGCTACTGAACTACCGCACTGACCAAATAATTATAAGTTTGCGGAGGAACTACCAGCGTTGAAAGCAGTTTCTACATGTGTAATTATCGGCCTTGGAAGTATTTGGAAGCGGTGGTAAATACTAAGTTGTTTATCAAATATTTACACGCTTACAAAGGGTTGGAATCTAGACAAGAATAGAACTTGAGGGAAGAAATACTAACTACTTTGTATGTTACATTACAATTTAAAATATTGGTGTAGGTTCGTCAACGTAAACGATGAATTATTGCATGGATAATAAAGGAATAAAGTAATGGGTATGAATAAAGACTTGAGATGGGCGAATATCATCCGCGAATAGGCGAATGCCGCGAATATTGACATTATTCGATATTTGAGATTTTCGAATATTAACGTCAGTATAGCGAACATTCGAATACCTGGAATATCGCGCCATATGTTGACCTCAATTTTTGTCTATGTTTTTCTTTATCATTTGTACATAAACTTAAAGCTATTACAATACTTTGAAGTTATTACTAACAAAGATATTTTGTTTCAAAACCATGAAGACGTACTATATTTCAAATTTGTTTTTCGCCAACATCAGCCCATACGTTTCACATAAATTTGAAGTTTTCGTCTTTTTCTTTTTTGTTTGTATTTTTTATTTTTATTTTATTTTATCTTAACAATTTCATTCAAATAATGAAAGGACATAATTAAATAATTATTAATAATAAATAAATTAACTTTTAGGAGTATTCGAATATTCGAGATCTGATTAATATTCGTATTCGATATTCGAATTCGAGAAATTTGATATTCGCCCATCTCTAATAAAGACTTGTGTGAACGAAAAATTAGACGAGCTAGTATGAAAGAAATTATGAATCTAATGAGTTAGTTGTGAATTTAACGGTGAGAGATTGTGTGAATACGATTGAAGATTTGTTGCATGAACGAAAGATCAGCTGAGCTTGTATGAAAAGAGTTATGAATGTGGATGAAACCAGATTTCTCAAAGATTAATAATTGAAGAATATTTACGACATAAATGATAAAATTGAAGGTTACAGATTGCGTGAATGATCCAGAAATAATATCTCTTTATGTAACAAGTACAACTTTAATTAAGTACTAGTTACATCTAAAACTTTATGTTCAACTTCCCTGCAGGTAATTATTTTTTTTTAATTTATCAACAAAAAGAAATGGAAAAATATATTTTTCGCGCCATCGTCCGGCATTAGCAGTATTACATAACTCAAAATCGTCCGGAAACCATGCGTTTGCCGGCCGAGGCCGTCAAAAATTAGTGACTTTTTATGGTTATGTGTTGGCATCACTAGTATAGCGAACTTCTGAACGTACGAAATGTCAAAATATTGCATTGGCGTATAAATATTATGATAAAATATTCATAGTTGAGTATTTTCAATACAAGAAAACAGAATATTTATACATATATTTTAAACAAAATTGTAAGTAATTATAATTGAATTAGCAATGTAAAATCCAAATAAAATATGTTGATTTTTTAGGTTATAATACTGGAATGACAAGTCGTGAAATAGACAAAGAAATAAATTATGTTTTATGTTTATTAAATAAAGTGTACAGTGTAATCAAACTTATTGAAGATGTAAATTGATGAACAATAAATAATTAATTAAAATGAAAAGTACAGTTCTGACAATTAGATGATACCAACATAAAAAAATTCCCTGACATTTAGAATGTGAGTAATAAATAAATTTTTTTTATTAAATTTACAAAAACAACAAAATCTTGTGTATTACACGTCCAGAAACTATTTTGCGAGTGCGAGTATATTTTGAAAGGACGAGCCGCAGACGAGGCCTTTAAATACGAGCACTCGCAAAATAGCAGTTTCTGGACTAGTGATACAAATAACTATATAATGTTTCAAGACTTAAAAGAATCCCAAAAAAAAAGGAAAATTATTTTGACTATTATTTTTGACAGTGACAGCAATTCAAACTAGTCCAATAAAGTGTTATTTTATGGACATTAAACAGTATCATAAATCATGTAGATTTGGTGCAGTCCAACATAAATAATATTAAGAATATGTCAGCAATTGTGTTTTAGTAGCAGTTTAGTAAACTTTAAGTTCACAGGAAACTTAGTAAATTTAAAATTGAAATAGAAACGTTTCTCTTTAGTTGAATTAATAATTAGTAGAGGCGAGTAAAAATTTTGCAGTATAAACTCAAACAGTTTTATGAAGTTTTAAGTAGTTTTATAATGATATCGCTCGAGAAAAATTTACAGTACCACTGTGCTATATCCACTATAATATATTATGTACTTCTTACATTACAAATAGTTTGTAGCTACCGTGTCAATAAATAGTTAATTAGTTTGTGCTCTAAAAAGAAGCCACTTTAATTTTTTTATTAAATCTAAGAAATCTTATTGTATACAGTAACAAAAATGTTGGTTTAATTGATATTATTACCGCGCACAAATAAGTTATTTTAGAGAAAAATATTTCAAATGAAAATTATGTATATCTTTGAATATTTATTCATAGTCATAGAATGTGCAATAGATAAAACAATTTCTTGTGTGAAAACAATTTATCATTTGTCAAATCATAGCAAACTAGAAAATAAAACTTATTTTTATCCCATTGTTTACATTCTTCAATCCAAGATGCAATATCCCTCAAAATATTATTAAAATGCAGGAAATAAAAATGAAGAAAATCATGCGGGGAAAATAAAAATAATGACAGGTTCGAGAAAAATTTAAATCCGTTATTGATTTTGAGTGCACGGTAAGCGATAACCATTATAAAGCATTCCGCAGTAAGACATTTCCTGGTTTCTCGTTTCACCGCAATGATATGATGCCTGAGGCGCTGCTGTTCCGATAACGCGGCTTCTTATCCACCCCTGTAACCCACATTTACACCCTTGCACTCTTTGGTGACGTCAGCGATTAGGGAAATTATTCAATTTTTTATTTATTTATTTAAAATCTTTTACTTTTATTGCTTTTGCTAATATTTGAGGCTATCGTAAATAAAATAATCTACTATTTACTAACGTATGTAAAGGGTGTATTTTGACGGCTGGTTATACATTTTTCATCTTAACTTACTATATTTAGTATGTAGAATAATATCCAATCAAAATTTTTGCCGGTTATGCATCGTCAATTTTTTTTTCATTCCTGCTGAGATCTTTGTTGGCCCATAACTTCAAATCGAAAAAAGATATTTCAAATCTGTTTTTACCATTAGATTTCCCATAATTCACTTGTACTTACAAAATAAAAATGATTAAAATTATTTGAACTATACGACAGTAAAGTAGGTTTTAAAAACTCCTGCAGAGTAACTATATCTCGAGAACTATACAATATATTTAAATTCTGATTTAAAGGTTAGATTTACCACTGTAAACTTAATATTTTAGGGAAATATTATTAACATTTGTTGGCGAATAAAAATGTTATTAAAGAAAAACAAAAAAAAATATGAAAAAAAAATATGAAAAAAAAATTAATTACTTTTACTGGGCAAAGGCTTGTTTTAATATGAAAACTAGGTAAAATAAAAATATTTGAGGTAAAATATGAATAAAATTTTTATTGTCGAAGATATATTATGGATGTTCTGTGTACAGTTGTAAGTGATGGCAAACAATATTGAAATCAGGGTCAATATTCTATGCATATTAAAAGATACACATTTTAGTTTCCATGACAACGGATTTTTAAATGAATATCTGCTTAGATTTAAAAGAACAAAATTCCAATTTATAAATGTTTAAGCTTCGCTATATGAAATTATTATGTGGAAAATGTTTTATAAAATAATGAAAATATTGATTAACTATTTTTCCATTATGTTTAAATGAAAATAAGTACATAGTTCAGTGAATAAATTGAATTTCATGAAAACAAAATTATTTAAATTTTATATGAAGTGCATTTGACAAGTTTTATAATAATAACTTTGCTTTTAATAATGTAGTTTGATATATTACGCAAAGCTTTTAATAACTCGTATTATTTATTAGTTCTGCAATTACTGATCTGTAACTGACATATTATTTGCCGCTAAAGTACAATAACAAAATATTCTATTTCAACTCTTTTTTCAATTGAGCTATAAAAAGTTAAGTAGGAAAAAATAAAACAAGCATGTTTGCAAATTTTACTGAGATCTGTTACGGCAGAGTGCCACACCCAGTAATAGATAAAAGGCGTGATGATATATTTATTTTCGTAACACATGCACAAGAAACACGTTCTTATTCCCTAATTTTAAAGAGAGAAACATTGCTTTTCTCCCCTAGGGAGAGAAACATTATGTTTCCCTCCCTAGGTAGCATGTTTCTCTCCCTAGAGACAACGATTATTAGCTGTTTGCGGCGTTTCCTAGGTAACCAGTTACGCAACCCATATTTGACATTTGTCCCGATAAGACGGTAATTTTTGTGCACTTGACACGAAAAGTATAATATGCTTCACGGGAGGGCGCGATTATCCCTTGGTTCTCTCCCTTGATGCATGACATACTATAAATCCGATAAATTAATTTTCTTATAAAATAAATCAGATTTATTTATTCAAATTAATTCGTTTTTAGAAATGACATAGTAGTACCAAACTTACAAATTAAAAAGTTACTAAAACCGAATATGAACGCAAAGTATAAACCACAGTTTTCCGAAGCTGTTATAATGAGCTAATATATTTTTTTTTTATAATAATAGTTACGTTAATATAAGCAAGTAAGATGCATGAAATTAACATTGAAATATCAAGATAAATTATTCTATACTGAAATAATGGTAATCAATAGACTTAATCATGAAATATAAAATAAAAAATATTTTATTTGAAGCATTCTGTATTTACTAGTGATAATATTATATCTCTCATTTTTCCTGCTGCCACTATAACTCGTGCTGGATAGTGACTTCATACAACCAAGCTTTCAAGCTTTGTAAAAAGCCTATTATGCTTAATAAGCTTTGTACAAATCATAAGCAAAATAGCGTTTACCTTCTCGTTTGAAATCCACCACGAAAATCTCGTTTAGAATCCGATTACGTTGTTGCCAAGTCGCGGGAATATAGCGACAACATGATGTTTGTGCAGCGAGCCGAATAAAGTGAACAACCTACAACATCGAGTAACTGTGAATCCAATCACAAAGAATATGTTTTAATGTAAATTACAGAATAATATTAATGAAAGGAAGCATTGGGATTTCGGTAAAACTTTTCCGATTGTTTTAATTGTTAGTTTTATTAATTATGCAAGTTATAAGATGAAAGTTGCAGTTTTAGTTTGTTGATTATCTACTATTATGGGGTAGGTGGCTCAGTGGTATCGAGTCGGCCTGTGGATCTTGAGAACCCTGGTTCGATCCTCACAGCCGACAAACAATTTTCACCAATTTAAATCTACCCCTGTGGCTCCCTCTCCACTAATATCTTTGAGGGCCGTGATTTGACGGCTGGTAACCGCATTTCACGCGACAAAATATATAACTTACCGAGATCTGCTTAGGCAGAGTGCCCCACCCAGTAATGGGTAAAAGGCGTCATGATATATTTATTTATTTATTTATATTATCTACTATTGTTATTACAGCTTTTGTGTGTTTCGATAAAATTTAATTAAACCATTTTTGGCATATGTAACATTTACTTTGTCAAATATTTTTCATAAAGGTGACATTTTAAACAAAAATTATGTGTACCGAAAATTTAATAATGTTAATAAAATGAGAAGAATTTCTTTGAAAGTCTAATCGTATTACAAAATTCATTAAAATTTTTAACGTTTTTTTTTAATTTTTGGGAGCATTTTAATTTATTAACACACAAAAGAAAAGTATGGGGTAGATACATACTGGAGTCGACTAAATTGCTAGATTTAGTATTATTGCAAATTTATGTATTTTTAGTATTAAATCTTATGCGTATTAAATCATGTAAAATTAAATAATAAATTTAGATATGTTGCGTGATTGAAAGATAAAGAAAAAGCTTGAATGAATGGAATTATGAATGTTGATAAAGAAAAGATGAATTGAAGGATAAATCTAAGGAATAAATAGAGGGAGAAGCTAATTGCAGAAATAGCAGAAACGATATACTAATCTCAAATAATAAAGAAGTTTTTTAAATTATTTGTACTTTTCATGAAGTACACAATTTTAGTGCCACTGGTTTAAATATTAACTTTTTTATATTGTTTAAATTGATAAATGGGGTAGTTGGCTCAGTGGTATCGAGTCAGCCTGTGGATCTTAAAAACCCTGGTTCGATCCTCACAGCCGACAAACAATTTTCACCTATTTAAATCTTCCCCTGTCGCTCTCCCTCCACTAATATCTTTAAGGGCCGAGATTTGACACTTGGTAACCGCACTTCACGCGAAAAAATATATCACTTACCGAGATTTGCTTAGGCAGAGTGCCACACCCAGTAATGGGTAAAAGGCGTGATGAAAAGTTTGTATATAGTTGTCGACTAAACAGCACTAGAGGACAGCTTGGAATGAATACTTATTTTTAAAATGATAATAATTACGGTGAAATTGAATTATATACGAAAAATAAATAATGCATAACTTTGTGAAACTATAGTAAACCAATTATTTTTGAAGACGAAACTTGAGTAAATACGGTGAATCACGAATCCCTGGCCAAATCGTCTGGATTCCTGATTCCAGAAGCTCCCGTCTCCAGAATTTATCCCGGATCCCTCCCATAGGTTAGATAGAGACATCGTATACATTTCTCCATACATAAATAATAAGGGCAGAAGGTACGTACTCCTATAGCTCCGTTAGCGTATAGCTAATCTCCTATCGAGCTACTAGTGCTCCAGTGGCGTTCGTCAGTACTCATCGGTTTAATGGCAACGCGTAGTAATAAAACCAAGAGGGAAAACAAGAGTTACAACCCCAAATTAGTGCAAACTCCCGACCCTGTCAAATCTAATTTCGTTAAAGAGGTGTTCACGTCAAATTTTGGCAAAGTTTTTAAGAACAATGACGTCATAACTTCTGAGGAATATTAAATATGATTAGCGTGGTATTAGATCAATGACGTCAGACTAATTACTGATATTATTCATGATCTGGTAATTTCATAACTTTAGGATGTTGTAGGTCGAAGGTGAAACATGAACAAAACACTTGTGCCCAATAAATCTTTTTGTGTGCTCAGAAAACAGTCTACCTCGACTTCTTTTTCAACCCATATAGTTAGTTAGTTAAGGTGGTAGGTGGCTCAGTGGTATCGAGTCGGCCTGTGGATCTTGAGAACCCTGGTTCGATCCCCACAGTCGACAAACAATTTTCACCAATTTAAATCTACCCCTGTGGCTCCTCTTCCACTAATATCTTTGGGGGGCGTGGTTTGACGGCTGGTAACCGCACTTCACGCTTAGGCAGAGTGCCATATCCAGTAATGGGTAAAAGACGTGATGATATATTTATTTATTTATATATAGTTAGTTCGCTGCATATATTTATTTGTTACTCTGCAAAACAGGGATTTAATTCTAATTACAGTAAATTATAATTAAATTCAAATAGCTTGGACGCAACTGTATTTTTGGTATACAACCAATAAAAATGGTTATGAAAAAAAAAGGTTATAACCTGACCTATATCGATAGGGAAACAATCTAACAAAAATATTTGAAATTTTCCAATAAATTACTTTAAAAAGCAAAAAACCAACTAATATTTCTCTTTTCGTTCAAAGAAAACATTTTTCTAACAAAGCTATCCACATTCAGAAATTTTAATAATGCAAAAGAAATACACTTGAGGAAATTCCTGGAAAATATCAAAGAAAATGCACGGCACGAGAAAAAACCCGGAAAATTATAAAGTTATGTCGTACAACTTCAGGTACGGTATAATTAAATTTGGTGAATTTCACGATCATGTTGGTACTTCTGATGGTATTTATAGTTCATGTTCATTTGATTACGAAGCCTTTATTACACCGCACAGAAAGCTCCTTTGTTTTAAGTTCACTTGGAAGTGCAATGACGTCAAATTATACCATTATTTTATTTTCCTTCCCTAGGGAGGAAAAGTATCCCTCTCTTCTTCCATTTAAGGAATAAAAATTACCCTCTACTACCATATTTGGGAGCCATGATTTGACGACATAAATATATGTCTTACCAAGATCTGCTACTGTAGAGTGCCACACCCAGTAATTGTAAATAACGTAACAATAAACGTATTTTTTTCAATTTAATTTATTTGCTAGTCTTAATACTAATTAAAAGGGTGAAGGACCTACAGATTATAGTAACACACGAACCATTTTTGCAGTTCTACTTACTACTAAAAGCTTATTATAATAAGAAGTAATTTCCCATTTAGAGAAATCCTACGATTCCTTTGAAACAAAATGCCTTAATTTAATTTTCTTCCACGCATTGCGCATACATTAGCTGAATCCCGTCAATACAATCACAATCCTGATGAGATTGGGTCCATATGTGCCTACACTTCTCTTTTCTTCTATTCTTTCTTGTCTACATTTCTGCTGCGACGAGGAGAATGGAAAACGTCGAGTGAAAGAGAACGCAGAACGCGAAACGGAAAGGGAAACCAAACCGCTCGACCCAAGTGATACACAGTGATAAATCTCAAGCAATAACATATTGTTTTCATTCAAATTCAATGGGGAATATGCCGAACGAATTCGGCAAAAAGTTCAATCGTATTCAGCCTTTAGACTGATTGATAAGAGAAGATACTGGTTTGTTTAGTAGATGGTGGAAATTATTTCGGAGATTTCTGAAATCGTTCAAGAATTCATGGTAACGGGAATTTTATTCATTTAGCTTACGTTTAGCTCTCCGGTTCATTTTTGGAAGCCGTGTTTTGACAGCTGGTAGCTGCACTTTGCCTACTTCTACAGAAACATTAAACTTATATGGGTTAGAATAAAGAACGTAGACACTTGATGTAGTTTCACAAAATTATTTATTAACAAGTTGATCGATTTCGGCTTATTAGGCCATCTGACTGATGATCAGTCAACGTTCTGAAGATGGCCTAATAAGCCGGAATCGATCAACTTGTTAATAAATAATTTTGTGAAACTACATCAAGTGTCTACGTTCTTTATTCTTATTCATAATGTTTCACCAAGTTCCAACGGCTCATACTTTTGATATTATTATATGGGTTATATAATGAACTTTGTTCTAGGTGGAGAAATGAGTTATACCATACTGATGAGCTCTAATAAGAGCGAAACGCGTCTATGGTTACTAACTGTGCTGGCCAGCCTCTGATGATGCCCTCATAAGGTGACTTGGAGGCTGAATTTTGTGAAACTTAGCCAAGTGTTTAATTTATACTTTTTATTAACCTAGTTTCACCAAGTGTTGGATGACAATTAATTTTGTCTTTGTTGTTATTTAATTTGATATACTTATTTTTGTAATTTCTTATTTACTTATTTATGTTACTCTGTACAGCAGGAATTTAATCCCAATTACAGTACAGGGTCCGCACTCACCGAGCCGCAGTGTGATAGTTCATATAATTTTTAGCTTGTGTGAGATTCGAACTCGGGATCTCCGGATTTGAATTCCATATTGCTACCCAACAAAACTGCCCTTTATTTAAAGTGTACATTTTTAGTACCCCTGGTTAACACATTTATTATGTATTGTAAATTAGTTTATTACTGACTTAGTTAATGAATAATTTACGTTAAATAAGATTTTATTTCATTGTAAGCTACTAACTGTAATTGGAATTAAATTCCTCTTGTAAATAGTAACAATCAAATGAATAAATAATATGTTTACCCTAATAAATGCATCATAAAAACAAACCCATCCTTATTATAAAGAGTGAATCTATTGTGTGGATTTCTTCACAATGACAATGAAAATGCTAATGACTAAAATTGTGAATAATAAATAAATTGTAATTAAGAATAACTCTCTTGCATTTTGAAGAAGTGTGATGATAAATGAAGTACGAGGTTTCGCGGTGGAATGTGTTTATCTTTTACGCTTTTATGAAAGTGAAAATGGACTGTTTTATATCTGAACTGTCACTTTGGGCTGATTCTGTCGCTGTGGAAATAATATAAAAGGCTTAACGCCTGGAGTTTTATTTCACAGCAAGCATTGTGAAAATGTTCAAGTAGATTTTTACAAATGTGCATTAAAAAAGTTTTTTTCTTGTTCCTTAATTATTTTAAGGAAAAATACTTCAAATAAATGAGGTAAATTATTTTTTCTACTTCCGTTAGGAAATATACGTTTTATTTCACTTATTTGAGTTAGATAATGAACTGCATTATTTAAATAGTGAAATAATGAGGTAACATAGCAACAGATATCTTGTTAGACGAATTCTGATGTGTTATTCTTTTATTTTTTGAATTTATAATTGTCATTATATAATGAGTCCCATAATTCCAATGTCGGAACATAGGGGTCGGGCACACCGAGCCGCAGTTTTTACACTGCCGTACTGCCGGTTTCTTTAGTCAGATTATTTAAGGCGTATAAGTGACTAGCTTATAGCGCCCGAGTGTGATAAATACATGAAACTGTATTTTTTATATTTTACGACAAATCACACATTGTCGGCAGGCGGATTCGAACCAACGAACCTTGGTTCGGGTGACGTCACAGTATGCTAAGAGATGTGCCTTAACACGCTCGGCCACCGCGCCTGCATAACTGTCATTAATATGTCAAAATTTCATAATTTCAAAAACGCTCTTTCGTATTTATTAGAACGGAAGTAGAAAAAATATTGTATGAAACTAGTAAGGAAATAGGTTATTACCTTACTTTTGTGTTTATATAACTCGACTACACTTCGTTTTGCAAATTTCACATGCGTAAGGTAATAACCTTCATTTCCTTACTAGTTTCATAAATAGCTATTTTCTACGACCATTAAAACAAAAATATTGCACACGAAATAAAAACAACATTTTCTCTAAAACTATCAAAAAAGAATAATTCAATAATAGATATTTAAATAAATATATCATCACGCCTTTTACCCATTACTGAGTGTGGCACTCTGCCTAAGCAGATTTCGGTAAGTGATATATTTCTAAGCGTGAAGTGCGGTTATCTGCCGTCAAATTACGACTCTCAAAGATATTAGTGGAGGGGGAGCCACAGGGGTCGATTTAAATTGGTGAAAATTATTTAATAGATATTTAATCACAGGATATCTTGTTAAACAATAGTTGTCTTCCCTCTGTCATAATAGTATTCCAAATCGGGAAGGGTTGAATTCCACCCTCATATTTACACATTATCTTTAATTACACGTGGACCTCATCACTCTGTCATCGCTGTCGCCTTGGTCCTGGAAAGTCCTCGATCCTGGACCCGGACTTGTAGAAATATGATCCTCCATTCCTGGTACGGTGATCTGTCATTTTGGTTGTTTAATCCATGCTCTTTGGATGAAACAAGGACGATACAAGGACGAAGAAAGAGAAAAAGAGATGGCGTAGTGTTTGTATTAGATTTACCACATATTTGTACAGTATAATTATTGAATTGATCAATATGCCATGACGATATTTTGTCTTTTCTGGGTACACTGAAAAGTATTTGATTTTAATATGTATTAAACCCGGATTATTTACTCAATAATCCATGTATTACTACCTTCAACTATTTATAGAATGTTTCTATTTCTATGCAAGACACTTTAATTGGTTATATAATATAATATACTGAATATAGAACAAATATATTTAATTAGTATTTTATAAAAGTAAATACCTAACGAATGTAAATCAAATCAAATTATAAATAAATATATTATGACGCCTCTTTACCCATTACTAGGTGTGGCAGTCTGCTGTAGCAAATATTTTTTGACGTGAAAGACGATTAACAGCCGTAGCATACCAGAAAACTTTTAATGTTTAGAAATAATTAAAATTTATTTCCTTTTAAAAGTAATCTACAAAAATAATTTCTTATTAATTCATTTATAAATAAAATATATAAATATATCAGTACTTATTTTACCATGCACGGTATGACACTCTGCCGTATTAGATCTTAGTAAGTGATATATTTTTGCGCGCAAAATTCACCAAATGAGGACCCCAGAGATGTTTTCACTAATTGATAATTGTAATTGCAAATCATTAATTGGATAATTGTGAACTTATATTACGAGTATATATATATATATATATATATATATATATATATATATATATATATATATATATATATATATATATATATATATATATCATCACGCCTTTTACCCATCACTGGGTGTAGCACTCTGCCTAAGCAGATCTCGGTAAGTGATATATTTTTTCGCGTGAAGTGCGGTTACCAGCCGTCAAATCACGGCCTCCAAAGATATTAGTGGTGGAGGAGCCACAGGGGTAGATTTAAATTGGTGAAAATTGTTTGTCGGCTGTGGGGATCGAACCAGGATTCTCAAGATCCACAGGCCGACTCGATACCTCTGAGCCACCTACCCCATAACTTCAAATCTAAAAAATACGATTGTATCTGACTGATTTGGATTCATCTTTATGTTACTGTAATTGGGATTAAATTCTTGTTGTGCGAATAGCAAATTAATATAATCAATATAAAATATTACAAATAATAAATGTAGGGTTTTTATTTCCAAGGTAAAAAATTTGGGGTTATAAATTTCAGGAGAAATTTACTAATTTCCTGCTGAATATATTTTTTCATTATCCCTGTCGGAAAAAGTAAAAGTTATGTACTTTTTCATATTTATAACTTAGCAAATTCGTCTCTCTGAAAGCTACGTTCAATTAAGTTCATATTCGCTGCATACTTCACTAAAATTTCAATTGTATTTAATTACAAATCCGGCGTAATATCAATGTTAAATATCACTTCAAATAACATTAAATTAATTACGATGCTAAATACAATACAAGGAACAAAGTATTATAACTATCTCGTGTAATTATGTGTGGGTGCTCCTATATACACTATCCACAAATTAATTACTATGTTTGTTAATTAGCACGGGCATAATTATAATTATTTGGATGATAGATGTGTACACATCATGCATAATTTGAATTTAAACTCTTTATTTACATATATATATACCGGGAGTTTTTCTTATCAGTAAACATAGGGATATATCATTACCATAGTTACAGTTAAAAAGTTTGACAGCAATACATTAGAGCGTTTATTTTAAAAGTAAACATAGGGAAAATAATATTTTCAGCAATGCATTGAAGTGTAATAGTCTATAGTCTAAAAGAAACATTTTAAGTTTAAACAAATTAAATGAATTTGAATTACTTTAAATTACATTAACTAAACGTTAGGTATAAATTTAGAACCTCAAAACAATCCAAAAGTTCATTTGTGTAGAGGTTTGTTCGCAAATTCTTCGTTTAAGAGCTCGTACATACAAATGAGAATTTTGGGTTGAACCAGTTCAAAAATAGAAATTTATTAAAATGTGGTTCTATATAATTCAGACCACGAGAAATCGAATGGCGCAAGGCGCATCTTCATATCTTTTTTAATTTTTGAGTTACAGCGATTTTTGACTTATTTTTTAAGCTCAACTTTGAAAGCCCATAACTTTTCTTTTCTAAAAAAATTAAAAATTTTAAAATTTTCAAAATTCCGGTAAAAGTTAAGTAGCGCACGAGAAATACACTCGTTCAAACCGCATTTCAATATATCTTTTAGTTTTTGAGTTATGGCGTCTCAAAGTTGTGCTTTAAAAAAAGTCAAAAATCGCTGTAACTCCAAAATTAAAAGAGATATTGAAATGCAGTTTGAACGAGTGAATTTCTCGTGCTCTAAACTATATAGAAACATATTATAAAAATGTTGAGTTTTTGAACTGGTTCAACCAGGAATTCATATCTGCTTGTTTATATGTCAAAATTTTGGTCATTCATAAACATGGCAGCTCTGCAATAGCAGATCTTAATAAACGATACATTTTAAGCCGTTAAGTACAGTAACCAGTTGTCAAATCACAACTACCAAAAAAGAAAATTTTTACCTTTACTTTCGACTTCACCTCGAGCCTTTGGCCCTCACTTACGTCTCGATTTGCCAACTTCACACGCGGGAATAATCGCTTGTTTCCCTCCCTTGATGCATAACATACTATTTCATATTATTATGGGGTAGGTGGCTCAGTGGTATCGAGTCGGCCTGTTGATATTGAGAACCCTGGTTCGATCCCCACAGCCGACAAACAATTTTCACCAATTTAAAAAATCTACCCCTGTGGCTCCTCCACCACTAATATCTTTGTAGGCCGTAATTTGACGGCTGGTAACCGCACTTCACGCGAAAAAAAAATATCACTTACCGAGATCTGCTTAGGCAGAGTGCCACACCCAGCGATGGGTAAAAGGCGTGATGATATATTTATTTATTTATTTATTTAAATATAAATAAATATATCATCACGTCTTTTACCTATTGTTAAGTGTGGCACTCTGCCATAGCAGATCTCGTTAACTTCTTTCTACAATATATTATCATTTCTTTGTTTCTCTCATTAATGTCTGAAACTGTCAACTGTCAAGAACCTCTCCTGCATTCATAGCAATTAAAAGGCTATTGCCCTGGATCCATTAACTTCACTGGCATCTAGTGTTCCGCGCAAAGCAAATATTTGTTGGCGAATTGAACTTAACGACAAATATTTATACTGTCGATAATATCTGCAAACGAATGCCGCGGAAGAGGAAGAAGAGAGAACGATGGTATTGTGAGAAAATCGTGAATGTTTAGTATTCGGCAGTACGCGTGAATTTTCTGAGGTGGTATTTAATAATGCGTAGAACTGAGACAGTTTGCATGACAATGGGACTTCTCTCCATGCTAAACGACTCGTATCGAGTCGAATCTCTTGTCAACATCTCACGCAGGATTGGAGTAAGGAGGGAAAAAATTCTTATTGCAAAATTTCATCAAGGTATCAAATAAAAATTAGAGATGGGCGAATATCATCCACGAATATTGACATTATTCGATATTTGAGATTTTCAAATATTAACGTCAGTATAGCGAACATTCGAATATCTCGAATATCGCGCATATGTTGACCTCAATTTTTGACTATGTTTTCCTTTATCATTTGTACATAAACTTAGAGCTATTACAATACTTTGAAATTATTAATAACAAAGATAATTTGTTTCCAAACCATGAAGACGTACCATATTTCAGCCCGTACGTTTCACCTTAAATTTTAAATTTTCGTCTTTTTCTTTTTTGTTTGTACTTTTTGTTTTAATTTTATTTTATCTTAACAATTTCATTCAAATAATGAAAAGGACATAATTAAATAATTCTTAATAATAAATAAATTAACTTTTAAGAGTATTCGCCCATCTCTAATAAAAATAAATAAATGTTGTTCATTTTTTACTACGAATGGCTCTACAATTGCTGATCTCTTGATCCATAGAAAACGTGTTTTAGGGGTGTAGCAAAAAGTCAAAGATTTTAATGTAAATTTGTCGGTCGACAAAATTTAAATTTTTGACAGAATTTCAAATATATAAATATAAATAAATAAATAAATCATCACGCCTTTTACCCATTATTGGGTGTGGCACTCCGCCGAAATAGATTTCGGTAAGTGATATATTTCTACGCGTGAAGTGCGGTTACCAGTTGTCAGATCGCGGCCCCAAAGATGTTAGTGGAGGAGGAGCCACAGAGGTAGATTTAAATTGGTGAACATTGTTTGTCGGCTGTGGGGATCGAACCAGGGTTCTCAAGATCTACCGACCGACACTCGATACCACTGAGCCACCTACCCTATTTTGATCAAGGTATCAAATAAAAATAAATAAATGTTGTTTATTTTTGACTATGGATGCTCTACAATTGCTGATCTCTTGATCCATAGAAAACGTGTTTCAGGAGTGTAGTAAAAAGTCAAAGATTTTTAATGCTAAATTTGTCGGTCGACAAAATTTTAATTTTTGACAGAATTGCAAATATACAGGGTGTTTCAGGACTAGTGTAACAAACTTTAACAGCTTATTCCTGAGATCATTTTGAGCCAAAAATGTCATATGAACATAGGTCCTATTCCTTCTAGTTACCAAAATACAAGAGGTTGAAGTTCTATAAATAACACAAATTATCAAATTTTTGTAATCAAGATACTTTCGGAAAACAAGAGTTTTATTGAAAAGTCATACCTTATTTATCTTAATTAATTTTATTTATTAATATTAATATGCATATGAGTTCAAGGCGCTTATTTTGAACACTTGCTGTAAGTTTTTTAAAATTTGTTATCTTATTTCATATTATGTTAACCTACTCCATGTTTGGTTATGTTGTTCTGTGTCTATTTAATTGTGTCATTTTAGGTTTTGTTTTCTAAATCGTATGCGTTAATATTAATAAATAAAATTAATTAAGACAAATAAGGTATGACTTTTCAATAAAACTCTTGTTTTCCGAAAGTATCTTGATTACAAAAATTTAAAAATTTCGTGTTATTTATAGAACTTCAACCTCTTGTATTTTGGTAACTAGAAGGAATAGGACCTATGTTCATATGACATTTTTGGCTCAAAATGACCTCAGGAATAAGCTGTTAAAGTTTGTTACACTACTCCTGAAACACGCTGTGTAAATATAAATAAATAAATATATCATCACGCCTTTTACCCATTATTGGGTGTGGCACTACGCCGAAGTAGATTTCGGTAAGTGATATACCACTGAGCCACCTACCTTATTTTGATCAAGGTATCAAATAAAAATAAATAAATGCTGTTTATTTTCGACTATGGATGCTCTTCAATTGCTGATCTCTTGATTCCTAGAAAACATGTTTCAGGGGTGTAGTCAAAAGTCGAAGATTTTTATCCCTGTGGCTCCCCCTCCACTAACAATCCCACCCTTATATTACACAAACGTATGTATATAATTTCTTGTAACAAAATTAATTAGTCAATATACAGAGCTCGAATGACTGTAACCAATTAAATGCAACGACCCATACAGCAGGTGCAGTTGACTGTCTACATTGATAATTCTACTGACATTAAATTCACAAATAAATATCACCTGTATCCATATAACATTATGCAACACATACAGTATAGTTCACTATAGCTGCAACTGTTAGTTAACTATCCTGTCACTTGAATTCACATTTCCTCTATTCGTTGGTCATAAACAGCCCTCGTAAACACTAAAACAACTGCGTTGTTTTGTTACGTGACTATAGGAGTAAATTGATGAAATACGAGGTGTGTTTTTGTATTGTCTACCCCTGTATCTATTTCGGATAAGGGTGTAAAATTCTCGGTAGGTTTTATAGCTTACAGGGTGAAGTATATCATTCGATAAGAAATATGGTTTTACGATCTGTCTTTGTTGACGAAACATTTGATTTTAAATTGTAGTTGATTCACCCTCTCTGAAATTTGGAGGTGATGTTATTCTAAAATAATTGTACTATATGCAAACAAAGATCTGCAATTGTTTAGCATTCGCCGTTAGAAATAAAGTTTATATGTTTATATGGTTCTGTTTTTAAATTGGGGTGTCACTCACCTTTTTTGCGATCTGAGGTGATACTTTTAGTACTAGATTTCAGATACAGAAATTGTAGAACGTTCACAATTAGAATTTAAATATACAGGATGTTTCACAACTTATAGCATTTATTTAAACCCTGTACTTATTATGAACCAGATTTTTTTCATAATTTGCAAAATTGTTTGCACTTCTCATGATGCTTACATTTTAGTGCCACTGGTTTGAAAGTTATTTCTAATATAATAATAATAAAATTAATTAATATTTAGTTTAATCATTAATCAACATCAGATAAATGCCTATTAGTTGTGTTTGTAGTCATAATTTAATTATTAAAAAAAAAAACAACAAAGACAAAATTAATTGTCTTTAAATGCTCACTTGGTGAAACTAGGTTTAATAATAAAATATCAAAATAAACACTTGTCTAAGTCTCACAAAATTCAGCCTCCAAGTCGCCTTATGAGGGCATCGTCAGAGGCTGGCCAGCACAGTTGGTAACCATAGACGCGTTTCGCTCTTATTAGAGCTCATCAGTATGGTATAACCTACTTCTTCACCTAGAACAAAGTTCACGTGAAGAAGCTGGTGACGAAGGACTGTGCCAGCAGAGAATAAGATCTCTAAAGAACGGTAAGATGACATGAGAAGTTCTATCGAACCAGTAATGCCATCTACCAAAAAAAGCAGAAGCTACGAAATAGCAATTTAAATAAAAAACAACAAAGACAAAATTAATTGTCTTTAAATGCTCACTTGGTGAAAGTAGGTTTAATAATAAAATATCAAAATAAACACTAGTCTAAGTCTCACAAAATTCAACCAACTGTGCTGGCCAGCCTCTGACGATGCCCTCATAAGGCGACTTGGAGGCTGAATTTTGTGAGACTTAGACAAGTGTTTATTTTGATATTTTATTATTTAATTATTACTATAGTAGAATTAACTTTTAAACCAAAACTACTTCTACTAAAATCTTTGAGGACCATGATTTCACGGCTGGTAACCGCGCTTTACACCAAGAAATATATCACATACCTAGATCTGCAATTGTGGGCACCTCACAGTCAGAATTTATTGAGAAAATCACCATCTCTGAAGGTTTTGTGTTGTGCAATTGCAGATTATTATATTTAATATTCTATATTTAATAATTTTATAACATGATCTGCAGATTGAAGTAGGAGAGAACAGTACTAGAATTTGAAACATTTATTTATATATCTATTAATTTAATGAATACTACCACAACAATAAACAAAACTCGCTGTCAGAAAACAATCAACTTGCAAATTAAAAATCATTTATTGTAGATTTTGTCTTCGGATGAAATTTTTAATTAAAACAGCATCGAGCCCGGGGCAAAGGCAATCTGATTTACATACAGGACATTAACACATCGGGGTGAACTTTGCCCTGGGCAATAGGTTCACTGTTCGCATTCAGGGTGAGTCGCAAGCCTTGTCGGTTGTCGATGTACTTCATGGGATTTGGGACAGGGACGTGTTAAGGACAGACAGGAAAACGACCGACGTGGAATCATTATTTACTAGGAATTATTTTGATTTGTGGCTGATTTCATTGTAAAGTAGATTTCGTTGAACTTTCATTCAAATTTATCTCAGCATTTGGCATACGTTCCACATGCTTTTTTTACATTCTTTCAATATTTATTCATGTCATGTATCCTGTAATTATACTCCATATTCTGTCGCACTATGCTTCATTCACATTCATAATAATTTTTTTTTCATGGGGTAGATGGCTCAGTGGTATCGAGTCGGCCTGTAGATTTTGAGAACCCTAGTTCGATTCCCACAGCCGACAAACAATTTTCACCAATTTAAATCTACCCCTGTGGCTCCCCCTCCACTAACATCTTTAGGGGCCGTGATTTGACGGCTGGTAACCGCATTTCACGCGAAGAAATATATCACTTACCGAGATCTGCTTCGGCAGAGTGCCACACCCAGTGATGGGTAAAAGGCGTGATGATATATATATTTTTTTATATATAAGTTCATCTCATTTTTCATTCTTGCAACAAATATTCATATCCAACCATTTATTCCTAAATTGTCCACGCAGTCTATCACATACAATTTCTCAATCTTTCATTCGACATACTTTCATGTATCTTTTTTTTAATTCTTGAAACATTCTCTGAACATTTATTCACTAAATTAATTTCATATTATATCACGCTTCATTCACAATTTGTTTATTCAAGCTCGTTTCATCATTCGTTCAGTCATACCTATTCATTTATTCTTAGGGATTTAAAATCTTCTACGCAATCTCTTACCCTCAATTTCAACTAACACATTAATCTAATAACAATCTTCTCATTTTAATTTTAGCAAATAATAATTCACGAGTTTATATTTATAAGTATGGGGTAGCTGGCTCAGTGGTATCGAGTCGGCCTGTGGATCTTGAGAACCCTGGTTCGATTCCCACAGCCGACAAACAATTTTCACCAATTTAAAATCTACCCCTGTGGCTCCCCCTCCACTAATATCTTAGAGGACCGTAATTTGATGCCTGGTAACCTCATTTCACACGAAAAAATATATCACTTACCGAGATCTACTTAGGCAGAGTACCACACCCAGTAATGGGTAAAAGGCGTGATAATATATTTATTTATTTATATTTATAAGTTACTGTAATTTTGTTGGTCAGAATATCAAACAAATAAATAGATTATGCGTATTTTAACCTACAAACTAAGTAATTTGCAAGATCTGTAATTGCGGAGTGAACTGCAGTCCAAAATTAAAAGTCGTTTAAAACAAACATTTGAACTCGTGTGAATTCTCCTGCTGAGTTATCCGCCATCTTCCACTATTCCAATTCCGGTGAAATGTACTCATTCCTCTAGAAAGTAAGTACCGTTACGAGTCGTACTAGCGTATGGGTCAGTTCTGATTGAAATTTAAATTGTTCGGACATTATGCGAGTCGGTGATAAGTTTGCGAGATTTCCTGCTCTCGCAGGACACGCTCTGTGCCTCTGCTGGGGTTTGTTTGCTCCTGCTGGACACAGAGGAAGCAGTTGTTGTTGGAATTAATTTTGTGTTTGTGATGACGGCATGACGAATTTTGAGAAGGGTAGTTGTCCTCCAATATGGGGATGTTAATAGATTCATTTATTCTATTTAGGGGACAGATGTGTGGCGGCTCGAACTTCGTATATTTCATTTTACTAACTTGTGAATAGAACTGCGGGCACTGAACTAAACTGTATGAATCCCAGACCTAAAAGATGCGATTACAGTTACTCAATTAGATATTCTTGATATGTTTTTAGTGGTAGTACCTCAGTATCATACTCGTAATATATGTTCTGTATTTCTTGATCTAAAAAGGGCGTTTGAAACATTGGATAGAGATATTTTAATTAATAAAATGGAAGCTTATGGTTTAAGGGGTGTAGTGTTGAAATGGTTTCAAAATTATCTTAGTGACAGGTATCAATGTTTAAAAATAAAAGATGTTTTTTCTTCTCAAAAACCTGTAAAGTTTGGGGTACCACAGGGGAGTGTCCTGGGACCTCTGTTATTTATATTGTATATCAATGATCTCCCCCATGTGTTAAAGTATTGTAAAATTCATCTGTTTGCAGACGACACTTTACTTTATTTGGATGGTAAAGATAAAAATAATATAGCTGATTCAATAAACAATGATTTAGTTAAAGTTTTTGATTGGCTGAACTGTAATAAATTAAAGTTAAACTCAAATAAAACAAAAGTTATGTTCTTATGTTCAACATATTCTCAAATTGATACTATTACAAATATGGAGTACTTTGCTTGTTTATAATACTATTGTTTTACCCCATTATATATATTGCTCGACTATTTTATTTCTATGTAATAGTACTGATTTGGATAAACTTCAAAAATTACAAAACCGTGCAATGCGTGTTATATTGAAATGTGATCGTTACACAAGTATTATAAGCATGTTAGATGTATTAAATTGGTTGACTATTACTAAGCTGGTTGAATTTAATGTCTTAGTGTTTATACATAAAATTATTACAAACCAATTACCGAACTATCTATGTGCTAATGTAAAATTTGTTCATGAAGTGCATAGTTATCGTACTAGACAAATAAGTAACTTATATGTACCAAGAACCAGTAAAGCTACAACTTCGAAATCAATTTTTATAAAAGGTTTCAATATTTATAATGACTTACCGATTGACATTAAGAACTCAAAGTCAATTAAAGCTTTTAAAACAAATTTAAGAGCAGTTATGTGAAATTTAATTTTATTCTATATTATTAATTACCATCTTAGACAAACTTATTTACTAAATTAGAGATATTTAATTGTTATTTTCTTGTATTTAATAGCTTAAAGCTAAATAAATAAATATATTATATATAAAATTATTAAAAGTGAATAACGCAAAAACTAATTATATTCTTCATTCCCCTTTGAACAGAATATCGTATAACGTCACTGACAATTATGTAAATCTATCAATATTTGCTGAGGATTTCCATACATTTAAACATAGCATTAAAAATATTATATTGTCCAATTAAATTTTTATTATTATTATTTTTTCAAATATTTTTTATACTATATGTATACTGTCTATTTTTTCTTTTGTAAAAGGTTTTCTTACCGTAAATAAATGCTATTATATTATTATTATATTTAACAATTATCATTTTCAATTAGTGGAAGCAAGCATCTTCAAACTTGCTAACATTATAAATCGTTAATGAAAAGTGCCAGGTTGTAGAAACATTAAAAACTATTTTTTTGTTTGTTGTATAATTAATTACAATGAAATATTAATCAATTTTCAGGTAGTATTTAAAAAAAGTTGTCTGTTTGATATCCTGTTCAACAGGAAATTTATCCCAATTACAGTAGTAACAGCTATTCAATTAGTAATTACAATTATTAATTAGTGAAAATGTATTCATACTTGCGATCTAAATTACAATTATATCAACATAAATTAATTTGAAATTATATTTGTAAAGAATTTTAAAAAGGAACTTAAATGAGCAAAAATCATTTGAAAGCAGAGTCTTTTTTTAAACTATTTTAATTAGTTTTCTTTTTAGAAATGTTATTGCAATATTGCACCAGTTTTTTATGGTTTTATTAAGGGGTAAGGCCACTTTAGACAAGGAAAAAAAGGGTAATTTTCAAGAATTTTTTTTAACGAAATCTAAACGTGCTGCTTAAGAACTGTTTTTGGATCTTTATTTAGTGCTCTTTAAACTTTATTTAAAAATTTTTTTTAAAGAAAATATTCAAAATTGTCGTCAGAAATTAAAAAAAATGGCGACTCCTCTCGGCGCGTAGGGCAAATCGGGCGAAAACATTCCGGGAACAGCAATAGACCTGGATCAAAAAGGGATATGTTTTCTTAATCTCTGATGTATACTCTAAAAAACTACGGGCTGGATTTTTAAAATTTTGATTTTTAACAAAATGGCGCACGTTTGAAAAAAAAGTTCATTATTCGGGACTAAATTTCTGTATAAAAACGACCATAAAAAACGAATGAAGCACTTTCAAAAAAAGCCCCCGTAGTTTTTGAGTATTTTATATCTAGAATAAGAAATAAAAAGATTCAGCACGATCCATCAATTAGTATTTCAGATTTCTTTTCGCCCGATTTTGAAAATATGATTTCGAGAAAAACGCGTTTAAAGTTTCGAGTCATATATAAATATACCTATATATATACTAGTACTAATAGATATATGCTTTTTTCCCTCTGAAATACTTCCGCGCGGCATTTAAATTAATTGTCCCTTATTCTTAAGGGTTTAAACTATAATTTAAGCAAATAAAAAAAAATGCATTTTTTAAAAATTTTAGAGTGGCTTTACCCCTTAATATTGATGTTGCCAGTTCGTCTTTATAATGTATTTAGTATATTACTAATCCAGATATTGCACTTGCACATTGCGAGTGCAAATATATTTTGGCAGACGAGGTCTACAAATACGAATACATCCAAAACAGTATTTTAGTCAATATTACTATGTTAGTTTTAATTTGAAATAATCCACTGTTGTAAATATTACAAGTTGTGTTTAATGAAGGTACAAAGATAGGCTGGTAGCACAAGCTATGTTTTTGGGTTTTATCATGTTAAAGATAGCAAAAACACCCAAAAACACTGCTCTTAAAACAGGCAAAACCAGAGCTTGTGCTACCAACCAATATTTCTACAATTAAATTATGATTTGAAGACGCTTCGAATTGTTGATATACACTGGTAAAGATGATACATCAGCAAAGTAATTGAATTATCCAGTTTTAATTTCCTAAATTGTGAAAACTTTTCCAACCGCAAACTTGTACAATAATGTGAAAACATTCCCGTGAATTTCTTTGAAATTTAGCAGCATCGTATTCGGAGCTAACAATATATTATTCATTATTACGAGCAACGAAACCTAACATAAAATACGAGACAACCAAACTCGGCACTTTTCGTTTTAGCAACAGAACGTTCGCGATTCGAAAGCGGAATTCACAGCGTTGTAAAGTTAAAAAGAGGTAACAAACCATGGAATGTATGTTCTGGCAAGGCCGGCTCGTCTCCAGATATTTCATACTTTGGCCATTTACTTAAAGTGTCAGAAATCTTCTTTTATCTTGGCAGAGATGTAAAGCACCACAAGCTCACCCCGGCTAAGTCGACGTCTGTGATATTTGATATTTCTGCCACAACCCCCATTTCTAAATGTATCTACATACTCCATATCAAATGTATTTGATTTATCTTTATCTATTTGTATAAGAAATATTCCTAAAGTTGTTCATTTCTCCAGCACACATCATCAATACAGGGTACATAGATCACTAGGAATGTGTTGGCTTCTGAATTTGAGAACCTGAATTCGATTCCCACTTTCAAATTAACTCCACCACAGTAAAGTTCGCTTTAAATTCTAAAATCGTAGAAAGTTGGGTTTAAAGTTGTAAAACGACTAGTGTCAATATGTCACCTAAATTATATATCCACTCCATTCGAAATCTTTACACATCACTTGTAAGGTCTATATTATTATATGCTACTCCAGTTTGGGCTCCCTACTATAGCGTACACATTAAAAAGATCGAATCTATTCAACACAAATTTTTCCAACATATATCATGGCGACTTCACATGGAGTCCCCCAGAATAACGCATGATTATTTTACTATTGCTAATTTAACGAAGTTAAGCTCACTAGTGTCTTATATCAATTACAATGATTCATTATTTTTATTTAAATTAATTAATAACAACATCGACTGTCCGTTTTTATTATCTAAACTGTCTTGGCAGATTCCGTCACGGAATCTGAGAAATACTCAACCTATATTTTGTATTCCTCATTGTACCGCAAACTACTGGTTTCATGCTCCTTTATGGAGAATATGTCGGCGCTTTAATAGTTTAAATTTTAATATTAATGATGTAACCAGTGACTTGATTTCAACCACGTTAACCAGATTTTAGACTTAACCAAAAATATGCTATTAAATGATTTCTCCTGAGAAATGACCTGTATCCTATGTTACATGTGAAATGAAATATCTAAAGTCGTACCACTTATACGCACATATGGTATTTTTGGGTGATTGCCTGTTCGAATGAATAAATAAATAAATAAATTAAAAGCTAGGTTTAAAGTTTTTACTAGAGATGGGCGAATGTTAAATTTCTCGAATTCGAATATCGAATACGAATATTAATCAGATCTCGAATATTCGAAGTACTCGAATATTCGAATACTCTTAAAAGTTAATTTATTTATTATTAATAATTATTTAATTATGTGCTTTTCATTATTTGAATGAAATAGTTAAGATAAAATAAAATTAAAACAAAAAAGAAAAGAAAAAGACGAAAACTTCAAATTAAAGGTGAAACGTACGGGCTGATGTTGGCGAAAAACAAATTTGAAATATGGTACGTCTTCATGGTTTTCAAACAAAATATCTTTGTTATTAATAACTTCAAAGTATTGTAATAGCTTTAAGTTTATGTACAAATGATAAAAAAAAAACATAGTCAAAAATTGATGTCAACATATGGCGCGATATTTGAGGTATTCGAATGTTCGCTATACTGACGTTAATATTCGAAAATCTCGAATATAGAATAATGTCAATATTCGCGGCATTCGACTATTCGCGGATGATATTCGCCCATCTCTAGTTTTTAAGCAATGTTTATAACTTTAATGATGTTTAATTGTTTAAACATATTTAAAATATCTCTATTTATAAGCAAGTAATAGACAAAAGGTCGCTTTAGATTCTAAAATCGCAGAATGTTGGGTTTAAAATTGTAAAACTACTAGTATCGACATTTCAATGGCAGCAATGGTGTCACACCTAGTAATGGGTAAAAGGCAACATTTTATTTAACCAATAATAAAATTCAAATAGATTAAGGTATGCCTTATAAGTTTTGACACAAATTTCAACAAATTATTTTGTAAAAAATATGTAATAATTAACTGATTCATTAGCAACAAAATTATGAACTTAATGAATTAAATAAATAGAGCCGTTGTCTTTTACAAGATGCAACTTTCTGTGGACATCTAGCATTAGGTTTTGGATGTCATTTATATCGATTTTTTGTTGTGTATTTAATTAAATAAATAATTTATAAAAATATCATTACGCCTTTTACCCTATAGGATATGGCATTGTCCGTAGCAGACCTTGGCAAATGATATATTTATACGCATGAAGTTTAATTAAAAGCCGTAAAATCACGGATCCAAAGTTGGTGATTTTTTTTATCGGTTGTGGGATTCGAACTCTGATTCTAAAATGTACCCCCTAATAATAAATAATTTTTTCTGAAATCGTCAAGAAAATGCCTACTTCCCTGACGCATTTTAGTTATGGAAAGTAAGCGTTTACCTGACTCAAATAAATAAACTAAATAACTAAAAAATTTAATAAGATTTTTATTTATTTTTATCAATAATATTAATACTAAATATACAATTGCTTAAATTACTAAAATTTATGTATGACACTGGAGATTCAGTAAATAAAATAAGCAAGTAGCACATTTGCTGACAAATTATTTTGCTTTTTCCAATCCATGAAAATTTCATACTCTTTATCATATCGGTCGTTGGACTTGCTCGGTAATAAATTTTCAACAGCCGCAATTGCTTGATTTAAGATTTCAGGAGGAGTACTTGAAAATACCGCCTCATACTCATTTTCATCTATATTTTCCAACATTATAAAGAAATCTTCTCTGTCAACAATATTACTTTTGACAGAAATATGTTCAATAGATTTTTCACATATGATATTGTTTTCAACAACTTTTGTTATCACCTTGGATATGTAGTTTGCTGCCAATATGATTCTTACCAAAAAATTAAACATTTTGAAATATTTATTATTAATTATATTGATAAAATATAAATATGAACGATTTCAGAAAAAATAGTATACATAATACGTCACGAAAGTGTTTTACTTGACTCAGCGAATTAAAATACACGGCCTACGGCCTCGTACTTCAAACAACCGCTTTGTCAAGTAAAGCATCACTTTCCTGACTTATTATGTAATATACTATTATCAAAACTATAAAAATGAGTAAAAGGAATAATCTGAAAGTTATAAATTGAGTATAATTTTGAAGGTGATTTACAGAATATAAAAATGGTAAGCGTCACTTATTTCCTCATGAAACGACTTTGAAGTTTAAGAAAATCACAGTGCAATAAGTTAGATAACAGCTTGTAAAATCGCATGCAAATGTAAAAACTTTGCGTTTACATCACAAAAATTACAGTTAGATATCAAAGCCGATAATGTTCTCAAGTATAATTTGATATAACATTTCTTCTAGTTCTGCAAATGATGACAAATTGCTCCAGATACGAGTAGAAAAATACCAGTAATACTTTGCTGTACTTATACGAAAGTTTTTGCGTGTTGAAATTCAATAAATCAAAGTGAGGTTGAGTCATGACTAATGAAAATCTTGATACGCCTCTGTGCAGCTTCGAAATCTTACTAAATCCCTCCACTTCAATCTTAAAATGGAAATAGTTTTTACTACTCGACAATCTTTGAATTTATTCCTTTTTGAAATATACATTTACACATTTAACAGGAAATCATAGTCCTGTTAATCAAACCGAGCTAAAACTTACCTTTATTAATTATTATTAAATTCTACTTAGATATATAATGGTTATTTTTCTATGATTGCTATGAAAAGTTGACAATTACGCTCTCATTTGTCATCGTAAAGTTGACGTTTTCTGTGGAACAATCGAAAAATATCTTTTTTGCGCGTCTCCAATGGCAAAGATATTAAATGCGCGCTTATTTCAATAGTTACTTGGAAAACAAACAAAACAGAAACTTGTGTATTGACAGTTAACAACGAATTGATTTTCAATACGCGTACGTTTTTGAATAATTTTAAGATGCAATCGTAGAAAAAATTATGTGTGTATCACGAGCGTAAAGTGTCTTTGTTCCTCATACACTATTGCAGATCTCGCCTTCGGCTCGCGCTGCAATTACCGTGTTCGAGTAACAAAGAATCATTTTACGCTCTTAATACACAAATAACTATTGTGTATTAAGAACGTAAAGTGGTTGTGTCAATATGAAAAGTTTCTGTGTTGATTGTATCCCTAGTAACTATTGTAAGTAAGCGCGCATTTAATATTTTCGAACGTGCGATAAAGTTATATTCCAATTGCTCCACGAAAATTGTCAACTTTACGATGTCAAATGTCAATTTAAGAACCCTGGTTCGAATCTCACAGCCGACAAACAATTTTCAGCATATTAAAACTACCCCTATTGCTTTTCCTCCACATACATCTTTGTGGCAATGATTTGACGGCTGGTAATCGCATTTCACACGAAGAAATATATCTGTTAGAACAATAAGCACAGACTAGATTTCTTCTTATTATTTTGTTAAAAAAATATTTCATTTTTGAGACATGTGGTAACGTGATTTTGGTTTAAAAAAAAACGTTAGGTTATGTTTTTATATATGACAGTTGTTGTTGTTTTACCTTGTATGACAAGTGAAAAAAAAAGAAATAAATGTGTGTTACAACAAATTTGTGTTGATATACAGGGTGTTTCAGGACTAGTGTAACAAACTTTAACAGCTTATTCCTGAGGTCATTTTGAGCCAAAAATGTCATATGAACATAGGTCCTATTCCTTCTAGTTACCAAAATACAAGAGGTTGAAGTTCTATAAATAACACGAAATTTTCAAATTTTTGTAATCAAGATCCTTTCGGAAAACAAAAATGTGCGCAAATAGGGGATGGGAAAGTTGGCTTCTATTTGGATATCTGTCTTGGTATTCTCTGGACGCATAACGGGCATTACCATTACATAATCCATAAATAAAAATCATATCTGCATATTCAGCAGTACTATAACCATCCATTATGAAACAATAATATAATCAAAAATACAACAATTTTTAATTAAGACAAATAAGGTACGACTTTTCAATACAATTCTTGTTTTCCGAAAGTATCTTGATTACAAAAATTTGAAAATGTCGTGTTATTTATAGAACTTCAACCTCTTGTATTTTGGTAACTAGAAGGAATAGGACCTATGTTTATATGACATTTTTTGCTCAAAATAACCTCAGGAATAAGCTGTTAAAGTTTGTTACACTAGTCCTGAAACACCCTGTATATATTAAGAAAGAAATCTGGAGACGGGTAGTCGAAGGATTTAACAACATCACTGCTACGGCAGAGTATCACACTCAGTAATGGGTAAAAAGCGTGATGATATATTTATTAATTTAATTTTTAAAATTCGAATTCCACTATAAATTGCTGTAATTGGAATTCAGTTCCTGAGCCTTTCAAACACGTGATCTTTACAAGCACACCCGTTTGTTATTAATTAATTTTAACGTTCCCAACTCTTTATAATTAAAAATATCACACCGTAGGGTATAAACTTTCAAACTGGTAAATTGATTCTTTTGAAACAGAACACCTAAACGCATGGTCCAGCCAGTCTCTCCAGCGAGAGAATAATGGTATATCCATCAGGTTTGCCTTGAATAACAGCGTCGACAGTAGGGCTAAAATAGGAACCACCCACCCTTATTTTGTGCTTTATGTGTAGGTGGTATTGTTCAGCGAAGAATGGACGCAGGCTATTGGAGAAAAATAAGACTTGCCAATAATAAAATATTAAATTTATCCACTATAAGCTGAATTAAATACTGTACGATGTACTTGTCTTAGCTTCATAACATACTAATACTATACAGTATTTTTGCGTTGGGGTAGGTGGCTCAGTGGTATCGAGTCGGCCTGTGGATCTTGAGAACCCTGGTTCTATCCCCACAGCTGACAAACAATTTTTACCAATTTAAAAAATCTACCTCTGTGGCTCCTCCTCCACTAATATCTTTGAAGGCCGTGATTTGACGGCTGGTAACCGCATTTCACGCGAAAAAATATATCTGCTTAGGCAGAGTGCCACACCCAGTAATGGGTAAAAGGCGTGATGATATATTTATTTTTATTTTTTAGTTGTAAAATCTATGCACTAAACTCTATTTCAAAATTTCGTAACTTTATCATTCTGTAATTAAATTAATTGCTAATTGTTGTAACTGGTATCCGATTGAGTGTTTATAATGGTGTGTTAGTGCCTACGTTGATGTATGGTAGTGAATGTTGGGTATGGATGAAGAAACTTGAACGGCGTATAACTGCTGTGGAAATGAGATATTTGCGGGGTGTGTGTGGATATACTAGAAGAGATCGTGTCCGGAATACATTGGTGTATGATAAATGTGAGATTGGGAAGAATGTTGTAAGAAGAGTGGGAATAAGTCAGTTGAGATGGTTTGGTCATGTAGAACGTATGTCGAATGACAGATTGGTGAAACAGGTGTATGTTGGTGAAAATGAGGGTGAAAGTTTGCGTGGACGGCCTGGGAACAAGTGGATGAATATGATTGAAGGGTTGTTGCGTGAGCGAAAGTTTCTGAGCGTGAAGAATAAACGAGCTTGTATGAAAATAATTATGAATGTGGTTGAAGCAAAAGTGGTGTGTCAGGATAGGAATGTTTGGAGAAAATTAATTGCGGGATAAATATGATGAATGAAGACAAGCGTATGATTCTTGATTTTAGATTAATTGGTTAGATGTTTTGAGTGTTTACCTGCAATTGTGCGGAGACGATCTTCAGAAACAAGCGCAGTGTACACTAGCGAATGGATGAATGTTTGTTGTGTGTTGATGGATTTTGGTTGTGAGAAAAGAAAGAGTTTGTATGGAGGAAGTGTTAATGTGGTCGAATCGAGTATCGTGTGTCAGGATGAGAATGTTGACGGGTTCGTGCTACCCCATTTAATGGGATATAGCGTGATGTTATGTATGTATGTATGTATGGTATCCGTTAGTACGGTGGTGTGGATAGCAATACGGAATTCGAATCCGGAGATCCCGAGTTCGAATCGCACTTAAGCTAAAAATTATATGAACTAACACACTGCGGCTCGGTGAGTGCGGACCCCGTACTGTAATTGGGATTAAGTTCCTGTTGTACAGCGTAACATAAATAAATAAATAGTCAAACATGTTAGTCTCTCGTTTGCTTCGTTTTGCCTGTCAGAGTCTAGTTTTATTATGAGTTATTTTTCGCGTAAACAATCGCGATCTGTTTCTGCAAATGTATAAAATTGCAATATAAGATCTGTGTCCATATTTTGATTATTTAAATTATTTGAAGATCAATTTAAAGTAACGTATTTTGTCAGTAAATATTTTGATAGAAAGTGAGTGTGTTTGGGAATGATACTCCCCATCTGGGTCCCGTCCATTAAAGGAAGATAGTTCATGGTATTAACACTGGTTAGTAACATAGGCTGTTAGCACAAGCTCTGTTTTTGTCTGTTTTAAGAGCAGTGTTTTTGGATGTTTTAGCTATCCCTAACATATTAAAATCGTGCTCTTAGAACACCCAAAAACAGAGCTTGTGCTACCAGCCATAGATATTATTTAATGAAGATATCATAATATTTTCTGAAATGAATTTCGTGTTAGGGATAATTATTTTTGTCCAAATTTATTTCTAATTTAGAGTAAAATGATGCCAATTCCTATTATCTTAATTGCAATTAACAATTAGAATTATCAATTAGAGGAACCGTCTTTATGTTATTATTATCACTTTCATATTTTTTGAATATTGTTGTTTTATAAAACATAATAATATATCTGTAGCAATTACAATTAAGACCAGATAACAGAACAAAAATATAAATTATTTCACATTGATTTACTTTTATTAATTTAAATTAAGTATTTTTGGTGCTAGTACCCATTAATACCTTAGTTAAACAGTGGCTATTAATTCTAATTGCTAATTGTAATTCTTCTTCTGATGGCACTACAGCCCAAATCGGGCCTGGGCCTACCAGACACACCGAGCCGCAGTTTTTACACTGCCGTACTGCCGGTTTTCGTAGTCGAATGCTACATTATTTAAGGCGTAAATGACTAGCTTATAGCGCCCGAGTGTGATAAATACATGTAACTGTATTTTTTATAATTTACGACAAATCATACATTGTCGACAGGCGGCTTCGAACTGACGAACCTGTGTTCGGATGACGTCACAGTATGTTAAGAGATGTGCCTTAACACGCTCGGCCACCGCGCCTGTTGTAATTACCAATTTGATATTTATGAAAGTAGATTTATGCCCTGTTTCATCAAAAATTTATTTTAAACTTGAATTAAATTAATAAAAACTAATTAAATGTATGACAGCCATGTCAAATATTCTATTTGATATTAAATTATCATTTGTTTTTATGTATTTAAACCAAGCTTGAAATTTAATTTTACTAACTTGCGTTCATAAAGAGTTCATTACGAAACCCAGTTCGTATCGAAAGAGCGTTCATTATGATGTGCAACATTGTGTTTGATAGTAGCGGGTGATATACTGAATCTATGAAACTGTGAACATCAACATTTCAATATAATCTCAAAATCTAAACAATTGCATGACTGCCAATAACAGTTTCCAACCCACAACTTTTTATATACAAATTGCCCTAAATTGACTTGATTTAAGGGGTAAGGCCACTCTAGACAAGGAAAAAAAGGGTCATTTTAAAGATTTTTTTTAACGAAATCTAAACGTGCTGCTTAAGAACTGATTTTGGATCTTTATTTAGTGCTCTTTAAACTTTATTTAAAATTTTTTTTTAAAGAAAATATTCAAAATTGTCGTCAGAAATTAAAAAAAATGGCGGATCGGGCGAAAACATTCCGGGAACAGCAATAGACCTGGATCAAAAAGGGATATGTTTTCTGAATCTCTGAGGTATACTCTAAAAAAATACGGGCTGGATTTTTAAAATTTTGATTTTTAACAAAATGGCGCACGTTGGAAAAAAAAGTTCATTATTCGGGACTAAATTTCTGTATAAAAACGAACATAAAAAACGAATGAAGCACTTTAAAAAAGCCCCCGTAGTTTTTGAGTATTTTATATCTAGAATAAGACATAAAAAGATTCAGCACGATCCATCAATTAGTATTTCAGATTTCTTTTCGCCCGATTTTGAAAATATGATTTCGAGAAAAACGCGTTTAAAATTTCGAGTCATATATATACATATATAAATGCTAGTACTAATAGATATATGCTTTTTTCCCTCTGAAATACTTCCGCGCGGCATTTAAATTAATTGTCCCTTATTCGTAAGGGTTTAAACTATAATTTAAGCAAATAAAAAAAAATGCATTTTTAAAAAATTTTAGAGTGGCCTTACCCCTTAAATGATCGCAGATTTGTTTTAATATTAATTTATTAAAGACACACAATAGAAAAAATTGTATAAATAACTTATCGCACTTTTCCTTTAGGAAACTCGCTTGCTGCTCGTTTTCTAAACTTGGACGCGCGCGAAAAAAACATGTTGTTGCTGAATATTACTAATAGTAATCCATTGTATTTTTTGTTAGTAAAGTTTGAACTGTGGCACTTTACTTAGATCTGCAGAAACGTAATAATTTTTCTTTAATTTTAGTAGAACGATTATTATCTTTAAGTGCATGTTGTAAGACCATAAATAAATGTGAAGTACGAACTACTTTAAACTAAGATAAAATATGAGATTTAACTTTAAACTAAAACAAAAAATATAGTAGAACAAAACAGGATAGACATAATTAATATTTATTGTCTCAAGTATGTGAAGCATAAAATCTAATTCGATCATAAACATACTAAAAGAATATTGTCAAAAGTTTTGTAAAAAAACTTGCATAAACAGAAGAACGATTATAGCACAAGAAACTGATATTTATAACATCATCATTATCCTATATGTGAGTCTATAAATTCTGCTGAAAAAAAGCATTTCCAAAAAATATACGCAGCCATTTTGTATCGCTAAGCTGGAAAAGTCAGGACCAATTTCCATCCCACAAAAAACCGTTGCGCACATCATGTAAATGTCCCTGTTCAGTAATATTAATGTGTTGAATTTATGCATAATGCACAAATATGGCCGCTTAAAGTTTTTCGTATAGGACGTTTTCCGCTGAGGCTCAGTTAATGCACCTATAAAAGTTTATACCTGCCGTGAAAACGCAGCTTTGCCCTTTATGGACGATAGGCACATTTAAACTCCTCCCAGTTCGACCAGAATAAAATTTTGTTTGTGTTACTGAAATTACATGTGGAAATTTATAAATAAATAAAGAAATATATCATCACGCCTTTTACCCATCACTGGGTGTGGCACTCTGTCTAAGCAGATCTTGGTAAGTGATATATTTTTTCGCGTGAAATGCGGTTACCAGCCGTCAAATCACGGCCCTCAAAGATATTAGTGGAGGAGGAGTCACAGGGGTATTTTTTTTTAAATTGGTGAAAATTGTTTGTAAATAAATAAATAAATATATCATCACGCCTTTTACCCATTACTGGGTGTGGCACTCTGCCTAAGCAGATCTCGGTAAGTGATATATTTTGTCGCGTGAAGTGCGGTTACCAGCCGTCAAATCACGGCCCTCAAAGATATTAGTGGAGAGAGAGCCACAGGAGTAGATTTTTAAATTGGTGAAAATTTGTTTGTCGGCTGTGGGGATCGAACCAGGATTCTCAAGATCCACAGGCCGACTCGATACCACTGAGCCATCTACCCCATTACATTGTTTGTCGGCTGTGGAAATTTGTAACCTTTAGAAAGTAACATTTTCTTCCCTTATTTCTGTATGGGGTAGGTGGTTCAGTGGTATCGAGTCGGCTTATGAGTTGGAACTCTCTGGTTCAATTCCCACAGACGACAAACAATTTTCACCATGTTAAAACTACTCCTGTGGCTCCTCCTTTATTAACATCTTTAGGGGCCGTGATTTGACGGTTTATAACCGCAAATAAATATATTACTTATAGAGATCTGCTACGGCAGAGTGCCACACCCAATAATGTGTAAGAGGCACGAAGAAACGATTGAAATTAATATTAAAATTAGATTAAAAGTTTAAATAAAAATTGCAGTGTCGTTGGTCAGGAATAGCAGTGGGCATACTGGCACAACAACCCACACAGAATATACCTTCATCCCGGATGATCCGGGCCTCGCGGTCAAACATCGCCTCCGGAGTCCCGGAACCCGGAACCCGGAGTTGGGATCACGAGCCTCGTTTGGGGTTGCGTTATGGTTCTGCTATTGACTTTAGTGGATGGAAATGTTATTTATTGTTTTGTTCAGAGAGATATTGAACGAGCCCTCGTAAATAAAGGGCGATTTCCATTGCCGAGATCTTGAATAGTAAGAGGAAGATTCTATCATAAACGTAAGCAATCTGTGAGAGGTTAATAGCGACCTGGTAACGTATTGGAAATGACAGAGGTCGACAACTGATTTTCTGTATATATTTATATCCAATCAAATGGAGTAGCACAAACCCCTGAAACATCCACCAACAAATTCATCAAAATATCACATTAGCTCATTCATTCCTCACACCCGAAATTCTCCATCACGTAATATACCCTCAATCACATTCATCCATTCTCTTCAGTATACCTATTTTATAAATCTTTCACTTATTCCAATTCCTCTATCAACGAATCTATAAAGAAATGAAGCATCATCCTGCGCTTTGGAAGAAAATTCTACACAATTGCTGTGAAATATTCATATATAATATAACAAGTAGTATAAAAATTGCTGAAAATATTATCTGTCAATTTTCATACGAGTTGTATTCGGCTTGAGAATTTACCAAACAAAAGTTAATTAACAAGAATAGTTAGGTATTTATTTACTTATTACAGTTATGAAAATTTTGAATATGAAATGTACACTGAAAATTTTTTTTTAATTGACGTTTGCGAAAATATTGAAAATATCATTTGTTCAATCCTGCTATTGAAACATGTTATTTCTAACTTGGATACAAACCTTGAAACCCTTTGTTTTGTCCACTGAAGGTATTTCTATGGCAACGGGTGAGTGAAAGTAGTGAGCGAAAGTACTTTCAGCCACTTACTTGTCATTACAGAAAATAGGAATAAACTACAAGTTTTTTTGAAAATTATTTATTTATATGAAAGTGCACATTGCAATTATTGAAAACAGGGTGACTTACGCCAGACATGCCAGCAACTAAAAATGGATCCATCTCAGTAGCTCCCGCAGTATATTCTGGTGCCTCTACTTCTACACGAATTTTATTACTTGTATATTTTTTTATTGCATCCACTCACGAAATTTTTTCATCTCTTTCAAATATCTTCCTTTTGATTTCTCAGGCAATAATTGAAACGTAGCGGCATCAGCTTCTTTTAAAATAATTTCTGGTATAGTAACATCGTCATATTCTTCCATTTTCTCAATTATTAATAATATTTTCACAATGCAACGGTAAATTATTTGACATTCGCAAATATTTATTTATATTTAAACAAACGAATCTTAATATTTTTTAAATATTTCAATAGCAGAATTGAACAAAACGCTATACATCACTCGAGAAGAAACGAATTCGCTCACTTATGTGCCTTTGACTGACACATGCGTGAGCGAAATTCTTAGTTTCTTCTCTTGTAATGTAATATACTATTATTTTATTCGTAACCAAGGATATTAATAACAGTGGTATTTCCGATCAAATTTCTCTAGTGATGAATTTCCGACGAAATGTACATTTCATTGGTTCATTTTCAAACAAATTCGTGATCCTATTGGTTGACAGTGACGTGTGGTGAATTCTCTATGTAAGAACAGTAAACGAATTAAAAAAAAAGAAAATAAGTGTCGCTTAATGCTTGTTTGAAAGTGAATTTCACACAATTATAGTTAAACACTAATATAAGGGTTAAAAGTAGTATTTTATGAGAGAATGGGAAAGTTGAATATTTTCTACTAGTAGTTTTATAAAATAAATAAAACAATTTAATGATAGAAGACAGACAAAATAATACATCTATCGCATTATGTTTAAAATTTGTAAATCTTTCACTTAGTAAAAAATTGTTTGTCGGTTGTGGGAATCAAACCCAGCTTCTCAAATCCACCACTGTGCCACCTACGCCATACAAATTTTAAGTGCTAAATGGTATATTTTTTTTAAGTTTAAGATTCACTGGTTAAAATTAAAATTGTCTACTATTTATTTATTTATGCTACCTTATAGAACAGGATCTTAATCCCAATTACAGTACAGGTTTCGGATTCACCGATCCGCACGGTAAAGTACGAGTAGATTATAGTTACATAATTAATAGTTATTTATTGTATAAGTGTTTTAGGTGACATTTTTCCACGAAAGATAATTTAATTATCTTGAGTGGATAATGCGCAACTAAAACACGAATACAATATAACATTTTATCGACAATCAAAACTTTTATTCAAAATTAATTCATTTTACAAAATATCATTTCTTAATTTATCAAATTCTAGATACGTGCTGTTAAAAAAATGGATTACTGTGGCATTTGTTGCTATGACAGGATGTTTGTTTATCGTTTGTTACATTGAAAAAATTTATGAATTTGATGAAAAATGGAAGAAATTGACTCTATTCCTACAGAAGTTTTTGAAGCAACTCGGCGTTTATTGCCAGCAAAGCCTAAGGAATTGTATGAAAAAGAGTTTACTGAATTTAAGAGCTGGAGAGAAAAACGGAGAGTAAGGGTAATAAATGAAGAAGTCATGCTTTCATATTTCTATAAAATCAAGAAAAATTATGCGGTTTCATCAGCGTAGTCTAAGTATTCCATGTTGAAGGCTACTATAAAAGTTAACGAAAATATAGATATTTCAAAATATAGCAAGCTGACAGCTTATTTGAAGAGTGAATGTAAGGGATACAAACCGAAAAAAGCAGCCGTTTTGGAAAGAGAACATCAAATTAGATAAAACGAACAATGATTTAAGTTTTAATATAAATGTAAATAGAGCTAATATCATTAAGTTGTGTGATTATTAAAGGTAATCATACCTGTAGTTTTTGACTAAAGTTAATTTATATTATGACAGAAAAATTCTGATGACGCCTGGATTCGAACCAGGGACCTTCCGCATACCGGGCAGAGATGCTAACCGCTACACCACGTCACCTGTGTTCGAAATATGGCATCAACTGAATTTTTCTGTCATAATATAAATTAACTTTAGTCATAAATGTAAATGTTAATATTAATAAGTAATTCAATAAATTTGACTGATTTCTGTGCATTATTCCTTCATTCTTTTAACAGTGGAATAAAATTACTTTATTCCACTAGTGTATAATTAGTCCCTTTATACAGTTGCAATAAGCACAAATAAATGCATATTATGAGTTGATTGTGGATAAAAAAAATTAAGTAGAATATGTTATGTGCTGCTCTTTGTCACTTTTCTTTCATACATCTCATTCTATCCAATGGCTTTACAGAGCATACTGAAGCCTGCACGACACCTTCCATCAGTGACGTAAACTCGTAGACTCTTAGCTCCGGAGCTCCGGAGCCGGTGTTTGAAACACAGCCCGGAATATTGTTTGCGGGCGGTGAACGGAAATTGCGCGCGTTTTCACAATTTACGACCGCGTGTGTGTTGTCTATCCACTCGGCGTGAACGTTGAACAACAGAATCACGCTAGCTCCGGACGTATCCGGGCATTCTGGAGACTCCAGGGCTCCGGGGATATCAACCATAGCGAGGTACTAGACTGGAGAGGAATTATCAGTGGAAGTTTTAATTGTAAGTGACACAAAATAGTTTTAAAGTGTTACTACAAAATATTGCTGTTTCTAAATTATTAAGATTCTATTAAAAATTGAAATATATGCAATTAAGATATTTACAAATTTTTATATACGACTAACTAATAATATTATCATTATATATGCGTTTTTTGCTATATAATGCTATATATTAATAATGAGTCGGGAATAATGGTCATTATTCCCGCTCGTGAACCAATCAAAATGCTTAAAACATGGATCATTGTTTTATTGTGCCATCGGAACAGTGTTGCCATAGCGACTCGTTGCTAAGTTCCCTGTTGTTAACGAATCGGAAACACACAAAACGAAATCATCGTTGAGAAGTTGTCAAAAACGGTCTTGCAAATTGTGTTAAATAATTGTGTTTAACTGTAATTGAAAAATGGACAGTATTACAGAAGACAGTATATCTTCTACACCACCAGAAATAACGAAAATCGCTGATGCTACTACATATGGTTTATTACCGCAAAAGTCAAAAAATTTCTATGACAAAGCATACCAAAGTTTTATGAACTGGCGTATTAAAATGAAGACAAATTCGTATTCAGAAAATGTATTGTTGGCATATTTTACTGAATTAGGTGAAAAATACAAATCATCTTCATTATGGTCTTTTTACTCCATTTACTCATTTCAATTAGATGTAAATTTATTATGTAAATAGATGTAAAATTAATAGATAATAAATAATATAAAAATTGACTAATTTTTATTAAATTAGTCGTATATGTTAGTCGTATATAAAGTATAGTATACAACTCGCTATAATGGCTATTATTACCTCGGATGATTACAACCCTTGCTCGCTCCGCTCGCTCGGGTTGCAAACTTCATCCTCGGGAATAAGAGCATCCATTATAGCGTCGTTGTATAATATACTATTATTCATTACTGTAACCTATTAATCCAGTGGCATAAAAACTTTTGCTTCAAGTAATGTACAATTATTTTTACGTATTTTGAAAAAAATAAATAAATATTTCATCACGCCTTTTACCCATTACTGGGTGTGACACTCTGCCTAAGCAGATCTCAGTAAGTGATATATTTCTTCGTGTGAACTGCGGTTACCAGCCGTCAAATCACGACCCTCAAAGATATAATTACTCGACTAAAGTTAATTTATATTATAACAGAAAAATTCTGATGACGCCTACATTCGAACCAGGGACCTTCCGCATCCCGGGCAGAGATGCTAACCGCTACACCACGTCACCTGTGTTCGAAATATGGCATCAACTGAATTTTTCTGTCACAGTGTCTAAGCGTAGCTTCGTTCCGAGAGACTCCTATATAGGCATTGACAACCGGGTTCGTCTACAGTGACACAGTTTTTGATTTTAAATTTTAAGGGAATCATACCCAATCTGCCCGGTATGCGGAAGGTCCCTGGTTCGAATCCAGGCGTCATCAGAATTTTTCTGTCATAATATAAATTAACTTTAGTCAAAAACTACAGGTATGATTACCTTTAATAATCACACAACTTAATAATATTAGCTCTATATAATTACTCATTTACTTAGTTAACATACAAATCTATAAAGTGTCTTTTACCATAGAAGTTGTAAATAAAAACTTATTTAAAAGTTAGTAATTTAAATGTATAAATAAAACCGTACCGACCTCAATCTTAACTGTCTTTTCACTTTTCACTCATTTTCCTCCTCTCTTTCTCTCTATTCTCCACTCCTGCATTATGTCCGCACTCGCAGGTGAATGTCAACCCCCGCAGCGGTGTAATCTCCCGGAGTTACAGGGCTCTTCTTTAGCGACCATTCGCGCGGAGTCGTTTCGCAAGAATATCACTACCTAAGATAATTTACAGAAAGAGTTCTAAGGGGGAGAAGGATATAAACTAGAGAGAACATATTTGTGTTTGCTTCAATTTGCAAATGCTGACGTTAGTAAGAAATGAAAAGTACATTTTTTATTAATTAAATAAATAAAATAAATATACCGCAAGTTTTTTTTATCAGTAAGCATAGGGATATGTCATTACTAGAGATGGGCGAATATCAAATTTCTCGAATTCGAATATCGAATACGAATATTAATCAGATCTCGAATATTCGAATATTCCTAAAATTATTAATAATTATTTAATTGTCCTTTTCATTATTTGAATGAAATTGTTAAAGTGAAACAAAAAGTACAAACAAAAAAGAAAAAGACGAAAACTTCAAATTTAAGGTGAAACGTACGGGCTGATGTTGGCGAAAAACAAATTTGAAATATGGTACGTCCTCATGGTTTTGAAACAAAATATCTTTGTTATTAATAACTTCAAAGTATTGTAGTAGCTTTAAGTTTATGTACAAATGATAAAGAAAAACATAGTCAAAAATTGAGGTTCACATATGGCACGATATGCGAGGTATTCGAATGTTCGCTATACTGACGTTAATATTCGAAAATCGCGAATATCGAATAATGTCAATATTCGCGGCATTCGACTATTCGCGGATGATATTCGCCCATCTCTAGTCATTACCATAGTTACAGTTACAAAGTTTGACAGCAATGCGTTAGAGCGTTTATTTTAAAAGTAAACATAGGGAAAATAATATTGCTGTCATCTATAGTTGTCAAAGTGATAAAATTGTCCTCTTCCAAAATCAGACCGGGTTAATAGGAGATCAAATAGTGAGGCGTTTTTATATAAATGGAAATTTAAATGGGGAAAATTATTTAGAGTTGTTACAAGAGAGAGTAATATTGAGTAAATATTGAGGAAGTGTGGTTTCAACAAAATGTACGAAATTATCTGCACCGGATATTCCTCCAACGATGGATAGGACGAGGTGCAGAAGTGGAGTGCCTGCAAGGTCACCAGATCTTGTGCCAAACGATTTTTTTTCTTTAGGGCCACTTAAAAAGTAAATTTTATAATGGTGGTAGAATGAGTGTAGAACAATTAAAACATAGAATTAGTGTTGCATCGCATGAGATTCCTCCAGAGCAAATAAATAATGCTATAAATTCATTTTATAATCGTTTATGCTATTGATTACAGGTTAATGGAGGTAATTTTGAACAGTTATTAAATTAAAATTCCTATTTAAACTAATGTAATTTAAAGTAACTAAAATTAATTTATTTTGTTTAAACTGAATATGTTTCTTTTATTATAATAGACTATTACATTTCAATGCATTCCTGAAAATGTTATTTTCCCTATGTTTACTTTTAAAATAAACGCTCTAATGCATTGCTGTCAAACTTTGTAACTGTAACTATGGTAATGACATAGTCCTATGTTTACTGATAAAAAAACTCCCGGTCTTTTACCTCTTACTGGGTGTAGCAGCCTGCCATAGTAGATCTTGGTAAGTGATATTATTTATGATTATTTAGATTTTAGTGAAGGGGACGCCACCGGGGTAATTTAAATATAATGTCGTCTGTGGAAATCAAATTCGAGTTCTCAAATCTATAGGTCAATTAAATAATAATTATTTATATATCTACGCAATGAAATAACATTTTAAGTACGCCAAATACTTGTAAAATTATTTGTGAATTTTGCATCTTTGATGGTAATAATTATAATAGTTTAAAAACCTTTATTACGCTATTGTTAGATATTTTTATTCAAATGTCATTTCGAAGTTTTCTACAAATGTAGGTAATTGTAGCTTGAGTGAGATTCGAATTCTCAAACTGTCATTTGTAGTGCACTAATTGATAATTGCAATTGCTAATTGAATGCAGCTTAACAAACAAATAAATATCAAGTAGTAATTAACTATAATTCGGCAATTGCAGATCTTTTACTGACACAAACACGTATATATTTCTAAGATGTTCTTCTAATTGCCAAAGAGTAAATCTATTAACTTATAAAACATTTTCTTCTTTCCTGTTCAATTTTACATCCACCCTGTTACTTTGCGGAACATTTGTGGCCATAATAAATGATTAAAACAAAAAAAACATGAAACAAAAACTCTGCGTTTATGGTCACAAGCGACAGAAACATAAACTTTATGTTTAAGAAAATCGTGAGAAAAAATGCTTGACATATATAAGGATAAAGCTGACTGCAGACTTAAACATGACTTATATACTTGCACAAAAAGTATAATTTGCGACACATAAATGCTACAAGCTACAAAAGAAACAACATTTGATGTTTGCGTGACTACGAGAAGTTGGGTTTGAGCATCATGGACGAAGAAGTTTTCTTTATATTTCGCAACAGACTTTTTTTTAAACTATATTTTAATTATATATACAGGTGAGTCTTAAAGACAAAGTATTACATCACAATTAACAATAAATAATTATGACTTTATAAAAAGTTTCTATATGTGTCATAAATTAGTATATTTAATACACTAAAACTTCCATATGAAGAAAATGTTTTTATTTCTTATAATAAAAAAGTTAAGGAAGGTTCGTCTTTCCAGACTCATCCTGTATATAAGATAAATTAACTTTTCTTAAATGCAACAATCAATAAGTAATATTATTTTACTACATGTAGATGAATCAAGATTTATCAAAAGTTAATTGAAGCATGAATCTAAAAATTAAATGAATTTGAGGACAGGAGCTTATATGAAAGTAATTATGAATGTGGATGAAGTCTGATTTGTTGGAGATTAATCTAGGGATTTAGTAGTATGATTAAAGATTTAGTGCATGAATGAAATATGTTTTCTATGAAAGGAATTATGATTGTGGATGAAACTAGATTAAGGGATGTTGTGATGAAATTTAAGATGAAAGATTGCGTGAATTATTTACGAGTAAATTGTATAAACATAATGGAAAAAATCTGATGTGGACACCACATGACTTCCTTGTACGCGTATTAAACTATAGATATTTTTTAATTGCACATATTTGACATTAAATCTTTTATTTTTTGTTTTAATCCATAGCAAACTTATTTTTTTTTTAAATAAAAAAATATATAATATTTAAATTTAGATATCTTGTTTATGCAAAAAGCTAATTTAAAATTTTTAATGTGCTAGACGCAGAATTTAATTTTCTAAAACTTTTATTTACAGCATTTATTTCTAAAATTAAAATAATACCAATTTTTTCAAGGAAAACTGTTAGCAGCTTCATGTAATGTGCCACTTACGGTTAGTCTATTTTAACCAAAATCTATTATATTATTTCCATTGATATAGTAGTCTTATATACCAACTTTGGAAAGTTTTAAATTATATTTGAATATAGTTTTTCATGAAAATCTATTATTGGCTTTAAGTAAAGTACCACTTCCGGTAGTTGTATAATGACCAAAAAGGGAGGTGCACAACTAGATGTTATAACAGTCCTAAATATAAAGTTTCAATTTTCTACGGCTTACTGTTTTTGAGTTATGCGAGATACATACGTACGTACGTACGTACGTACAGACGGCACGACGTAATTAGTCAAAATGGGTTCAGGGAGGGCCAAAATACCTATTTCCGCTGAAATCTGAGAACCGAAAATTTTCGCGATTACAATACTTCCTTTACTTCGTACAAGGAAGTAAAAAGATGAGATGAACTAATATAAAAAGAATTATGAATGTAGATGAATCCAAAGAAACAAATGATGAAAGTGAGGGTGAGAGATTGCGTGAATGAAAATTTGTTACGTGATTGAAATATGATCTTTATAAAAATAATTGTAAATAAATAAATATATCACCACGTCTTTTACCCATTACTTGATATATTTCTTCGCGTGAAATGCGGTTACCAGCCGTTAAATCACGGTCTCCAAAGACGTTAGCGGAGGGAGAACCACAGGGATAGATTTAATTTGATGAAAATTGTTTGTCGACTGTGGGAATCAAACCCTGGTTCTCAAATCCACAGGCCGACTCGATACCATTGAGCCACCTACCCTTAAAAAGAATTATAAATGACGATAAAGATAGATTTCTCGAAAATTAATTGCAGGATTCATATACGAAATAAATTATGAAAGAGAAACTGAAAAAAAATGTAGCAATATTATTTAAGCTTTGTTGCGTATTTTGCGAATGAATATATAAAATTCATGATGGAAAATTGAATAGACAATCAAAGAATAAATGAATAAATATTGTAACAGAGCCGCAGTTTTTACACTGCCGTACTGTCGGTTTCTTTAGTCAGATTATTTAAGGCGTATAAGTGATAAATACATAAACGAACTTATATTAAATTTGTATCATTTTATTTTGTTTTTATTTTATGTTTACAGTTTATTATAAACATAATTTTCCCGAGTCGTGGCACCATCTTCTGTAGTGATGAAGACCATCTTCAAGGAAAAACCGTCCTCCAGGAATACAAGTCACCATCTTTAAAGATGATCCTGTTCTCCGGATCAAGATGTTAACTTCAACATCGATTAGAAGATAAAAAATCTGATGTGGACACCACATGACTACCTTGTACGCGTATTAAACTATATATATTTTTTTAATTGCACATATTTGACATTAAATCTTTTATTTTTTATTTTTTGTTCTAATCCATAGCAAACTTAATTATTTCCTTTCTTTTATAGTTAAGGATAAGCCTGGTAAGCTACCTTAACTTCTTCTTCTTTTACTGAGAGAACCCTATTTCTTTTATCTTTTGTTCTAATGAGGAATAAATGGGCTAAATTTGATGAATGTAAGTTTGGTACGTGGAATGTTAGGGGTATAAATGGAAAAGAAAATGAATTGGTGAATATAATGCGTGTGTATAATGTAGATGTTTTGTGTGTGAGCGAGACAAATAGGAAAGGCTGTAATGAAGAAGAGGTAGATGGATTGTTTTGCTTGTGGTCGGGTGTTGCAGAGAATGAACGGGCAAAACATGGTGTAGGAGTGCTTGTTAGTGAAAGGATGATACCGTTTGTAAGAGATTATAGTTGTATTTCATCGCGAATTCTTTGGCTGAGACTTAAGGTAGGCTTTCATAGAATCTTCGTTGTGTCAGTTTATGGCCCAACTGAATCCGAAAGTGATCTTGAGAAAGATCAATTTTGGAATTTGTTAGATAGTGTGATTGATTCGTGTGATCCAGGTGAAAAAGTTATCGTATGTGGTGATTTGAATGGTTGGGTGGGAGTAAAGAGAAGCATGTCTGGGAATGTATTGGGTAAATATGGTGATGTGAGAGTGAATGAAAACGGTAGGAAAATAGTATCCTTCTGCTTAGAGCTAAATCTTTTCGTTTCCAACTCTGTCTTTAAACATAAATTAGCTCACTTGTATACATGGGAGAATGTGAGGGAGAATAGGCGGAGTGTGATTGATTTTATTTTGTATGATGAACGACTAAGAAGTTTAGTTGTGGATACGCGTGTGAAGCGTGGGGCTGAATTGGGTACGAATGATCATTATTTGGTGATGTCGCGTATACGTCTGGATAAATGTTGGCGAATGAGGGTAAAAGGCACCGAAAAAATGTTTCGTGTGAAATCTAGTGTACTACAGAATGAGGAAATTAGAGATATGTTTGTTGAGAAAATAAATGAATCTTTGCCTGTATGGGAGCCTAATTTTGAATGCAGCATAAATGATGTTTGGTTGAAATTTAAGGATACAGTTCTTAAATGTGCAAAAGAAGTTTGTGGTGAATCCAGATTAGGCTCTTGTCCAAGGAATGCATGGTGGAATGACGAAGTGAAAGAAGCAATTGAAGAGAAAAAGAGAGCGTATTTGCGATTTCTACATGTAAAAGATGTGCCTGGAAGTTTACGTGATGAATGTTTGCTAGAATATAAAAGGTTAAATAAACATGTTAAGAGAGTAGTGAGAGAAAGTAATTCGCGTTTTGATGATTTGATGAGTGAAAGAATGACGAATGATTTTACTATGAATAAAAGAATGTTTTGGTTGAGTGTGAAGAGATTGAGAGGTGGTAATGTAAGGCGCGGTGGCCGAGCGTGTTAAGGCACATCTCTTAACATACTGTGACGTCACCCGAGCCAAGGTTCGTCAGTTCGAATCCGCCTGTCGACAATGTGTTATTTGTCGTAAAATATAAAATACAGCTACATGTATTTATGACACTCGGGCGCTATAAGCTAGTCACTTATACGCCTTAAATAATGTAGCATTCGACTACGAAAACCGGCAGTACGGTGTAAAAACTGCGGCTCGGTGTGTCCGGTAGGCCCAGGCCCGATTTGGGCTGTAGCGCCACAGATGAATGTAAGGGCGGTAAAAGCGATTAAGAGTGCGAATGGTGAGTTATTGTGGAATGAATTAGACGTTAGAAATAGATGGTGTGAGTATTTTAGAGGTTTATATGGTAGCGTAAATGGATCGAATTGTTGTAGTGAAAATTCAAGAGAAAATGTTAGAAGTGATGAATGGGATATAGATAAAAGTGATGTTAGTTTTGCATTGTTACGTTTGAAGAATGGTAAAGCTCCTGGTTTGGATGGTATAACGAATGAGATGTTGAAGTATGGTGGTGAGAGATTATTTGATTGGTTAGTTTATTTATTTAGATTTTGTTTGAAACTGTGTGTAGCTGCTGATGATTGGAAACGTGCTATCATTTGTCCTTTATTTAAGGGCAAAGGTAGTTCGAGTGATTGTACTAATTTCCGTGCGATAAGTTTGTTGAGTGTGGTAGGGAAGTTGTACGGGAAGATTCTTATTCACAAGGTACGATCCTTAACAATCTCCAAGTTGAGTAATATGCAAGGTGGATTTTTGCCTGAGAGAGGGTGTGTAGATCAATTGTTTTCTCTTCGTATGATTGTTGAGAAATCACTTGCTAAGAACAAGAATGTGTTCTGTGGCTTTCTCGATCTTAAAAAAGCATATGATAGTGTTCATCGAGTTATTCTGTGGGATGTACTTCTAGAGTACGGTATAAATGGTAATTTGTTGGGAGCGATTCGTGCATTATACGAAGATAGCGAGGCTGCGGTGAGAGTTGATGGTAGATTGAGTGATTGGTTTCCTATAGATGTTGGCGTGAAACAAGGTTGTGGGATGTCCCCGTGGTTGTTTAATTTATATATGGATGTGTTGTTACGAAAGTCGCTGAATGGGGCGGATGGTGTACGTATTGGTGGCAGTGTAGTGCCTGCGTTAGCTTATGCGGATGATGTAGTTGTAATGGGTGAATCTGAAGAACAATTGAGAAGAATGATTCTAAGTATAAATGAAGTAGGAAAAGGTTTAAATCTATTACTGAATGTTGATAAATGTAAAGTGTTAGTGTTTGAGAAGAGTGATTTGGTGACTGATTGCAATGTTTCGGTGAATGGTGTGAGATTGGGTCAAGTAAATGAGTTTGTATACTTGGGGAGTGTGTTTTCGAGGGATGGACGTATTGATCGAGAGATTGAAAGAAGAGTATCTGCTGGATGTAAGATATTGGGTGCTCTGGGAACCTTTACTCGGAACGTGAATGTATCCAGAGATGCTCGATTAGGTGTTTATAATGGTGTGTTAGTGCCTACGTTGATGTATGGTAGTGAATGTTGGGTATGGATGAAGAAACATGAACGGCGTATAACTGCTGTGGAAATGAGGTATTTGCGGGGTGTGTGTGGATATACTAGAAGAGATCGTGTCCGGAATACATTGGTGTATGATGAATGTGAGATTGGGAAGAATGTTGTAAGAAGAGTGGGAATAAGTCAGTTGAGATGGTTTGGTCATGTAGAACGTATGTCGAATGACAGATTGGTGAAACAGGTGTATGTTGGTGAAATTGAGGGTGAAAGTTTGCGTGGACGGCCTAGGAACAAGTGGATGAATATTATTGAAGGGTTGTTGCGTGAGCGAAAGATTCTGAGCGTGAAGAATAAACGAGCTTGTATGAAAAGAATTATGAATGTGGTTGAAGCAAAAGTGGTGTGTCAGGATAGGAATGTTTGGAGAAAATTAATTGCGGGATAAATATGATGAATGAAGACAAGCGTATGATTCTTGATTTTAGATTAATTGGTTAGATGTTTCGAGTGTTTAACTGCAATTGTGTGGAGACCATCTTCAGAAACATGCGCAGTGTACACTAGCGATGGATGAATGTTTGTTGTGTGTTGATGGATTTTGGTTGTGAGAAAAGAAAGAGTTTGTATGGAGGAAGTGTTAATGTGGTCGAATCGAGTATCGTGTGTCAGGATGAGAATGTTGACGGGTTCGTGCTACCCCATTTAATGGGATATAGCGTGATGTTATGTATGTATGTACTTAATTAAAAAAAAAAACCAAAAATATATAATATTTAAATTTAGATATCTCGCTTATGCAAAAGGCTAATTTAAAAATTCTTAATATACTAGACGCAGAATATAATTCTCTAAAACTTTTATTTGCAGCATTTATTTCTAAAATTAAAATAATACAATTTTTTTCATGGAAAACTGTTAGCAGCTTCATGTAATGTGTCACTTCCGGTTAGTCTATTTTAACCAAAATCTATTATATTATTTCCATTAATATAGTAGTCTTATATACCAAATTTGGAAAGTTTTAAATTATATTTGAATATAGTTTTCATGAAAATCTATTATAGGCTTCAAGTAAAGTACCACTTCCGGTAGTTGTATAATGACCAAAAAGGGAGGTGCACAACTAGATGTTAAAACAGTCCTAAATATAAAGTTTAAATTTTCTACGATTTACCGTTTTTGAGTTATGCGAGATACGTACGTACAGATGGCACGACGAAATTAGTCAAAATGGATTCAGGGAGGGCCAAAATACCTATTTCCGTTGAAATCTGAGAACCGAAAATTTTCGCGATTGCAATACTTCCTTTACTTCGTACAAGGAAGTAAAAATGCATTGGTAAATTGAACTTAGGTCTTATATTATTAATTTTCTTTTGTATATTAGATTTTTATTTATTGTTTTTATTTAATTTTTACAGTTTCTTGTTGCATGCAGTTCTCCGTATTAATGTTCAACAATGAAATCAATCTACAAAAAGATCGTCATCTACAAGGAGTCTCTCAGACTACTAGGATCCTCTGAAGCATCATCAAAATTATTCCCTTTCTTCCCAAGTTTTATATATTATTTAAATTATTTACGATAAAATGTACTAAATATATCAATATTTATATTACATAGCAAACAACTCATTCAATTGTTAATAAAAAATATGTTATTGTTAATTAAAATATATATGGAATTAATATTCCAAAGTTTTATATATTATTTAAATTATTAACAATAAAATGTACTATTATATCAATATTTATATTACATAGCAAACAATCCATTCAATTGTTAATAAAAAATAAGTTATTGTTATTTTAAATATATTTGCAATTAATATTCCAATGTTTTATATATTATTTATATTATTAACAATAAAATGTACTAAATATATCATTATTTATATTACATAGCAAACAATTCATTCAATTGTTAATAAAAAATAAGTTATTGTTAATTAAAATATATATGGAATTATTGTATTAAATATGTATTATTTTAATTAATGCTTTAGTTATATTAATAAATAATTTAAAGTTACCTTCTGTCATTTTTTATTTATCCATTCCCATATGTCTAGTAAAGGTACAATAAGATATAAGAAATAATAAAAAATAATAGTTTTTTTTTCTCTTAAAACAATAGGAAAACATTCGATCATATTGTATTTAAAAGTGTTTAAAATTTTAAATTTTTGAATTGCCGCAGACAAAATTATTATTTTTTTTTACTTGAAATAATACCGGTAGTGGCATCTAGCGTCTAAAACAAAAACTAAAACGTAGTATTAGGAGGTAGCCTCCTCAATATTCTGCTGCCCTGATATAAACTCGCATCTGGCTATTCCAAGCCAACACCGTGTCGGTGTGAATTTGAGAGTGGATTGGTACACCAATAAATACATAGGTACAAAAGTACATGCAATGGCGCCACCAGTACCAGTGGCAAAAATTTAAACTAAAATATTACATTTATAAATAATTAACGATTTCCGCTGATAATAACGATATTTTGAGTAATATTTTAATGAAAACGTGTTTATTATGCTAATCTAAACATCTTTTACCTGAAACATTTCTCTCTACAACGTATAGTTTCAGACATATAAATAACTACTCTTAAAGTAAAATATCTACCCTACTAATGAATATTTTGGCCTCGTTCCCGGTTCCGCATCGAATATAAAGCCCTAGAACATGTATGCAAAATTTCAGCGCGATCGGAGATACTTTAATTTAGAAGGAAATCAGATCTTCGAATTTTGTTGTGTGATTTCAGTGGCGTCACCACTTTATGTGTCGAAAATTTGAACTAACAATAAAGTTCAAATATTAGCAATTTCCATCGAAACTAGGCATTATTTGAAAAATTCTTTCAACTAAAAGTTGATTCTTCTTTTATTCTCTACAGCTTTTGGTTGAAACGTTTTTCCCTACGACCCTTAATTTCGGAGATATAAAAAACCACCCTTAAAGTGAATTATCTATTATACTAATACAAATTTAGGGAATTTTCATTGAATATACATTTAGCCTGAGGTCCTAGAAGCTTAATAAAAATTTTCAGCGAAATCGAAGCTTTATTATTTGTAAAAAATAATAAAAATTGAGATAATAATGTTATCTCCCTAATTCGATACCGTTGATTTAGAAAATTCTAGTTAAAAAATTATTTGGGCCTTGGTTTTTGGGTAAATTACTAATTAATGTTTTAAAAATTCTTATAGGATGGATGTCAAACTAATATGAACCTTAAGTAAATATAATTTAAGATTTAATATCGCATACAAAACCGTAACACAACTGCAAAACAAACATGATAGTTTTTTAAGTTTATTGCCAAATCTAGAAAGTATTTGATAAAATCTTTCAAATAAAAGATAAATATTATTTTATTCTCTACAGCTTTTGGTTGAAACTTTTTTCTCTACAACCCTTAACTTTGGAGATACAAGAAACCACCCTTAAAGTGAAATATCTACCCTACTAATGCCAATTTTGGGGTCGTCCGCGGATTTCGCATCGAATATGACGTCGTAGAACATGCATGCAAAATTTCAGCGAAATAGCATATATCGGTACAAATTAGGCGTTTCAAATCGATGGACTAACCCCTTGCCATCTGATTTCCTTCTAAATTAAAGTATCTCCGATCGCGCTGATATTTCACTTTAAGGGTGGTTTTCTGTATCTCCGAAGTTAAGGGTTGTAGAGAAAAATGTTTCAACCAAAAGCTGTAGAGAATAAAATAATAAGCTACTTTTATTTGAAACATTTCATTAAAAAACCTTATAGTTTTGAAAAAAATTAAAAAAACTATTGCTTTATTATGAAGTTCTGTTCCTGGTATTGTATTCGATTTTTTATCTAATGTTTCATGTATTTAGGGTCCACTTTAGTTTGACATTCTTCCTATTGTGATAAATAAAATATTAATTAGAAATTTACGCAAAATCTATGGCTTAAGTAATTTTTTCAGTAGAATTTTCGAAATCGACGATATCTATTTAGGGAGATAACGTTGTTAGCTCAATTTTTTAATTTTTTTATTATTAATAAAGTTTCGAATTTTGTTGTGTGATTTCAGTGGCGTCACCACTTTATGTGTCGAAAATTTGAACTAACAATTACGGTGAAATATTAGCAATTTCCATCGAAACTAGACATTATTTGAAAAATTCTTTCAAATAAAAGTTATTTCTTTTTTTATTCTCTACAGCTTTTGGTTGAAACTTTTTTCCCTACAACCCTTAATTTCGGAGATATAAAAAACCACCCTTAGAGTTAATTATCTTTCATACTAATGAACATTTTGGGGATTTTCATTAAATATACGTTTAGCCTGAGGTCCTAGAAGCCTAATAAAAAATTTCAGCGAAATCGAAGCTTTATTATTTGTAAAAAATAATAAAAATTGAGATAACAACGTTATCTCCCTAATTCGATATCGATGATTTAGAAAATTCTAGTTAAAAAATTATTTGGGCCTTAGTTTTTGGGTAAATTACTAATTAATGTTTTAAAAATTCTTATAGGATGGATGTCAAACTAATATGAACCTTAAGTAAATATAATTTAAGACTTAATATCGCATCAAAATTGTAACACAACTGCAAAATAAAAGTGATAGTTTTTTAAGTTTCTTTCAAAATCTAGAAAGTATTTGATAAAATCTTTCAAATAAAAGATAAATATTATTTAATTCTCTACAGCTTTTGGTTGAAACTTTTTTCTCTACAACCCTTAACTTCGGAGATACGAGAAACCACCCTTAAAGTGATATATCTACCCTACTAATGCAAAATTTGGGGTCGTCCGCGGATTTCGCATCGAATATGAGGCCGTAGAACATGCATGCAAAATTTCAGCGAAATAGCATATATCGGTACTAATTAGGCGTTTCAAATCCATGGACTAACCCCTTGCCATCTAAAACCCCTAATTTGTACCGATATATACTATTTCGCTGAAATTTTGCATGCATGTTCTACGGCCTCATATTCGATGCGAAATCCGCGGACGACCCCAAATTTTGCATTAGTAGGGTAGATATTTCACTTTAAGGGTGGTTTCTCGTATCTCCGAAGTTAAGGGTTGTAGAGAAAAAAGTTTCAACCAAAAGCTGTAGAGAATTAAATAATATTTATCTTTTATTTGAAAGATTTTATCAAATACTTTCTAGATTTTGAAAGAAACTTAAAAAACTATCACTTTTATTTTGCAGTTGTGTTACAATTTTGATGCGATATTAAGTCTTAAATTATATTTACTTAAGGTTCATATTAGTTTGACATCCATCCTATAAGAATTTTTAAAACATTAATTAGTAATTTACCCAAAAACTAAGGCCCAAATAATTTTTTAACTAGAATTTTCTAAATCATCGATATCGAATTAGGGAGATAACGTTGTTATCTCAATTTTTATTATTTTTTACAAATAATAAAGCTTCGATTTCGCTGAAATTTTTTATTAGGCTTCTAGGACCTCAGGCTAAACGTATATTTAATGAAAATCCCCAAAATGTTCATTAGTATGAAAGATAATTAACTCTAAGGGTGGTTTTTTATATCTCCGAAATTAAGGGTTGTAGGGAAAAAAGTTTCAACCAAAAGCTGTAGAGAATAAAAAAAGAAATAACTTTTATTTGAAAGAATTTTTCAAATAATGTCTAGTTTCAATGGAAATTGCTAATATTTCACCGTAATTGTTAGTTCAAATTTTCGACACATAAAGTGGTGACGCCACTGAAATCACACAACAAAATTCGAAACTTTATTAATAATAAAAAAATTAAAAAATTGAGCTAACAACGTTATCTCCCTAAATAGATATCGTCGATTTCGAAAATTCTACTGAAAAAATTAATTAAGCCATAGTTTTTGCGTAAATTTCTAATTAATATTTTATTAATCACAGTAGGAAGTATGTTAAACTAAAGTGAACCCTAAATACATGTAACATTAGATAAAAAATCGAATACAATACAAGAACAGAACTTCATAATATTTCACTTTAAGGGTAGTTTTCTGTATCTCCGAAGTTAAGGGTTGTAGAGAAAAATGTTTCAACTAAAAGCTGTAGAGAATAAAATTATAAGCTACTTTTATTTGAAACATTTCATTAAAAAACCTCATAGTTTTGAAAAAAAATTAAAAAACTATTGCTTTATTATGAAGTTCTGTTCTTGTATTGTATTCGATTTTTTATCTAATGTTACATGTATTTAGGGTTCACTTTAGTTTGACATACTTCCTACTGTGATTAATAAAATATTAATTAGAAATTTACGCAAAAACTATGGCTTAATTAATTTTTTCAGTAGAATTTTCGAAATCGACGATATCTATTTAGGGAGATAACGTTGTTAGCTCAATTTTTTATTTTTTTTATTATTAATAAAATTTCGAATTTTGTTGTGTGATTTCAGTGGCGTCACCACTTTATGTGTCGAAAATTTGAACTAACAATTACGGTGAAATATTAGCAATTTCCATCGAAACTAGACATTATTTGAAAAATTCTTTCAAATAAAAGTTATTTCTTTTTTTATTCTCTACAGCTTTTGGTTGAAACTTTTTTCCCTACAACCCTTAATTTCGGAGATATAAAAAACCACCCTTAGAGTTAATTATCTTTCATACTAATGAACATTTTGGGGATTTTCATTAAATATACGTTTAGCCTGAGGTCCTAGAAGCCTAATAAAAAATTTCAGCGAAATCGAAGCTTTATTATTTGTAAAAAATAATAAAAATTGAGATAACAACGTTATCTCCCTAATTCGATATCGATGATTTAGAAAATTCTAGTTAAAAAATTATTTGGGCCTTAGTTTTTGGGTAAATTACTAATTAATGTTTTAAAAATTCTTATAGGATGGATGTCAAACTAATATGAACCTTAAGTAAATATAATTTAAGACTTAATATCGCATACAAAATTGTAACACAACTGCAAAATAAAAGTGATAGTTCTTTTAAGTTTCTTTCAAAATCTAGAAAGTATTTGATAAAATCTTTCAAATAAAAGATAAATATTATTTAATTCTCTACAGCTTTTGGTTGAAACTTTTTTCTCTACAACCTTTAACTTCGGAGATACGAGAAACCACCCTTAAAGTGAAATATCTACCCTACTAATGCAAAATTTGGGGTCGTCCGCGGATTTCGCATCGAATATGAGGCCGTAGAACATGCATGCAAAATTTCAGCGAAATAGTACATATCGGTACAAATTAGGGGTTGCAAATCGATGCCATCTGTTTTATCAATAAATTAAAGTATCTCCGATCGCGCTGAAATTTTGCATGCATGTTCTAGGGTTTTATATTCGATGCGGAACCGGGAACAAGGCCAAAATATTCATTAGTAGGGTAGATATTTCACTTTAAGGGTAGTTTTCTGTATCTCCGAAGTTAAGGGTTGTAGAGAAAAATGTTTCAACTAAAAGCTGTAGAGAATAAAATTATAAGCTACTTTTATTTGAAACATTTCATTAAAAAACCTCATAGTTTTGAAAAAAAATTAAAAAACTATTGCTTTATTATGAAGTTCTGTTCTTGTATTGTATTCGATTTTTTATCTAATGTTACATGTATTTAGGGTTCACTTTAGTTTGACATACTTCCTACTGTGATTAATAAAATATTAATTAGAAATTTACGCAAAAACTATGGCTTAATTAATTTTTTCAGTAGAATTTTCGAAATCGACGATATCTATTTAGGGAGATAACGTTGTTAGCTCAATTTTTTAATTTTTTTATTATTAATAAAGTTTCGAATTTTGTTGTGTGATTTCAGTGGCGTCACCACTTTATGTGTCGAAAATTTGAACTAACAATTACGGTGAAATATTAGCAATTTCCATCGAAACTAGACATTATTTGAAAAATTCTTTCAAATAAAAGTTATTTCTTTTTTTATTCTCTACAGCTTTTGGTTGAAACTTTTTTCCCTACAACACTTAATTTCGGAGATATAAAAAACCACCCTTAGAGTTAATTATCTTTCATACTAATGAACATTTTGGGGATTTTCATTAAATATACGTTTAGCCTGAGGTCCTAGAAGCCTAATAAAAAATTTCAGCGAAATCGAAGCTTTATTATTTGTAAAAAATAATCAAAATTGAGATAACAACGTTATCTCCCTAATTCGATATCGATGATTTAGAAAATTCTAGTTAAAAAATTATTTGGGCCTTAGTTTTTGGGTAAATTACTAATTAATGTTTTAAAAATTCTTATAGGATGGATGTCAAACTAATATGAACCTTATGTAAATATAATTTAAGACTTAATATCGCATCAAAATTGTAACACAACTGCAAAATAAAAGTGATAGTTTTTTAAGTTTCTTTCAAAATCTAGAAAGTATTTGATAAAATCTTTCAAATAAAAGATAAATATTATTTAATTCTCTACAGCTTTTGGTTGAAACTTTTTTCTCTACAACCCTTAACTTCGGAGATACGAGAAACCACCCTTAAAGTGAAATATCTACCCTACTAATGCAAAATTTGGGGTCGTCCGCGGATTTCGCATCGAATATGAGGCCGTAGAACATGCATGCAAAATTTCAGCGAAATAGTATATATCGGTACAAATTAGGGGTTTTAGATGGCAAGGGGTTAGTCCATGGATTTGAAACGCCTAATTAGTACCGATATATGCTATTTCGCTGAAATTTTGCATGCATGTTCTACGGCCTCATATTCGATGCGAAATCCGCGGACGACCCCAAATTTTGCATTAGTAGGGTAGATATATCACTTTAAGGGTGGTTTCTCGTATCTCCGAAGTTAAGGGTTGTAGAGAAAAAAGTTTCAACCAAAAGCTGTAGAGAATTAAATAATATTTATCTTTTATTTGAAAGATTTTATCAAATACTTTCTAGATTTTGAAAGAAACTTAAAAAACTATCACTTTTATTTTGCAGTTGTGTTACAATTTTGATGCGATATTAAGTCTTAAATTATATTTACTTAAGGTTCATATTAGTTTGACATCCATCCTATAAGAATTTTTAAAACATTAATTAGTAATTTACCCAAAAACTAAGGCCCAAATAATTTTTTAACTAGAATTTTCTAAATCATCGATATCGAATTAGGGAGATAACGTTGTTATCTCAATTTTTATTATTTTTTACAAATAATAAAGCTTCGATTTCGCTGAAATTTTTTATTAGGCTTCTAGGACCTCAGGCTAAACGTATATTTAATGAAAATCCCCAAAATGTTCATTAGTATGAAAGATAATTAACTCTAAGGGTGGTTTTTTATATCTCCGAAATTAAGGGTTGTAGGGAAAAAAGTTTCAACCAAAAGCTGTAGAGAATAAAAAAAGAAATAACTTTTATTTGAAAGAATTTTTCAAATAATGTCTAGTTTCGATGGAAATTGCTAATATTTCACCGTAATTGTTAGTTCAAATTTTCGACACATAAAGTGGTGACGCCACTGAAATCACACAACAAAATTCGAAACTTTATTAATAATAAAAAAATAAAAAATTGAGCTAACAACGTTATCTCCCTAAATAGATATCGTCGATTTCGAAAATTCTACTGAAAAAATTACTTAAGCCATAGTTTTTGCGTAAATTTCTAATTAATATTTTATTAATCACAGTAGGAAGTATGTCAAACTAAAGTGAACCCTAAATACATGTAACATTAGATAAAAAATCGAATACAATACAAGAACAGAACTTCATAATAAAGCAATAGTTTTTTAATTTTTTTTCAAAACTATGAGGTTTTTTAATGAAATGTTTCAAATAAAAGTAGCTTATAATTTTATTCTCTACAGCTTTTGGTTGAATCTTTTTTCTCTACAACCCTTAACTTAAATTAGGGGTTTTAGATGGCAAGGGGTTAGTCCATGGATTTGAAACGCCTAATTAGTACCGATATATGCTATTTCGCTGAAATTTTGCATGCATGTTCTACGGCCTCATATTCGATGCGAAATCCGCGGACGACCCCAAATTTTGCATTAGTAGGGTAGATATATCACTTTAAGGGTGGTTTCTCGTATCTCCGAAGTTAAGGGTTGTAGAGAAAAAAGTTTCAACCAAAAGCTGTAGAGAATTAAATAATATTTATCTTTTATTTGAAAGATTTTATCAAATACTTTCTAGATTTTGAAAGAAACTTAAAAAACTATCACTTTTATTTTGCAGTTGTGTTACAATTTTGATGCGATATTAAGTCTTAAATTATATTTACTTAAGGTTCATATTAGTTTGACATCCATCCTATAAGAATTTTTAAAACATTAATTAGTAATTTACCCAAAAACTAAGGCCCAAATAATTTTTTAACTAGAATTTTCTAAATCATCGATATCGAATTAGGGAGATAACGTTGTTATCTCAATTTTTATTATTTTTTACAAATAATAAAGCTTCGATTTCGCTGAAATTTTTTATTAGGCTTCTAGGACCTCAGGCTAAACGTATATTTAATGAAAATCCCCAAAATGTTCATTAGTATGAAAGATAATTAACTCTAAGGGTGGTTTTTTATATCTCCGAAATTAAGGGTTGTAGGGAAAAAAGTTTCAACCAAAAGCTGTAGAGAATAAAAAAAGAAATAACTTTTATTTGAAAGAATTTTTCAAATAATGTCTAGTTTCGATGGAAATTGCTAATATTTCACCGTAATTGTTAGTTCAAATTTTCGACACATAAAGTGGTGACGCCACTGAAATCACACAACAAAATTCGAAACTTTATTAATAATAAAAAAATAAAAAATTGAGCTAACAACGTTATCTCCCTAAATAGATATCGTCGATTTCGAAAATTCTACTGAAAAAATTACTTAAGCCATAGTTTTTGCGTAAATTTCTAATTAATATTTTATTAATCACAGTAGGAAGTATGTCAAACTAAAGTGAACCCTAAATACATGTAACATTAGATAAAAAATCGAATACAATACAAGAACAGAACTTCATAATAAAGCAATAGTTTTTTAATTTTTTTTCAAAACTATGAGGTTTTTTAATGAAATGTTTCAAATAAAAGTAGCTTATAATTTTATTCTCTACAGCTTTTGGTTGAATCTTTTTTCTCTACAACCCTTAACTTCGGAGATACGAGAAACCACCTTTAAAGTGAAATATCTACCCTACTAATGCAAAATTTGGGGTCGTCCGCGGATTTCGCATCGAATATGAGGCCGTAGAACATGCATGCAAAATTTCAGCGAAATAGTACATATCGGTACAAATTAGGGGTTGCAAATCGATGCCATCTGTTTTATCAATAAATTAAAGTATCTCCGATCGCGCTGAAATTTTGCATGCATGTTCTAGGGTTTTATATTCGATGCGGAACCGGGAACAAGGCCAAAATATTCATTAGTAGGGTAGATATTTCACTTTAAGGGTAGTTTTCTGTATCTCCGAAGTTAAGGGTTGTAGAGAAAAATGTTTCAACTAAAAGCTGTAGAGAATAAAATTATAAGCTACTTTTATTTGAAACATTTCATTAAAAAACCTCATAGTTTTGAAAAAAAATTAAAAAACTATTACTTTATTATGAAGTTCTGTTCTTGTATTGTATTCGATTTTTTATCTAATGTTACATGTATTTAGGGTTCACTTTAGTTTGACACACTTCCTACTGTGATTAATAAAATATTAATTAGAAATTTACGCAAAAACTATGGCTTAATTAATTTTTTCAGTAGAATTTTCGAAATCGACGATATCTATTTAGGGAGATAACGTTGTTAGCTCAATTTTTTAATTTTTTTATTATTAATAAAGTTTCGAATTTTGTTGTGTGATTTCAGTGGCGTCACCACTTTATGTGTCGAAAATTTGAACTAACAATTACGGTGAAATATTAGCAATTTCCATCGAAACTAGACATTATTTGAAAAATTCTTTCAAATAAAAGTTATTTCTTTTTTTATTCTCTACAGCTTTTGGTTGAAACTTTTTTCCCTACAACCCTTAATTTCGGAGATATAAAAAACCACCCTTAGAGTTAATTATCTTTCATACTAATGAACATTTTGGGGATTTTCATTAAATATACGTTTAGCCTGAGGTCCTAGAAGCCTAATAAAAAATTTCAGCGAAATCGAAGCTTTATTATTTGTAAAAAATAATAAAAATTGAGATAACAACGTTATCTCCCTAATTCGATATCGATGATTTAGAAAATTCTAGTTAAAAAATTATTTGGGCCTTAGTTTTTGGGTAAATTACTAATTAATGTTTTAAAAATTCTTATAGGATGGATGTCAAACTAATATGAACCTTAAGTAAATATAATTTAAGACTTAATATCGCATCAAAATTGTAACACAACTGCAAAATTAAAGTGATAGTTTTTTAAGTTTCTTTCAAAATCTAGAAAGTATTTGATAAAATCTTTCAAATAAAAGATAAATATTATTTAATTCTCTACAGCTTTTGGTTGAAACTTTTTTCTCTACAACCCTTAACTTCGGAGATACGAGAAACCACCCTTAAAGTGAAATATCTACCCTACTAATGCAAAATTTGGGGTCGTCCGCGGATTTCGCATCGAATATGAGGCCGTAGAACATGCATGCAAAATTTCAGCGAAATAGTATATATCGGTACAAATTAGGGGTTTTAGATAGCAAGGGGTTAGTCCATGGATTTGAAACGCCTAATTAGTACCGATATATGCTATTTCGCTGAAATTTTGCATGCATGTTCTACGGCCTCATATTCGATGCGAAATCCGCGGACGACCCCAAATTTTGCATTAGTAGGGTAGATATATCACTTTAAGGGTGGTTTCTCGTATCTCCGAAGTTAAGGGTTGTAGAGAAAAAAGTTTCAACCAAAAGCTGTAGAGAATTAAATAATATTTATCTTTTATTTGAAAGATTTTATCAAATACTTTCTAGATTTTGAAAGAAACTTAAAAAACTATCACTTTTATTTTGCAGTTGTGTTACAATTTTGATGCGATATTAAGTCTTAAATTATATTTACTTAAGGTTCATATTAGTTTGACATCCATCCTATAAGAATTTTTAAAACATTAATTAGTAATTTACCCAAAAACTAAGGCCCAAATAATTTTTTAACTAGAATTTTCTAAATCATCGATATCGAATTAGGGAGATAACGTTGTTATCTCAATTTTGATTATTTTTTACAAATAATAAAGCTTCGATTTCGCTGAAATTTTTTATTAGGCTTCTAGGACCTCAGGCTAAACGTATATTTAATGAAAATCCCCAAAATGTTCATTAGTATGAAAGATAATTAACTCTAAGGGTGGTTTTTTATATCTCCGAAATTAAGGGTTGTAGGGAAAAAAGTTTCAACCAAAAGCTGTAGAGAATAAAAGAAGAAATAACTTTTATTTGAAAGAATTTTTCAAATAATGTCTAGTTTCGATGGAAATTGCTAATATTTCACCGTAATTGTTAGTTCAAATTTTCGACACATAAAGTGGTGACGCCACTGAAATCACACAACAAAATTCGAAACTTTATTAATAATAAAAAAATTAAAAAATTGAGCTAACAACGTTATCTCCCTAAATAGATATCGTCGATTTCGAAAATTCTACTGAAAAAATTACTTAAGCCATAGTTTTTGCGTAAATTTCTAATTAATATTTTATTAATCACAGTAGGAAGTATGTCAAACTAAAGTGAACCCTAAATACATGTAACATTAGATAAAAAATCGAATACAATACAAGAACAGAACTTCATAATAAAGCAATAGTTTTTTAATTTTTTTCAAAACTATGAGGTTTTTCAATGAAATGTTTCAAATAAAAGTAGCTTATAATTTTATTCTCTACAGCTTTTGGTTGAATCTTTTTTCTCTACAACCCTTAACTTCGGAGATACGAGAAACCACCTTTAAAGTGAAATATCTACCCTACTAATGCAAAATTTGGGGTCGTCCGCGGATTTCGCATCGAATATGAGGCCGTAGAACATGCATGCAAAATTTCAGCGAAATAGTACATATCGGTACAAATTAGGGGTTGCAAATCGATGCCATCTGTTTTATCAATAAATTAAAGTATCTCCGATCGCGCTGAAATTTTGCATGCATGTTCTAGGGTTTTATATTCGATGCGGAACCGGGAACAAGGCCAAAATATTCATTAGTAGGGTAGATATTTCACTTTAAGGGTAGTTTTCTGTATCTCCGAAGTTAAGGGTTGTAGAGAAAAATGTTTCAACTAAAAGCTGTAGAGAATAAAATTATAAGCTACTTTTATTTGAAACATTTCATTAAAAAGCCTCATACGAGTAGTTTTGAAAAAAAATTAAAAAACTATTGCTTTATTATGAAGTTCTGTTCTTGTATTGTATTCGATTTTTTATCTAATGTTACATGTATTTAGGGTTCACTTTAGTTTGACATACTTCCTACTGTGATTAATAAAATATTAATTAGAAATTTACGCAAAAACTATGGCTTAATTAATTTTTTCAGTAGAATTTTCGAAATCGACGATATCTATTTAGGGAGATAACGTTGTTAGCTCAATTTTTTAATTTTTTTATTATTAATAAAGTTTCGAATTTTGTTGTGTGATTTCAGTGGCGTCACCACTTTATGTGTCGAAAATTTGAACTAACAATAACGTTCAAATATTAGCAATTTCCATCGAAACTAGGCATTATTTGAAAAATTCTTTCAACTAAAAGTTGTTTCTTCTTTTATTCTCTACAGCTTTTGGTTGAAACGTTTTTCCCTACGACCCTTAATTTCGGAGATATAAAAAACCACCCTTAAAGTGAATTATCTATTATACTAATACAAATTTAGGGAATTTTCATTGAATATACATTTAGCCTGAGGTCCTAGAAGCTTAATAAAAATTTTCAGCGAAATCGAAGCTTCATTATTTGTAAAAAATAATAAAAATTGAGATAATAATGTTATCTCCCTAATTCGATACCGTTGATTTAGAAAATTCTAGTTAAAAAATTATTTGGGCCTTGGTTTTTGGGTAAATTACTAATTAATGTTTTAAAAATTCTTATAGGATGGATGTCAAACTAATATGAACCTTAAGTAAATATAATTTAAGATTTAATATCGCATACAAAACCGTAACACAACTGCAAAACAAACATGATAGTTTTTTAAGTTTATTGCCAAATCTAGAAAGTATTTGATAAAATCTTTCAAATAAAAGATAAATATTATTTTATTCTCTACAGCTTTTGGTTGAAACTTTTTTCTCTACAACCCTTAACTTTGGAGATACGAGAAACCACCCTTAAAGTGAAATATCTACCCTACTAATGCCAATTTTGGGGTCGTCCGCGGATTTCGCATCGAATATGACGTCGTAGAACATGTATGCAAAATTTCAGCGAAATAGTACATATCGGTACAAATTAGGGGTTGCAAATCGATGCCATCTGTTTTATCAATAAATTAAAGTATCTCCGATCGCGCTGAAATTTTGCATGCATGTTCTAGGGTTTTATATTCGATGCGGAACCGGGAACAAGGCCAAAATATTCATTAGTAGGGTAGATATTTCACTTTAAGGGTAGTTTTCTGTATCTCCGAAGTTAAGGGTTGTAGAGAAAAATGTTTCAACTAAAAGCTGTAGAGAATAAAATTATAAGCTACTTTTATTTGAAACATTTCATTAAAAAACCTCATAGTTTTGAAAAAAAATTAAAAAACTATTGCTTTATTATGAAGTTCTGTTCTTGTATTGTATTCGATTTTTTATCTAATGTTACATGTATTTAGGGTTCACTTTAGTTTGACATACTTCCTACTGTGATTAATAAAATATTAATTAGAAATTTACGCAAAAACTATGGCTTAATTAATTTTTTCAGTAGAATTTTCGAAATCGACGATATCTATTTAGGGAGATAACGTTGTTAGCTCAATTTTTTAATTTTTTTATTATTAATAAAGTTTCGAATTTTGTTGTGTGATTTCAGTGGCGTCACCACTTTATGTGTCGAAAATTTGAACTAACAATTACGGTGAAATATTAGCAATTTCCATCGAAACTAGACATTATTTGAAAAATTCTTTCAAATAAAAGTTATTTCTTTTTTTATTCTCTACAGCTTTTGGTTGAAACTTTTTTCCCTACAACACTTAATTTCGGAGATATAAAAAACCACCCTTAGAGTTAATTATCTTTCATACTAATGAACATTTTGGGGATTTTCATTAAATATACGTTTAGCCTGAGGTCCTAGAAGCTTAATAAAAAATTTCAGCGAAATCGAAGCTTTATTATTTGTAAAAAATAATAAAAATTGAGATAACAACGTTATCTCCCTAATTCGATATCGATGATTTAGAAAATTCTAGTTAAAAAATTATTTGGGCCTTAGTTTTTGGGAAAATTACTAATTAATGTTTTAAAAATTCTTATAGGATGGATGTCAAACTAATATGAACCTTAAGTAAATATAATTTAAGACTTAATATCGCATCAAAATTGTAACACAACTGCAAAATAAAAGTGATAGTTTTTTAAGTTTCTTTCAAAATCTAGAAAGTATTTGATAAAATCTTTCAAATAAAAGATAAATATTATTTAATTCTCTACAGCTTTTGGTTGAAACTTTTTTCTCTACAACCTTTAACTTCGGAGATACGAGAAACCACCCTTAAAGTGAAATATCTACCCTACTAATGCAAAATTTGGGGTCGTCCGCGGATTTCGCATCGAATATGAGGCCGTAGAACATGCATGCAAAATTTCAGCGAAATAGTATATATCGGTACAAATTAGGGGTTTTAGATGGCAAGGGGTTAGTCCATGGATTTGAAACGCCTAATTAGTACCGATATATGCTATTTCGCTGAAATTTTGCATGCATGTTCTACGGCCTCATATTCGATGCGAAATCCGCGGACGACCCCAAATTTTGCATTAGTAGGGTAGATATATCACTTTAAGGGTGGTTTCTCGTATCTCCGAAGTTAAGGGTTGTAGAGAAAAAAGTTTCAACCAAAAGCTGTAGAGAATTAAATAATATTTATCTTTTATTTGAAAGATTTTATCAAATACTTTCTAGATTTTGAAAGAAACTTAAAAAACTATTACTTTTATTTTGCAGTTGTGTTACAATTTTGATGCGATATTAAGTCTTAAATTATATTTACTTAAGGTTCATATTAGTTTGACATCCATCCTATAAGAATTTTTAAAACATTAATTAGTAATTTACCCAAAAACTAAGGCCCAAATAATTTTTTAACTAGAATTTTCTAAATCATCGATATCGAATTAGGGAGATAACGTTGTTATCTCAATTTTTATTATTTTTTACAAATAATAAAGCTTCGATTTCGCTGAAATTTTTTATTAGGCTTCTAGGACCTCAGGCTAAACGTATATTTAATGAAAATCCCCAAAATGTTCATTAGTATGAAAGATAATTAACTCTAAGGGTGGTTTTTTATATCTCCGAAATTAAGGGTTGTAGGGAAAAAAGTTTCAACCAAAAGCTGTAGAGAATAAAAAAAGAAATAACTTTTATTTGAAAGAATTTTTCAAATAATGTCTAGTTTCGATGGAAATTGCTAATATTTCACCGTAATTGTTAGTTCAAATTTTCGACACATAAAGTGGTGACGCCACTGAAATCACACAACAAAATTCGAAACTTTATTAATAATAAAAAAATAAAAAATTGAGCTAACAACGTTATCTCCCTAAATAGATATCGTCGATTTCGAAAATTCTACTGAAAAAATTACTTAAGCCATAGTTTTTGCGTAAATTTCTAATTAATATTTTATTAATCACAGTAGGAAGTATGTCAAACTAAAGTGAACCCTAAATACATGTAACATTAGATAAAAAATCGAATACAATACAAGAACAGAACTTCATAATAAAGCAATAGTTTTTTAATTTTTTTTCAAAACTATGAGGTTTTTTAATGAAATGTTTCAAATAAAAGTAGCTTATAATTTTATTCTCTACAGCTTTTGGTTGAATCTTTTTTCTCTACAACCCTTAACTTCGGAGATACGAGAAACCACCTTTAAAGTGAAATATCTACCCTACTAATGCAAAATTTGGGGTCGTCCGCGGATTTCGCATCGAATATGAGGCCGTAGAACATGCATGCAAAATTTCAGCGAAATAGTACATATCGGTACAAATTAGGGGTTGCAAATCGATGCCATCTGTTTTATCAATAAATTAAAGTATCTCCGATCGCGCTGAAATTTTGCATGCATGTTCTAGGGTTTTATATTCGATGCGGAACCGGGAACAAGGCCAAAATATTCATTAGTAGGGTAGATATTTCACTTTAAGGGTAGTTTTCTGTATCTCCGAAGTTAAGGGTTGTAGAGAAAAATGTTTCAACTAAAAGCTGTAGAGAATAAAATTATAAGCTACTTTTATTTGAAACATTTCATTAAAAAACCTCATAGTTTTGAAAAAAAATTAAAAAACTATTGCTTTATTATGAAGTTCTGTTCTTGTATTGTATTCGATTTTTTATCTAATGTTACATGTATTTAGGGTTCACTTTAGTTTGACATACTTCCTACTGTGATTAATAAAATATTAATTAGAAATTTACGCAAAAACTATGGCTTAATTAATTTTTTCAGTAGAATTTTCGAAATCGACGATATCTATTTAGGGAGATAACGTTGTTAGCTCAATTTTTTAATTTTTTTATTATTAATAAAGTTTCGAATTTTGTTGTGTGATTTCAGTGGCGTCACCACTTTATGTGTCGAAAATTTGAACTAACAATTACGGTGAAATATTAGCAATTTCCATCGAAACTAGACATTATTTGAAAAATTCTTTCAAATAAAAGTTATTTCTTTTTTTATTCTCTACAGCTTTTGGTTGAAACTTTTTTCCCTACAACACTTAATTTCGGAGATATAAAAAACCACCCTTAGAGTTAATTATCTTTCATACTAATGAACATTTTGGGGATTTTCATTAAATATACGTTTAGCCTGAGGTCCTAGAAGCCTAATAAAAAATTTCAGCGAAATCGAAGCTTTATTATTTGTAAAAAATAATCAAAATTGAGATAACAACGTTATCTCCCTAATTCGATATCGATGATTTAGAAAATTCTAGTTAAAAAATTATTTGGGCCTTAGTTTTTGGGTAAATTACTAATTAATGTTTTAAAAATTCTTATAGGATGGATGTCAAACTAATATGAACCTTATGTAAATATAATTTAAGACTTAATATCGCATCAAAATTGTAACACAACTGCAAAATAAAAGTGATAGTTTTTTAAGTTTCTTTCAAAATCTAGAAAGTATTTGATAAAATCTTTCAAATAAAAGATAAATATTATTTAATTCTCTACAGCTTTTGGTTGAAACTTTTTTCTCTACAACCCTTAACTTCGGAGATACGAGAAACCACCCTTAAAGTGAAATATCTACCCTACTAATGCAAAATTTGGGGTCGTCCGCGGATTTCGCATCGAATATGAGGCCGTAGAACATGCATGCAAAATTTCAGCGAAATAGTATATATCGGTACAAATTAGGGGTTTTAGATGGCAAGGGGTTAGTCCATGGATTTGAAACGCCTAATTAGTACCGATATATGCTATTTCGCTGAAATTTTGCATGCATGTTCTACGGCCTCATATTCGATGCGAAATCCGCGGACGACCCCAAATTTTGCATTAGTAGGGTAGATATATCACTTTAAGGGTGGTTTCTCGTATCTCCGAAGTTAAGGGTTGTAGAGAAAAAAGTTTCAACCAAAAGCTGTAGAGAATTAAATAATATTTATCTTTTATTTGAAAGATTTTATCAAATACTTTCTAGATTTTGAAAGAAACTTAAAAAACTATCACTTTTATTTTGCAGTTGTGTTACAATTTTGATGCGATATTAAGTCTTAAATTATATTTACTTAAGGTTCATATTAGTTTGACATCCATCCTATAAGAATTTTTAAAACATTAATTAGTAATTTACCCAAAAACTAAGGCCCAAATAATTTTTTAACTAGAATTTTCTAAATCATCGATATCGAATTAGGGAGATAACGTTGTTATCTCAATTTTTATTATTTTTTACAAATAATAAAGCTTCGATTTCGCTGAAATTTTTTATTAGGCTTCTAGGACCTCAGGCTAAACGTATATTTAATGAAAATCCCCAAAATGTTCATTAGTATGAAAGATAATTAACTCTAAGGGTGGTTTTTTATATCTCCGAAATTAAGGGTTGTAGGGAAAAAAGTTTCAACCAAAAGCTGTAGAGAATAAAAAAAGAAATAACTTTTATTTGAAAGAATTTTTCAAATAATGTCTAGTTTCGATGGAAATTGCTAATATTTCACCGTAATTGTTAGTTCAAATTTTCGACACATAAAGTGGTGACGCCACTGAAATCACACAACAAAATTCGAAACTTTATTAATAATAAAAAAATTAAAAAATTGAGCTAACAACGTTATCTCCCTAAATAGATATCGTCGATATCGAAAATTCTACTGAAAAAAATACTTAAGCCATAGTTTTTGCGTAAATTTCTAATTAATATTTTATTAATCACAGTAGGAAGTATGTCAAACTAAAGTGAACCCTAAATACATGTAACATTAGATAAAAAATCGAATACAATACAAGAACAGAACTTCATAATAAAGCAATAGTTTTTTAATTTTTTTTCAAAACTATGAGGTTTTTTAATGAAATGTTTCAAATAAAAGTAGCTTATAATTTTATTCTCTACAGCTTTTGGTTGAATCTTTTTTCTCTACAACCCTTAACTTCGGAGATACGAGAAACCACCTTTAAAGTGAAATATCTACCCTACTAATGCAAAATTTGGGGTCGTCCGCGGATTTCGCATCGAATATGAGGCCGTAGAACATGCATGCAAAATTTCAGCGAAATAGTACATATCGGTACAAATTAGGGGTTGCAAATCGATGCCATCTGTTTTATCAATAAATTAAAGTATCTCCGATCGCGCTGAAATTTTGCATGCATGTTCTAGGGTTTTATATTCGATGCGGAACCGGGAACAAGGCCAAAATATTCATTAGTAGGGTAGATATTTCACTTTAAGGGTAGTTTTCTGTATCTCCGAAGTTAAGGGTTGTAGAGAAAAATGTTTCAACTAAAAGCTGTAGAGAATAAAATTATAAGCTACTTTTATTTGAAACATTTCATTAAAAAACCTCATAGTTTTGAAAAAAAATTAAAAAACTATTGCTTTATTATGAAGTTCTGTTCTTGTATTGTATTCGATTTTTTATCTAATGTTACATGTATTTAGGGTTCACTTTAGTTTGACATACTTCCTACTGAGATTAATAAAATATTAATTAGAAATTTACGCAAAAACTATGGCTTAATTAATTTTTTCAGTAGAATTTTCGAAATCGACGATATCTATTTAGGGAGATAACGTTGTTAGCTCAATTTTTTAATTTTTTTATTATTAATAAAGTTTCGAATTTTGTTGTGTGATTTCAGTGGCGTCACCACTTTATGTGTCGAAAATTTGAACTAACAATTACGGTGAAATATTAGCAATTTCCATCGAAACTAGACATTATTTGAAAAATTCTTTCAAATAAAAGTTATTTCTTTTTTTATTCTCTACAGCTTTTGGTTGAAACTTTTTTCCCTACAACCCTTAATTTCGGAGATATAAAAAACCACCCTTAGAGTTAATTATCTTTCATACTAATGAACATTTTGGGGATTTTCATTAAATATACGTTTAGCCTGAGGTCCTAGAAGCCTAATAAAAAATTTCAGCGAAATCGAAGCTTTATTATTTGTAAAAAATAATAAAAATTGAGATAACAACGTTATCTCCCTAATTAGATATCGATGATTTAGAAAATTCTAGTTAAAAAATTATTTGGGCCTTAGTTTTTGGGTAAATTACTAATTAATGTTTTAAAAATTCTTATAGGATGGATGTCAAACTAATATGAACCTTAAGTAAATATAATTTAAGACTTAATATCGCATCAAAATTGTAACACAACTGCAAAATAAAAGTGATAGTTTTTTAAGTTTCTTTCAAAATCTAGAAAGTATTTGATAAAATCTTTCAAATAAAAGATAAATATTATTTAATTCTCTACAGCTTTTGGTTGAAACTTTTTTCTCTACAACCCTTAACTTCGGAGATACGAGAAACCACCCTTAAAGTGAAATATCTACCCTACTAATGCAAAATTTGGGGTCGTCCGCGGATTTCGCATCGAATATGAGGCCGTAGAACATGCATGCAAAATTTCAGCGAAATAGTATATATCGGTACAAATTAGGGGTTTTAGATGGCAAGGGGTTAGTCCATGGATTTGAAACGCCTAATTAGTACCGATATATGCTATTTCGCTGAAATTTTGCATGCATGTTCTACGGCCTCATATTCGATGCGAAATCCGCGGACGACCCCAAATTTTGCATTAGTAGGGTAGATATATCACTTTAATGGTGGTTTCTCGTATCTCCGAAGTTAAGGGTTGTAGAGAAAAAAGTTTCAACCAAAAGCTGTAGAGAATTAAATAATATTTATCTTTTATTTGAAAGATTTTATCAAATACTTTCTAGATTTTGAAAGAAACTTAAAAAACTATCACTTTTATTTTGCAGTTGTGTTACAATTTTGATGCGATATTAAGTCTTAAATTATATTTACTTAAGGTTCATATTAGTTTGACATCCATCCTATAAGAATTTTTAAAACATTAATTAGTAATTTACCCAAAAACTAAGGCCCAAATAATTTTTTAACTAGAATTTTCTAAATCATCGATATCTAATTAGGGAGATAACGTTGTTATCTCAATTTTTATTATTTTTTACAAATAATAAAGCTTCGATTTCGCTGAAATTTTTTATTAAGCTTCTAGGACCTCAGGCTAAACGTATATTTAATGAAAATCCCCAAAATGTTCATTAGTATGAAAGATAATTAACTCTAAGGGTGGTTTTTTATATCTCCGAAATTAAGGGTTGTAGGGAAAAAAGTTTCAACCAAAAGCTGTAGAGAATAAAAGAAGAAATAACTTTTATTTGAAAGAATTTTTCAAATAATGTCTAGTTTCGATGGAAATTGCTAATATTTCACCGTAATTGTTAGTTCAAATTTTCGACACATAAAGTGGTGACGCCACTGAAATCACACAACAAAATTCGAAACTTTATTAATAATAAAAAAATTAAAAAATTGAGCTAACAACGTTATCTCCCTAAATAGATATCGTCGATTTCGAAAATTCTACTGAAAAAATTACTTAAGCCATAGTTTTTGCGTAAATTTCTAATTAATATTTTATTAATCACAGTAGGAAGTATGTCAAACTAAAGTGAACCCTAAATACATGTAACATTAGATAAAAAATCGAATACAATACAAGAACAGAACTTCATAATAAAGCAATAGTTTTTTAATTTTTTTTCAAAACTATGAGGTTTTTCAATGAAATGTTTCAAATAAAAGTAGCTTATAATTTTATTCTCTACAGCTTTTGGTTGAATCTTTTTTCTCTACAACCCTTAACTTCGGAGATACGAGAAACCACCTTTAAAGTGAAATATCTACCCTACTAATGCAAAATTTGGGGTCGTCCGCGGATTTCGCATCGAATATGAGGCCGTAGAACATGCATGCAAAATTTCAGCGAAATAGTACATATCGGTACAAATTAGGGGTTGCAAATCGATGCCATCTGTTTTATCAATAAATTAAAGTATCTCCGATCGCGCTGAAATTTTGCATGCATGTTCTAGGGTTTTATATTCGATGCGGAACCGGGAACAAGGCCAAAATATTCATTAGTAGGGTAGATATTTCACTTTAAGGGTAGTTTTCTGTATCTCCGAAGTTAAGGGTTGTAGAGAAAAATGTTTCAACTAAAAGCTGTAGAGAATAAAATTATAAGCTACTTTTATTTGAAACATTTCATTAAAAAGCCTCATACGAGTAGTTTTGAAAAAAAATTAAAAAACTATTGCTTTATTATGAAGTTCTGTTCTTGTATTGTATTCGATTTTTTATCTAATGTTACATGTATTTAGGGTTCACTTTAGTTTGACATACTTCCTACTGTGATTAATAAAATATTAATTAGAAATTTACGCAAAAACTATGGCTTAATTAATTTTTTCAGTAGAATTTTCGAAATCGACGATATCTATTTAGGGAGATAACGTTGTTAGCTCAATTTTTTAATTTTTTTATTATTAATAAAGTTTCGAATTTTGTTGTGTGATTTCAGTGGCGTCACCACTTTATGTGTCGAAAATTTGAACTAACAATAACGTTCAAATATTAGCAATTTCCATCGAAACTAGGCATTATTTGAAAAATTCTTTCAACTAAAAGTTGTTTCTTCTTTTATTCTCTACAGCTTTTGGTTGAAACGTTTTTCCCTACGACCCTTAATTTCGGAGATATAAAAAACCACCCTTAAAGTGAATTATCTATTATACTAATACAAATTTAGGGAATTTTCATTGAATATACATTTAGCCTGAGGTCCTAGAAGCTTAATAAAAATTTTCAGCGAAATCGAAGCTTCATTATTTGTAAAAAATAATAAAAATTGAGATAATAATGTTATCTCCCTAATTCGATACCGTTGATTTAGAAAATTCTAGTTAAAAAATTATTTGGGCCTTGGTTTTTGGGTAAATTACTAATTAATGTTTTAAAAATTCTTATAGGATGGATGTCAAACTAATATGAACCTTAAGTAAATATAATTTAAGATTTAATATCGCATACAAAACCGTAACACAACTGCAAAACAAACATGATAGTTTTTTAAGTTTATTGCCAAATCTAGAAAGTATTTGATAAAATCTTTCAAATAAAAGATAAATATTATTTTATTCTCTACAGCTTTTGGTTGAAACTTTTTTCTCTACAACCCTTAACTTTGGAGATACGAGAAACCACCCTTAAAGTGAAATATCTACCCTACTAATGCCAATTTTGGGGTCGTCCGCGGATTTCGCATCGAATATGACGTCGTAGAACATGTATGCAAAATTTCAGCGAAATAGCATCTATCGGTACAAATTAGGCGTTTCAAATCCATATCTTTAATTCAATTTTAGATATCTCGAATTGAATTTCAAATATCTAAATTCAATTTCAGATTTCTATAATTGAATTTAAGATATCTTAAATTCGGTCGAATTAGAGATATCTTAAATTGAATTAAGGATATGTGCCATGAATTAAAGTGTAGGAAAAAAGATCGAATAAAAAGTAAGACGGCGTTCCATACAAGTCCCTAGAACATGTAAGCAAAGTTTCAGCGAGCTGGGATATATCGTTACCTATTAAGAACTTTCATCGAGGTATCAAACGAAAACACTGGATTTGTATTAGGAGCGCAGAAAGACCAGGAGGTAATACGCCTAATATTTGTTTTCAGCAGATTGGCAACACTGACTTCCCTAATGAGTGTAGGCCAGCCCACCATCTTCCTTGACTCAACATTTTAATTGATATTTAATTGATTTTTATTAATTTCAATAGTAAAAGAGGTTTCACGGAGCAGATAGGTGGAACGTAATTAATAACTAACTAATTGATTTCTGGTTTTTAAAATGGCGTCAGCCTTGTTGGATTTATTTTTTCGTTCATTAAATATTAGTTTTTAATAGACATTATAAAGAAAATAATGTAAGTTATTTTAAATGAATTTATTGGTATTTTAAAACAGTATACAGAAGACAATATAATTTATATTAGAATATTTATTATAATTAGAATATATTACAATATAAAATAAATAAGATAATATTACAAGTATATTTTAATACAATACATGACTGGTAACTAGATTATTTGGGATTAATATATTATTTTTTGGGGTTCTTCTAGTACAGGGATGGCGAACCTTTTTTGATGTCCGTGCCACAAAGTCATAAAAATTATTTTTTAAATAGGTAACGTGCCACAATAAAATTTCATTCGAAATGTTAGCGTGGTGAAATTATACGTAAGTATAATTAAATAAACAAATAAAAGCAATTCTTCTTTAAACAATTTTTTATTAATCAATGTTTTACAAAAAGCAATATACTAGAAACAAAATTCACGTTCAAAACAGTTCTTTTTAATGTGATTTTTGTTGCTGATAAAGATTTAATATCTGGTTCATATTTAGTTAATTTCAACAGTACGCATGCAGAGCTCGACTCATCCGTCATTCTATTCCTATATTTATTTTTTATAAAATTTAATTCTGAAAATAGAGATTCACATGCCCACGTCGATGAAAATATTGATAAAATTGCCTTTGCTAATATTTTTAAACAATTAAACGTGTCAGGAATTGAATTCCATGTAGTTAGAATTTCATCTTCTGCAATTTTATTTATTTTATCCAATAATCGATTACTTTCAATAATTTCTAAATCATTTCTTAAATCAACAAATTATTGGTTCTATATGGTACTTGACTGAAATTCAACTAATTCCATTTCTAACTCATTAAAATTTAACCACTCAAGGTCTTTTAAATTTAATTTTTCAAATTGTATTGTATCAGGATATAAAATAAATTTTCAATTCATACATACATACATACGTAACATCACGCTATATCCCATTAAATGGGGTAGCACGAACCCGTCAACATTCTCATCCTGACACACGATACTCGATTCGACCACATTAACACTTCCTCCATACAAACTCTTTCTTTTCTCACAACCGAAATCCATCAACACACAACAAACATTCATCCATTCGCTCCTGTACACTGCGCTTGTTTCTGAAGGTGATCTCCACACAATTGCAGGTAAACACTCGAAACATCTAACCAATGAATCTAAAATCAAGAATCATACGCTTGTCTGCATTCATCATATTTATCCCGCAATTAATTTTCTCCAAACATTCCTATCCTGACACACCACTTTTGCTTCAACCACATTCATAATTCTTTTCATACAAGCTCATTTATTCTTCACGCTCAGAATCTTTCGCTCACGCAACAACCCTTCAATCATATTCATCCACTTTTCCTAGGCCGTCCACGTAAACTTTCACCCTCAATTTCATCAACATACACCTGTTTCACCAATCTGTCATTCGACATACGTTCTACATGACCAAACCATCTCAACTTATTCCCACTCTTCTTACAACATTCTTCCCAATCTCACATTCATCATACACCAATGTATTCCGGACACGATCTCTTCTGGTATATCCACACACACCCCGCAAATACCTCATTTCCACAGCAGTTATACGCCGTTCATGTTTCTTCATCCATACCCAACATTCACTACCATACATCAACGTAGGCACTAACACACCATTATAAACACTCAATCGAGCATCTCTGGATACATTCACGTTCCGAGTAAAGTTTCCCAGAGCACCCAATATCTTACATCCAGCAGATACTCTTCTTTCAATCTCTCGATCAATACGTCCATCCCTCGAAAACACACTCCCCAAGTATACAAACTCATTTACTTGACCCAATCTCACACCATTCACCGAAACATTGCAATCAGTCACCAAATCACTCTTCTCAAACACTAACACTTTACATTTATCAACATTCAGTAATAGATTTAAACCTTTTCCTACTTCATTTATACTTAGAATCATTCTTCTCAATTGATCTTCAGATTCACCCATTACAACTACATCATCCGCATAAGCTAACGCAGGCACTACACTGCCAACAATACGTACACCATCCGCCCCATTCAGCGACTTTCGTAACAACACATCCATATATAAATTAAACAACCACGGGGACATCCCACAACCTTGTTTCACGCCAACATCTATAGAAAACCAATCACTCATGCGATATTTTAATAATAAAATGTATAATTTGACGGTTCTAGTTAACATACTAAGATAGGTATTCAGTACTACAAATTTATATCATAAATTATAAATAAAGTGTAGATTAATAATTTTTAATTCATTTCTATCAAAAAAGATAACTTCTACAAAAAAATAATTTTGTTTTTGTGCGTGCCATCAAAATGTTCAAACGTGCCACTTGTGGCACGCGTGCCATTGGTTCGCCATCCCTGCTCTAGTATATGTTTTAGAATGTTGCGGGGAATGTAGGAGATGATGTTGAGTCTAGGGTCTTCAAGAGTAGTTCCGTGCCGCAGGAAGGATCTATAAGCAAAAAGCCAAAGTATTAGATCAAAATTAGCAATTATTACGAACAAAATTTAATTATAAATAATATTAAAATAACTTACTCATAAGTGATGTTGATAGATATGGACTTTACAGCTGATGATGACTCCAGGAGCGGTGTTGGAGACTTCCGCGTTCTCTGAGATGTGACGTAACTGATTTTGATAAATTAGTGGCGAGTCTAGTAACATAATTGAAGACATCAGCGGTTCCAAAACGTGTCTGGAGTATCAGCTGGGCTCAAGGATTACCTTGAAAGAAAAAAAATCTGATGTGGACACCACATGACTTCCTTGTACGCGTATTAACCCTTAAATGCATATTGTTGCATATTTGCAACATCCCATTTTTATTGCGTTTTTTCTTATATGAAAGTTTAAATAGCTTAAATGCGCACTGTTGCACATTTACAACATACTATTTGAAGTATACATTACATCATTTCTCTCATAGGTGGTAGCAGAAGTATTGTTTGGCAAAATATTTTTTATATTTTATAAATTTTTGACATTATATTTTTTTTACTATTTTTTCATTATTATTTGACCATTTTAACGTTAGAATTTATTTTTTTTATAATAAAATAAGAAATCGTGCATTTAAGGGTTAAACTATAGATATTTTTTTAATTCCACATATTTGACATTAAATCTTTTATTTTTTGTTCTAATCCATAGCAAACTTAATTGTTTTTAAAAATCTAAAAATATATAATATTTAATTTTAAATATCTCGTTTATGCAAAAAGCTAATTTAAAAATTCTTAATGTGCTAGACGCAGAATTTAATTCTCTAAAACAGCTTCATGTAATGTGCCACTTCCGGTAGTTGTATAATGACCAAAAAGGGAGGTGCACAAATATTTTAATATTTTTAATTTTCAATTTTCTACGGCTTACATACGTACGTACAGACGGCATGACGAAATTAGTCAAAATGGATTCAGGGAGTAGTAGGGATGTGATTTTAATATGTAGGTGGGAATCGAACTTCGGTTTTCAAATTTACAAGCCGATACATTGCTACTAATCTGGTCACCCCTTTTAGGTAAATACTCATTGGGTTCGATTCCCTCAATTGACAAACAATAAAAACTATCTCTATGGCTCCCCCTTTAGTATCATCATTGCGGGACGTCATTGGACAGCTGATAACCCCAATTTACGCATATAAATATATCACTTACCAAGATCTGCAACGGCAGAGTGCTATACCCAATGATGGGTAAAAAGTGTGATGATATATATTTATTTATTTATTATGTAATTTAAATTATACTTTTGATACATTTTTAATTTATTTAGCAAATAAAATTGTTAGGAAATTAAATATCGGATTTTAGACATTTGTAAAGTTAATTAGCAAGGCGATAATTTTGCCAGTCCTACCCTGTGCAAATCTAATACATCAGCACTTAGTACTTAAGTTTGCAAAGTACATAATCACATATAATGAATTTGTTTAACACAAGAGTAGCTTGTAAATCGAGTAATTCACATACTGGCAATTTTAATTAGTTAGCAATTACTGAAAAGTACATATTGGTACCAGTTCTGTTAATGGTTTGCTGTTAGTGTATCCTACTACAAATACGATTAAATTAAACACGAATGCAATGCCATTGATTGCGATTCACATTTAATAGGTTTTTGTTTGAATGTTCTTTGCAAAGATGGTTCTACAAAAATTGATTCGGTTTAAAAAACAATAGTTATTTGTGGTATCAAGTCGTCCTGCGGATTTGAGAACCCGGGGTCGATTCCCACAGTTGACAAATAATTTTCATCACAATGAAATTATCTCTTTAGCTCCCACGCTAATAACAACTTTAAGGGACGCGTTTTTACGGCTGGTAACCGCACTTGATGCAAAAAATATATCTCTTACTAAAATCTGGTACAGAGGAGTTCCACACCCAGTAATGGGTAAGAAGCATGATGATATATTTATTTAAATGACTAATAAAAAAACCAAAATTCAATAATAATCAAGAGTTTATTTTTCTAACATTTACAATGTTTTATATTTCCTGCAATAATAAATTTACTCCGAGATTTACATCATCAAATTATTTTAATTATTTATAAATAAATCTTTTCTAAATTCAATGGTGAAACATTCATTTTAATAGTTTGCTTAGTTTTTGAGATACAGTCTGCGGAAAATTGAGTTTTTCCCAAATTTTACCACGTTCCACATTTTCTGCTATAATTAATTTACCCGCGAATTTAATGCAACGAAAATATTTATACTTATAAAGAAAGCTTCTCTGAATTCAAGGGTGAAATCGCCATTGTCGTAGCTTTCTTAGATACAACCACAAGAAAAGTTTAATTTTTTCCAATTTTGTTGATACAAGTTGATAGTATATATCGAACGGCGACATAATTTTTCTTACCTTTGAGACTTCGCGATGCTGTACAGAAGGATTTGTTCACAAATAATTATTAAACAATTTATCTAAAATATTTTATTAAAATTTTACATTAAACAATTCACGTATTGTCATTATTTAAATTCAATAAATTCATGCTATACCGAATATCCTATTTGTGTCAAAATTTAAATTGTAATGTAGATATAGTAAATTTGCAAATGTATTTTTATAATAATAATAAAACCAATAAATACTATAATTACAAATTTACAAATACCGAAGGTTTAAAATATACATTTTGTGGATTAATAAATTGTTATTTATATTTGAATAAAATATTTTTTCTGAAATCGTCAAGAAAATGCCTACTTTCCTGACGCATTTTAGTATGGAAAGTAAGTGTTTACCTGACTCAAATAAATAAACTAAATAACTAAAAAATTTAATAAGTTTTTTATTTATTTTTATCAATAATATTAATACTAAATATACAATTGCTTAAATTACTAAAATTTATGTATGACACTGGCGAATTTGAAGCTAAATTTATTGGAGATTCAGTAAATAAAATAAGCAAGTAGCACATTTGCTGACAAATTATTTTGCTTTTTCCAATCCATGAAAATTTCATACTCTTTATCATATCGGTCTTTGGACTTGCTCGGTAATAAATTTTCAACAGCCGCAGTTGCTTGATTTAAGATTTCAGGAGGAGTACTTGAAAATACCGCCTCATACTCATTTTCATCTATATTTTCCAACATTATAAAGAAATCTTCTCTGTCAACAATATTACTTTTGACACAAATATACTCAATAGATTTTTCACATAAGATATTGTTTTCAACAACTTTTATTATCACCTTGGATATGTAGTTTGCTGCCAATATGATTCTTACCAAAAAATTAAACATTTTGAAATATTTATTATTAATTATATTGATAAAATATAAATATGAACGATTTCAGAAAAAATAGTATACATAATATGTCACGAAAGAGTTTTACTTGACTCAGCGAATTAAAATACTCGGCCTGACGGCCTCGTACTTCAAACAACCGCTTCGTCAAGTAAAGCATCACTTTCCTGACTTATTATGTAATATACTATTGATAATAACTACATCCACAAATAAAATTATTGTCTAACATCTAATAATTTTAATTTATAAAATTCTGTGCTACAATAAAGAGGGTCCACAGTTTAACTCTTTCTTTTGTGAAAATAGCGCTAGCATTAAGCTCCAACTGTCTAGATGAAATAGGATAAAATGAAAATAATATAGAAAATAAAGATTTACCCAGTGGTAATAATTGCAACATTTAATAGCAGCTCAGCAATTGCTGATATATCTGAAGAAGAACTTTTGAATGTGAAATAAGGCCGTACAAATTCCAAAGAACTTGCAGTAATATATCCTCAAGTTTAAGGGTAGTACATGTAACACTGCGAAATTTGGTGGATGCGCCGGGTAGCATTTTGCATCGTATATTTTCGGTTGTCAAACGTTTATTAATTATTTTACAAAAAAATACTTGAAATAAAAGAGATAGAAAATTAAGTGTTGTGTAAGTATTTTCCTTAAAAATAAACATTTGAAAAAAAGAAAATAATAATAATAAATAAAAAAGCGATTGTATTTATTTATTTATTTATGTTCGACTGCATCATATTACCTTGTTTTACGACACTGTTTACTGTCCATAATCGGGTACTTTATTGGACTAGTTCAATAAAAATGCAAAATTGGACTGCTGTCAATGTCACATTAAAACAAAATTCAAAAGAAATATTTAAACACCATTTTCTGTATGTATTATATGTGTCTTCATACAATTGTTAGATATTCTCTTGCATTACATGTAAGATCTGTTATTTCTTTTGGAACGTCTTCAATGTCTTCATCCATCTCAACACTTTTTTCACTTTGACAATTTGATAAATAAAGCAACAAATGCATAACAACGAAGCACACTTTGAGATGCAATTAAATGTTTTAAATATAGGTATTGACATAATCATATTTTAAGAGAAAATATTCTTCATGCAGTCGAACATAAAACGTTGTATGCAACTCGTACATAATCGGACTCGCCTTATTTATTAGCCTCGCTCGCTGCGCTCGCTCTGCCATAAAATTCGGCTCGTCCAATAAAGACCTAAATTATGTACTTGTTACATAAACTACTATTATGTTACTGTACAACAGGAACTTAATCCCAATTACAGTACAGGGTTCGCACTCACCGAGCTGCAGTGTAGCAGTTTATATAATTTTTAGCTTGAGTACGATTCGAACTCTGGATCTCCGGATTCGAATTCCGTATCGCTATCTACACCACCGTACTGACGGATAACAGTTTAAAGGATAATGGCGTCCTGAAATTAAGTTAATAGCTTACTCAAATTATCATAATTTCCTGTGATCAAAATTTAAACAATAATCAAACCCAAACTAAGTCAGAGATTAAATTAACTCATCAAAAAGTCAGCCAATCAAATCCGAGAGAACAGAGAACAGAGAACAATCGAGAGACTAAGACCAGGAGTATACATGGTCGAATCAATCTCAGGATACTGAAATGACAGCTTAGACAGATGTTAATATTATTAATACAGGCACGATTGCTATTAGTCATTTGTTTTGACAGTTGCTTAAACGGTAATGTGAATTCTCCCGGTAGATCGCATGAACTAATGTTGCTTCATGAAGCCAATTGTCTGCTGACGTAAATCTTGGCTAACCATGACGTCATAGGTGATTTATCAATAATTGTGCTTCGATTTTGATTCATTCGTGGTTTGGCACATGATATGTTACGCCGGCAGAAACATATTATTCTAAATACAAAATATGTGGACACAAAATTAAAAAATCTGATATGGACACCACATGACTTCCTTGTACGCGTATTAAACTATAGATATTTTTTAATTACACATATTTGACATTAAATCTTTTATTTTTTGTTCTAATCCATAGCAAACTTTTTTTTTTAAATCAAAAAATATATAATATTTAAATTTAGGTATCTCGTTTATGCAAAAAGCTAATTTAAAAATTCTTAATGTGCTATACGCAGAATTTAATTCTCTAAAACTTTTATTTGCAGCATTCATTTCTAAAATTAAAATAATACCATTTTTTTCAAGGAAAACTGTTAGCAGCTTCATGTAATGTGCCACTTCCGGTTAGTCTATTTTAACCAAAATCTACTCGTATTATGTTATTTCCATTGATATAGTAGTCTTATATACCAAATTTGGAAAGTTTTAAATTATATTTGAATATAGTTTTTCATGAAAATCTATTAAAGGCTTCAAGTAAAGTACCACTTCCGGTAGTTGTATAATGACCAAAAAGTTAGGTGCACAACTAGATGTTATAACAGTCCTAAATATAAAGTTTCAATTTTCTACGGCTTACCGTTTTTGAGTTATGCGAGATACATACATACGTACGTACGTACATACAGACGGCATGACAAAATTAGTCAAAATGGATTCAGGGAGGGCCAAAATACCTATTTCCGTTGAAATCTGAGAACCGAAAATTCGTACAAGGAAGTAAAAAACAGTTCGATTTTCAATTATGTATATCTCGAAAAGTATTAAAACAACAAAGATGAAACAAAAAATATATTAAAGCTCATTTATTTGTCTTTAAAATGATGTACTTAATTTTTCAATAATACAAAATAATCGGACATATTTTAAAAAGAATTTAAATGCAATCCAGAAAACAATAAAACTAGCAATTTATTTATTTATTTATTTATGTTACGCTGTACAACAGGAACTTAATCCCAATTACAGTACAGAGTCCGCACTCACCGAGCCGCAATGTGGTAGTTCATATAATTTTTTGTTTGAGTGAGATTCGAACTTGGGATCTCCGGATTCGAATTCCATATCGCTATCCACACCACCGTACTGACGGAGAATTAAAAACAATGTAACACAAAATCACTTACAAATGGATGAATAAAGCAGCTCTGCATTTGCAGATCTTTGTAAAATATTCATTTATTAAATAAAATATGAGCAAACAACATTCCTTATCCTTAAAATCTTCACTTACCTCCATCAAAAAGCTCCAAGGATGAACTATTAGTAAAGTGATGAGTACACGTTTACTTCTGCCCTTAGAGACCCTTTCGGCGAATATACAGCTCTCGTACGTCGCTACAAGGGTAGTAGAGAAAGGGGTATACAGCCCCTGACATTTCATATACGTAGATGAAGACCTTTTAAAGGCGAGGAATTAAAAATATTAAAGGTATACAAGTCATTTGTAGCCTAGAGAATTAAACCAAAATAAAACTTGTTTTTATTCATTAACAAATAAGACTTTTCAAACTTGTATCTAAAAATGAGATTACTGCACTAAAAGTTACTGAAATTAGCATTAGGTTTCTGTTCTTTACAGTAGCAATTACACAAATAAAAACTAAATTCGTGGTTTATCTTAGGGGTCTGTGATTTGACGGGTAGTAAAGTAAGGGTATCTAAAAATGAGATTACTCCACTAAAAGTTACTGAAGTTAGCATTAAGTTTCTGTTCTTTACAGTAGAAATTACACAAATAAAAACTAAATTCGTGGTTTATCTTAGGGGTCTGTGATTTGACGGGTAGTAAAGTAAGGGTATCTAAAAATGAGATTACTCCACTAAAAGTTACTGAAATTAGCATTAAGTTTCTGTTCTTTACAGTAGCAATTACACAAATAAAAACTAAAATCGTGGTTTATCTTAGGGGTCTGTGATTTGACGGGTAGTAAAGTAAGGGTATCTAAAAATGAGATTACTCCACTTAAAGTTACTGAAATTAGCATTAAGTTTCTGTTCTTTACAGTAGAAATTACACAAATATAAACTAAATTCGTGGTTTATCTTTGGGGTCTGTGATTTGACGGGTAGTAAAGTAACGTATGCTTGATGATATATTTATTTTAACAGAGGTTGTAAATTATTTTATTTGTACCGTAATAAAACTCATTTCACAATGTAACTCAAGTATAACGTAAACAATAATAATTTTGTATTACCCTACATTATTTTCTCCATACAAAAATTTTTCATAAACTTTTCATATATAAAATAATAATATTTTTAAAAGAACAAAACAATTTTACCACACAAAAATAACTCACGGTTTCCATGTTTTATTAGCTATAAAATAAGTCTGAAATACGCAGCGAGCAATATACAAAAATATAATATTTCTGTTACTGTACATTAAATTAATGAACACCTATTTTCTAATTAAATAAATAATAAACTTTTGTTTCTTTGTCTTACAGTTTTCAACATTTTTTCTTTATTGTATCTGGATAAACAATTATATAAAATGACAAATGAAAATAAAAAATATTTACTATAAATCATTGGTAGCAAAAGAGTTAAAATAAAATAAATATATCATCACGCCTTTTACCCATTAATGGGTGTGGCACTATGCTGTAACAGATATCGGTAAGTGATATATTTCTTTGCGTGAAGTACGGTTTACCAACTGTCAAATCACGGCCCTCAAAAATGTTAGTGGAGAGAGAACCACAGAGGTAATTTAACGTGGTGAAAATTGTTTGTTGGACATGGGAATCGAACCCGGATTTTCAAATGCACAAGATGACTCGATACCAAACAAAAGTGTTACAGGAACTTACAAAATAATTAAGATTCTTCCATGGAACAGACTAACTTATCGCGCTAGTAATAAGCTAATCTCTTCTTGACTATGCAAAACTCTCATAACTTTGAGATCTTGTAAGTAGCTTTCAATAATTACCTGCGCGAGTCATACAAATGTGAAAGGTCTTTGATTCAAAGATCAAGAGTCAAAGCATTATCCGTACAACTAAACAAAATGGAATGCACATGAAGCAACAGAACAAGAACACGTAGCTTCAAAGTTCTCGTACAGAAATTGAAAAACGAATAACATAATATTCGTCTGAAATTGTCGATTCGTTGTTCACGAAAATAAGCAGGAAGGAATGTGTGATTGTTGATCATTTTATCCCTATTTTTACCCATCATTTTGTGCGATTAAAAATAGCTAGATGAATATAATTAATAGTGAGTGAAAAATGGCATAATTTTATTCTTAGGAATTTTGGTGATGAATCTTAATCTTAATCTCTTGTTCAAAAGTCAAATATAAAGAAAATAAAATGAGCTTTTATATTTTGGCTTTGTTTAAAACCAACTTAAGCCACGAATAAATGAAAGAGTTATGATAATGTTTTTTTTTAATCTACCCCTGTGGCTCCTCCACCACTAATATCTTTGGAGGCCGTGATTTGACGGCTGGTAACCGCACTTCACGCGAAAAAATATATCACTTACCGAGATCTGCTTAGGCAGAGTGCCACACCCAGTGATGGGTAAAAGACGTGATGATATATTTATTTATTTATTTTTATTTATAAATAAGTAAATAAAATATCTGATGTGGACACCACATGACTTCCTTGTACCCGTATTAAACTATAGATATTTTTTTAATTGCACATATTTCACATTAAATCTTTTATTTTTGTTCTAATCCATAGCAAACTTAATTTAAAAAAAAATCAAAAAATATATAATATCTCGTTTATGCAAAAAGCTAATTTAAAAATTCTTAATGTGCAGAATTTAATTCTCTAAAACTTTTATTTACAGCATTTATTTCTAAAATTAAAATAATTCCATTTTTTTCAAGGAAAACTGTTAGCAGCTTCCTGTAATGTGCCACTTCCGGTTAGTCTATTTTAACCAAAATCTATTATGTTATTTCCATTGATATAGTAGTCTTATATACCAAATTTAGAAAGTTTTAAATTATATTTGAATATAGTTTTTCATGAAAATCTATTATAGGCTTCAAGTAAAGTACCACTTCCGGAAGTTGTATAATGACCAAAAAGGGAGGTGCACAACTAGATGTTATAACAGTCCTAAATATAAAGTTTCAATTTTCTACGGCTTACCGTTTTTGAGTTATGCGAGATACATACGTACGTACAGACGGCATGACGAAATTAGTCAAAATGGATTCAGGGAGGGCCAAAACACCTATTTCCGTTGAAATCTGAGAACCGAAAATTTTCGCGATTACAATACTTCCTTTACTTCGTACAAGGAAGTAAAAAACAGTAAACTGATAAACTAACAAAAGGTGAAAATGGTGGTAAAAACAAAAAGTAAGGTTATGACATGATGTATACGGGAATGAATGTAGATGTGAGGAGTTGGTATGAAAAGAATTATGAATGTGGATGAAGTAGAGATAAAACGTTGACAACTAAATCTTTCATGACCTAACCACTCTGTCAATTTTTTATCTGTCTTTCAGTATAATAAATTCATAATCCTGTAACGTCGTCCTGTGAGGACACAGGCGATTCTAGAAAAACGCCGTCAGCTTGCATGTGACCAATTTAGTCGGGGAATTAGAACCTGGCCGAGCAAAAACTTGACATATTATCACATCTGCCTTCCAACGAGCGAAGCCACTGCCGCAAAAACACCGCCGGATGTATTATTGTTTTGTTTTTGCTACGGAGAAAAATCGAGGATAAAATGTATTTCTGATATGATTATAATTTGACCTTTGTTATAGTTATACATTAACAAGAGTTGGATTTTTTTTTAAGCCCGTGTTAGAAAGTATAATTTCCTTCTTTTTATTTGAAAGAATAAATTAATTCTTTTCATCCTTAAGGTCGTTTCATACGGGCGATCACGTAACGAACGATTTTTAATTCTACGATAAATTGTACGGTTAATTCTAATTCATTCAATGCTAGATTATTTTGTGCACATTGGCACAGTGTTTCAAATCGTTGCACTTTTGACGTAGTTTTTTACCTTCCATTCTTGCATATTCAAGAAGAAATACCTTACTTTCTTTCCTTGATATACAAACAACTATTATTTATTATTGTTATAAACTAAACTATATATGGGGTAGGTGGCTCAGTGGTGGATCTTGAGAACCCTGGTTAGATCCCCACAGTCGACAAACAATTTTATCCAATTTAAATCTACCCCTGTGGCTCCCCCTCCACTAATATCTTTGGGGGCCGTGATTTTACGAATGGTAACCGCACTTCAGGCGAAAAAAAATATCACTTACCAAGATCTGCTTAGGCAGAGTGCCACACCCAGTAATGGGTTTATTTTATTTACTAAACTAATCCTAATTGAATTTTTAAAGCTTTTAACAATTTAACATCGAGTATAACCTATCAACTAGAGATGGGCGAATATCAAATTTCTCGAATTCGAATATCGAATACGAATATTAATCAGATCTCGAATATTCGAGGTACTCGAATATTGGAATACTCCTAAAATTATTAATAATTATTAGCGATGGGCGAATATCAAATTTCTCGAATTCGAATATCGAATACGAATATTAATCAGATCTCGAATATTCTAGGTACTCGAATATTCGAATACTCCTAAAAGTTAATTTATTTATTATTATTATTAATTATTTAATTATGTCCTTTTCATTATTTGAATGAAATTGTTAAGATAAAATAAAATTAAAACAAAAAGTACAAACAAAAAAGAAAAAGACGAAAATTTCAAATTTAAGGTGAAAAATTTGAAATATGGTACGTCTTCATGGTTTTGAAATAAAATATCTTTGTTATTAATAACTTCAAAGTATTGTAATAGATTCAAGTTTATGTACAAATGATAAAGAAAAACATAGTAAAAAATTGAGGTCAACATATGGCGCGATATTCGAGGTATTCGAATGTTCGCTATACTGACGTTAATATTCAAAAATCTCGAATATCGAATAATCTCAATATTCGCGGCATTCGACTATTCGCGGATGATATTAGCCCATCTCTAATAATTATTTAATTGTCCTTTTCATTATTTGAATGAAATTGTTAAGATAAAATAAAAATAAAACAAAAAGTACAAACAAAAAAGAAAAAGACGAAAACTTCAAATTTAAGGCGAAAAACAAATTTGAAATATGGTACGTCTTCATGGTTTTGAAACAAAATATCTTTGTTATTAATAACTTCAAAGTATTGTAATAGCTTTAAGTTTATGTACAAATGATAAAGAAAAACATAGTCAAAAATTGAGATCAACATATGACGCGATATTCGAAGTATTCGAATGTTCGCTATACTGACGTTAATATTCGAAAATCGCGAATATCGAATAATGTCACTATTCGCGGCATTCGACTATTCGCGGATGATATTCGCCCATCTCTACTATCAACTAATCCAGTGTCAGAGCTTAATTATCTTCACCTCTGCCCTTACATTCAGTGAGATAAAGTGAGATAAATTATCTGTTTATTTCGACGCGTTGAATTCAAGTCGTTTTGTTTTTAACTTCTAAGCTGATCACTGTTTAGTCCCCAGAGTTTCCTTTCTTAAATATTTATTGATTGTTGTGGGTATTGTATTTGTGTTTGTCTTTCTTTTACATCAGAAAATAAATTCAAAGAAATGTAAAAAACACACAACTTTTCAATTTGTGTAATTGGAATCATAAAAAAGTTTTATCTTGATTATTTGATGTTGTTTCAATTTATTTGTTTTGAAAGTATATTAAATTTGGTTAAAGAGAAAGTATTCATCAATTTGTTACCTTGAAAATCTTAGTTTAAGCAGTTACGAGCTGTCAAATTTAGATACCCAGAAGGGGTTTTAAATTGTACATTAATATCTGTCAGCAATATTTCAAACAAAATTTAAATTACAATCATTCTTTTACCAGAGAAACAAAAGTATTTGTAATATTATTTTATATATGAATGTCTAGAAATATATTTCAACGTGCTTTGTTTTGATAAGTCTTATTATTAGGACCATTTTTTGAAGCGTGTTTCAGATTTTATGTTTTGTGTTTTCGTGCAAAAATTTCGGTTGTTATCGCGAAGCTAAAGATAAAATACACCTATGTACTCACTATCTCTTTTGTTTTTAAACGAGTTGGAAGGAAAGTTTATTTATTTCGTAACAAAAATACTCTACAAGTAACCGACTCCGAGATATTAGTTGGGTTTCAATTAATTTATACAGGATAATTTCATATTGCAGGAACTAAATTTATGGGTACATATTATAAGACGTATTGATCATAGAATAAAAGATTGTTTTTCAAAATTTAAACAAATTAAGTAGTCCGAGTTTTGCAATGGTCCTTTCCCACGTGTGTTACTTACTATTTTTTTAATATTAAGGGGTAAGGCCACTCTAGACAAGGAAAAAAGGGTAATTTTCAAGATTTTTTTTAACGAAATCTAAACGTGCTACTTAAGAACTGTTTCTGGATCTTTATTTAGTGCTCTTTAAACTTTATTTTAAAATTTTTTTAAAAGAAAATATTCAAAATTGTCGTCAGAAATTAAAAAAAATTACGACTCCTCTCGGGGCGTAGGGTAAATCGGGGCAAAACATTCCGGGAACAGCAATGGAATTGGAACAAAAAGGGATATGTTTTCTTAATCTCTGATGTATACTCTAAAAAACTACGGGCTGAATTTTGAAAGTTTGATTTTTAACAAAATGGCGCACGTTTGATAAAAAAGTTCATTATTCGGGACTAAATTTCTGTATAAAAACGACCATAAAAAACGAATGAAGCACTTTTTAAAAAGCCCCCGTAGTTATTTAGTATTTTATATCTAGAATAAGAAATAAAAAGATTCAGCACGATACATCAATAAGTATATCAGATTTCTTTACGCCCGATTTTGAAAATATGATTTCGAGAAAAACGCGTTTAAAGTTATATATATATATATATATATATATATATATATATATATATATATATATATAAATAAATACTAGTACTAATAGATATATGCTTTTTCCCTCTGAAATACTTCCGCGCGGCATTTAAGTTAATTGTCCCTTATTCCTAAGGGTTTAAACTATAATTTGCAAACAAAAAAAATGCATTTTTAAAAAATTTTAGAGTGGCTTTACCCCTTAAACGTGAAAATTACATTTCACGTTTGCGATACAAGAAATTTAATAATTATTTTATATAAATTAAAGGAGTTGCATATACATATCAAATGATATTTCCCTCACATAATTTAGTTGTGATAATAACCGTTTCCCTCACTAGTGCGGAAAGTTATTTACTTTAACACTAGTAAGGTAAATGCCATTTTCACAAGTAATGTTGTAAACAATATTTTTATAACAACAAAGACAAAATTAATTGTCATCAAACACTTGGTGAAACAAGATTTAATAAAAACTATAAAGTAAATACTTGGCTATGTTTCACAAAATTCAGCCTCCAAGTCACCTTATGAGGGCATCGTCAGAGGCTGGCCAGCACAGTTAGTAACCATAGACGCGTTTCGCTCTTATTAGAGCTCATCAGTATGGTATAACTCACTTCTTCACCTAGAACAAAGTTCATGTGAAGAAGCTGGTGACGAAGAACTATGCCAGCAGAGTATAAGATCTTTAACAAACTGGTAAGATGACATGAGAAGTTCTGTGGAACTGGTCATGCCATCTACCGAATAAACAATATTTTTCTTCTATAAAGGCGAGAGCTGAAATAGTGTAAGAGAAACAAAGACACTTTACGCTCATGATATACACATGTTTATATTTAACATTTTTCTTGTATTTTGCAGAATGCTTGGTGCGTCCAGGTATAACCCTCCGAGGACTGAACCTCACAGTACCCCGAGCGGTGAGGGCTGGTCACTCCGTAACACTAGGATGTGACTATGACTTAGAAGAATCTCCACTGTACTCAGTCAAGTGGTACAGAGGACTCGACGAGTTCTATAGATACGTACCAAAGGAAGCACCTCCGACGAGAGTGTTTCCTTTACCAGGACTCAAGGTTGATGTAAGTACAACACTTTACAATAGAGTATTTATTTCTAAAGTACAAGAACATATCAAGTTTGATTATTTCTTGCCATTGAAATATATTTTGTTTTAAATACTTTATATAAACATATAAAGGATCTTGGTGTTACATTGGATAGCAAGCTTCTATTTCATATACATTTAGATAATGTAATAAAAAATCTTACCGTACGCTCGGTTTTGTTTTGCGTACATCTAAAAACTTTAGTAATTCATGTACTTTATTTAAATTATATTTTTGCCTTGTACGCAGTCAACTTGAATTTGCATCTGTTTGTTGGTCGCCACAATATTTTATTTACAACGAAAGAATTGAAAAAATTCAACACAAATTCTTACGTTCTGTGCGTTATAAATTTCCACAAAGAACTTTAAATTTAATATCTCTTGAAAACAGAAGAAAAGTATCCGACCTGTCATTTTTATACAAAATTATTAACAATATATTTAATTGTAATAATTTGTTAGATGTTATGCAATTTAGAATTCCCAATTAAGTATGAGAACTAATGAACTTTTCAAAATTGTTGGATGTAAAATAAATTCTGCATCACATTCTCCACTTAATCGAATAACTTCTATGTATAATACTTTGTGTAATTCTAATTGCACCATAGATATATTTTCTGATTCCATAAATGTATTTACAAACAACGTGAAAACCTATTTTTGCAATGTTTAAATGTTGTTTGATTAATCTTATTTTTTATTATGTATTCTATATTTTAAGTTAATCTGTTTTTGTATCTTTGTGCTGCTCTGTTATTGGGACTTTGTCCTGTTGGGCAGCTGAATTTTCAAATAAATAAATAAATAAATAAATAACTAGGCTAGATACGGATCTAATAATTACACCATCGTATTCAGTAAAGTTTTCTTCATAAGTATGCATATTTTCATATATTTTAAGTAACGGGTTCATTTGTTATTACATACAATTTCAAACAAGGTAACAAAGTTCGTCGCTTGATGCACCGTTGAAGTCTCTGAATATTTTCCCTGTAAAACGTGCCCTAATTATTTTAGAGAAAAATGCTTCAAATAGAACTTGTAGAAAATTTAATTGTCTTTATCTTTTATTTGAACTATTTTGCTATAAAATGATTCAGAAAGGATTGACAGAATAAAATATGCAATACCACATATTTCAAATAATAATAAATTATTTTGTAAATATTTTCTTTACATTTAACGTAAAATTAGTGGATTAAAAAATCTAGATCTACTTGGTGCATAGAAATATTATTGAAGTTCACTTCAAGAAGACCACTAGAGCATCACGAACCCATGAAAGACTGTGCAAATATATTGATGCTAAGTTGTTTTAAAATCTACATCTTTTCAATCATCAAAATTAAACTTAATTTTACCTATATTTTATATTAAAAATAGTTCCATTAGCCTTTAAAAATCCAATTCTAAATCTCACATTTTTACGGTAGAAACATATTACTTCACACATGTAAGTTGAAGTGAGCTCTCCACAAAAATAACGTTACTTACTGTGAAGTTTGCGAATGAAAACACAAATATTTCAGTAGTATTCGAGCCAGGAGAGTCATCTAGTGCCCCTGATGTGTGTCCTGCTGCACGCCACTGGCCGTCGCTCCTGAAAAAGTAAATACTCTGGAAAAGATGCTGAAACTTGCGGAAATCTTGTTGGTTGACATTTTTAACAAAATAAATAAATATATCATCACGCTTTTCACCCATTATTGGATGTCGTACTTGGCCGTAGCAGATCTATTATGCGTATGAAATGAATTTATAGTTTAACTAATTCTCGTTTGTAAAACATCAATGCAACAACTAATTAAAATTTTGAAGTAATGTGCAATAATTCATCTGAAAGTCATTTCAGGTATATAGCTTTTTATAAAAGCGCTCGAGATTTTTATTGCTTTTAAACCCTGAAATAAAAGCACAATTCCACTCATATATCATCTTTACATTCCCAAATATTATTTGAAAAATGTATAATCATATTGCGAATACTGCTATTTTCTTCCTAAAATATATTTAATTTCCTCACAGAATTCGCTTATATCATATGTTCTTTCGCATCGATTTAACTCGAACTGAGTTCGGTTCAATCGCTCATTCTCATTTCGAGTTATTACCGAAAGCTTTCTACTGAGATTCCGTTACACATTACCGTAAATGTGGCTGAATTCCTGAAAGCTCGAATAAAACGCGGTGCACTGAACTTTGATTGCTTAGCACGTAAAAGTTCGCGCCGATTTAGAAGATTTAATTGACAGTAGTTAAGGGAAGAAAGTAAGACATTTCGTCTTGAAGCTGTCGTTTTATTTCTGAGCGAAGAATGATACTTTCTTCAAGAGGTATACATGTAATTTTAATAGATTTGTTGATTTGATTTTAGCCTTTAAATAAAACCGCTGCAAATACGGTTACCAGCCGTCAAATCACAGCTATCAAGAAGGTTAGGGGTAATTTTAATGTGGCGAAAATTGTTTGTCAGCTGTGGGAATCGAACCCGGATTCTCAAATCCACCCTAAACCATCTACTTCTTTTTACTTCCTTGTACGAATAAAGGAAGTATTGTAATCGCGAAAATTTTCGGTTCTCAGATTTCAACGGAAATAGGTATTTTGGCCCTCCCTGAATCCATTTTGACTAATTTCGTCATGCCGTCTGTACGTATGTATCTCGCATAACTCAGAAACGGTAAGCCGTAGAAAATTGAAACTTTATATTTAGGACTGTTATAATATCTAGTTGTGCACCTCTCTTTTTGGTCATTATATAACTACCGGAAGTGGTACTTTACTTGAAGCCAATAATAGATTTTCATGAAAAACTATATTCAAATATAATTTAAAACTTTCCAAAGTTGGTATATAAGACTACTATATCAATGGAAATAATATAATAGATTTTGGTTAAAACCGTAAGTGGCACATTACATGAAGCTGCTAACAGGTTTCCTTGAAAAAAATGGTATTATTTTAATTTTAGAAATGAATGCTGCAAATAAAAGTTTTAGAGAATTAAATTCTGCGTCTAGCACACTAAGAATGTTTATATTAGCTTTTTGCATAAACGAGATATCTAAATTTAATAAATAAATAAATAAATAAATATATCATCACGCCTTTTACCCATTACTGGGTGTGGCACTCTGCCTAAGCAGATCTCGGTAAGTGATATATTTTTTCGCGTGAAGTGCGGTTACCAGCCGTCAAATCACGGCCTCCGAAGATATTAGTGGAGGAGGAGCCACAGGGTTAGATTTTGTTTTTTAAAATTGGTGAAAATTGTTTTTCGGCTGTGGGGATCGAACCAGGGTTCTCAAGATCCACAGGCCAACTCGATACCACTGAGCCACCTACCCCATAATAATATAATAATATAATTTAAATATTATATATTTTATATTTTATGGGGTAGGTGGCTCAGTGGTATCGAGTCGGCCTGTAGATCCTGAGAACCCTGGTTCGATCCCCACAGCCGACAAACAATTTTCACCAATTTAAAAAATCTACCCCTGTGGCTCCTCCTCCACTAATATCTTTGGAGGCCGTGATTTGACGGCTGGTAACCGCGCTTCACGCGATAAAATATATCACTTACCGAGATCTGCTTAGGCAGAGTGCCACACCCAGTGATGGGTAAAAGGCGTGATGATATATTTATATTTATTTTATTTAGATTTAAAAAAAAATAATTTTGCTATGGATTAGAACAAAAAAAAAGATTTAATGTCAAATATGTGCAATTAAAAAAATATCTATAGTTTAATACGCGTACAAGGAAGTCATGTGGTGTCCACATCAGATATTTTATATATACATTTCTGATTTTATTTACAATTATCTGAATCAAAGGATTCAATTGAATTCGTATGTAATATACTCGTACGTAGTAGAACTAAATTCAATACATTACGGCGTCTTGCATATTCTGTTATTTGCTCTAATTTGACTATTATTGAAGTGTTCTGTTTACTGCAATGTTCAACGCATTGCTATTTGTATCACGTACATTATTGTAATTCGATTAGACAAATATTATTTTAGAGATTATGGCTTTACAGTAGCTCAGCATGATATTCACTCTACTTATTATATAAACAGAGAACTGCACAAGATGGAAACGACATTTTTGTCAAGTTGACATCGGATAAATAGAAAAGAGATCAATTTGCAATTAATTTACCTTCATGGAAATGACAAATATTAATGGCATAATGATGTGCTCCAGCTATCAATTAGTATTTTTAAGGTTAAATTTTTATGACAGAAAAATTCGGATGACGCCTGGATTTGAACCAGGGTAACCGCTACACCGAATGGATACCGTTAGAGAATAAAAGAAACAGAGGGAGACAAAGAAAAAAATGGTCGGATGAAATCAAACGTATAGCCGGGAGTAGGTGGACCCGCCAGGCAAAGGACAGGGAAGAAAGGAAAGAAATGGGGGAGGCCTTCGCCCAATAGGGCATGAACCATATTAAGCAATTTAATAGTTTTGTTATTAGTATTTATGATAATATAGCATCATTTTTTGTATTAAATGGGAAATAAAGGCTAATAATAATAATAATAATAACCGCTACACCACGTCACCTGTGTCCGACGTATGGCATCAACCGAATTCTTCTGTCATAGTGTCTAACGTAGCATCGATCCCAAAGACTCCTATATCTATGATAGGCATTGACAACGGGTTTCGTCTACAGCGACACAGTTCTGATGCTACGTTAGACACTATGACAGAAGAATTCGGTTGATGCCATACGTCGGACACAGGTGGTGGTGTAGCGGTTAGCATCTCTGCCCGGCAAGCGAAGGGTCCCTGGCAGGGATGTGCGTGTAGTCTACAGCAAGTAATCTACGCTATTCTCTACGTGTAAACAATCATGTAGTCTACGTCTTCATTTTTCATGTAAACAATGTAGACTATGTAGACAATGAAAACACCTGTGTTCACTTAAGTCAGATTAGAAATTTTATCCCTAGAACTAGGGAATTTTAAAAGTTGTTAGAAATTTGTATTTTTATTCTAGGGATTACATGAAAAAAATTAGTTGTGCAGGGCAAAACGTTCAAAATAACGTTCAAAATTTGTCAACTGGTTTCTGTTAAAAATAGCGCCAAAGAAAACTCCGTCTGGTGAGATGGCGCGTTGATCGATTTTAAAAATATGACAGTTCGCCCAAGACCAAAGACAGACATTTGTCTAGTAATGTATGAGCACTTGCTTTATTAGTTTTATTATATAAAGACCGATAATGACCCGAGCTCACGAATACGAATACATGCAATAGTTACAAAGGAATAAATTTAGGTTATGTTCAATTTTACAACTTTCAGATGCATGATCTACATTGTTTACATTGTCTACGCCGCTAGAATTGTCGACGTATTGTCTACGTGTAGATGTAGACAATTAAAGATTACACGTAGATGCACATCTCTGGTCCCTGGTTCGAATCCAGGCGTCATCCGAATTTTTCTGTCATAAAAATTTAACCTTAAAAATTATCTTCATTACTGTACGTTCAGTCGAAGTCATATGTTAAAAAATATCAATTAGTAGTTACGATTAGCAATTATAATTAGCAATTATTAAAAGCTTTTTTAAACTTGCAAATAAAATTAGAATTAATAACACTAATGGGTAAAAGGCGTGATGATATATTTATTTATTTTATTTGAATATTTGAAAACCCATTGACTGGGAGGTGGCACACTGCCGAAGCAGATCTCGGTTGGTGATAAGTTTTATGCGTGTGAAATGTGGTCACTATTCGTCGAATCACGGCCGCAAAGATGTTAGAAAAGGTAGAGCTACAGGGGTAGGTTTAAAATATGGAGAAAATTGTTTTTCGACTGGGAATTGAACCAAGGTTTACAAATTCATAGGCCGACTTGTTACCACTAAGCCACCTACCCCATTTTAATTAATTAATTATTTAAGTTGTTTTTAGCTGTTGAAAATTGTTTGTTTGATATTAAATAAAAGATTAGACTAACTTGGAATTATGAATGTGTATGAAGTGTCCTGTGACAGAATGGCAATGTTTGTTGAAAATAAATTGCAGGATGAATCTAATAAATATTTTAGAGGTTCGTACTAGCCAATTTGATGGGACAATGTATGCATTTTGAAAATGTGATAAAAATATAGTTTATAAATTAAAATAGGGTAAAAAAATAAAAAATAGTGGCACAAAAAGCGAAAGAAACCGAGCTAGCAGTAAACATAACTAATTAAAGCAAAAAGAAAACAAAAACACCTAGCTTTAATTAAATTTCGAAAGAAAATTCGTCAAAACTCAGTTTCATACGATACAGCGTTTTCACCAAAAATATTTAATTTTCCTTTTGACGAGAAAGAAATTTAATATAATGTTCATAAAAAACAAACAAAAACCATTTAATTAAAACATGTTCCATTTCATTTCACAGGGGTGGTTTGCACCCCCTGCCTTCACTTGCCACTGTTTCACGCCTGAGCGACGATAGTGACATCTCGCGTCTCTCTGGACAACGAAAAAACACTTCGAGTATAAATGCGAGTGTAGCGAATTAAACACTTTTATGAATTTTATTTTCACTGATGCTTTTCTTTCGGGGAATTCTACATACAGCAGTTGCCTACTTGTAAATTAAACTTCACTTGTTTTTATTTATTTAGTCAGAAATTAAGCGGAGGGAGACAAACTCAAAATGATATTTCATTGGAATATTTATTATTTAAGCATATTAACAAAATTATCTGTCATTGTTATTTGAAGTATTTGTTTCTAAAATTAATTATAAATGTTTACCAACGCCCCCTTGGGGCGTTAAGTAGATGAATATGCGCAGAGGGCGACGGCATTCATAAATAAATCATAACAAATAATGTGTAATTGAAAAATAAAAAATATTATGCTTACGCCTCATTTATGCTCTTAACATGGTCACTGTTTTTGTTATACCATTTCCAGCTGTTGACACAAATTTTTATTTTAATCATTATTTTAAACTAGTTTATATACACGTGAAATAATTCTTCTCTATCTTCTATCGTTTTGATAATGACAAATTCGCATCCAATTACCCCTAATTACCCCTTTAAGGTCGCCCCCTCCTCCCCACCCCTCTGTGATAACTAACACCTCACTGTAACACTATAACACCCTATTTCCATCTGTTAGTTACTATCCTCGTCTGTGTATCGTTCCATCTTTGTCCGATGCGTATTCAGATAGATTCGATTAGTTCGCGAGGTGGCCGACGTGGCGTCCGTGTCGCGTTGTGTTATGTCGTGTCGCAGCTCCGGAAATTCGTGTACTTCCGGGTACATCGCTTACACAGCATTGGATCCTGGGACTGAATCCCGGTCAGTAGATGATTATTGAGTTTATGCCATGTTTAGTTCTTGATAATTTGCGATGTGTTCCAAACATTAGAACACGGATTTAATTCATTATTTTATAAATCGATTAAAAGAATTAAGAATGTAGATGAAGCAAAAAAAACTAAACTAAATATGTAGTAGATGCCACTGCGATCCAAATTTATTTATGTATTTTACTTTAAAGTACTTAATTTCGATGTAATGTTAATTAAAAATAGTTTTTTCTTGTTTTTATGCAGTGTTTCATTTTAAAATTATTTTAAAGTTTATTTTATACTGCATACTTATGCTGAAAGTTTGTTTGGTAAAGTGCATAAAGGACTATTGTCCTGCTAGAAACAATGTAAAGCTGCATCATACGCTCATAATTATGATTTAGTTTTCTTTAGTTTTTAGAAGTTTTTACATTAATATAAAACTAAAACTTCAAACAAGATTCATACAAGTATATGCTGCATAATAATAATAAAATAATATGTCTGTTGAAATTATACATACATAACATCATGGTACGGTATATTCCATGAATGAAAGTAGCACGAACCCCTCTGAACATTTATTCATCATCTGACTCACCACTTCTGAATTCATAATTACTAAAGCCCGGATTTTTAGGCAATTGCCTAGATTCAAATTTTAATAGACTTCAGGCAATTTTGTTTTTCTATACATAGGTAATATGTTTACGTGTAATGGATGGTTTTTTTTTCGTGCCTTAAAGCCTAATTTTCCTATATTTTTGTTTTTGTGCCTATTTTACCTTATACAGCCTATTTTGCCTATTTTTGTTGCTTATTTCAACTTATATTGAGCAGACAAGGCTTATCAACGCCATCTATCATCTATTTCGTTGATTAATTCAACACTCGGCAAAGTGTTCCATCCTAATCTATAATATTTAAAGCACTGACTTTGTCTTTATTCAAGTTTTAGTCAAATTTTTATGTGGCAATTCAATTGCTCCTTTGCCATTAATCAATGAAAGTTACCACTTTAGACGATATAGCTAAATATAAGAACGGCCCTGTTTCATTTTATGATGTCGAACGAAGTTTTCAGCTTACAAGCAAGTTCTGACTGACCGAAGACAGTCCCTTTCCGAAAATTCCATTCAGCAGTTGCTCGTAATATTTTGTGAATCAAAGTATACTACATAATTTGAATTTATATAATAGTTAATAAAATAAGAACCCTAAATATTTTTTTAAATTGCGTTAATTTTTGTTTAAAATGAATATTTTTTCTAATGAAAAGTACGAGTACCAAATTTAGAAAAAGAATTAGTGTATAATTTTTATTAAAGAAACTATTTACATTTAGGCTGCCTAAAATCCCGCCTATTTTAGAGTAATTACCGGCCTATATGCCTGCTTATTTAGGTGTTTTTAAGTGCCTAAATATCCGGGCTTTAATAATTACTGTCCTACAAACTCGTTTATTCCTCACATATTTAAATTCTAAAATATAAATAAATATATCATCACGCCTTTTACCTATTACTGGGTGTGGCACTCTGCCGAAACATATCTCGGTAAGTGATATATTTCTTCGCCCCAAAGATGTTAGGGGTGGTGAAGAACGAACCAGGGTTCTCAAGATCTACAGGCCGACTTGTTACCACTGAGCCACCTACCCCATTAAAATTATTATTTGGCGAATTAAATATCTTTGGAGTGTTCTCCTTTAATTTAAAATTAAAATACTGCTTTCAAAAGATTGAAGCAAGCTTGTAAAAACTTGCCTAACAATGCAACAATTTTTGAAATTCATCTCACAAATAGATACGTATCCAAGCAACAAGATTCCATGATTCCGTCTACATTTCCGGGTTCCGGGATCCGGGTTTCGTCCAGAACAATACAATTCCAGATTCTGTGTAGCATGCTTTCGTGACAACATTACGATGGGTTCTTATCTTATAGACTTAGAGGGCTATGATTTAATATGTAACGTATGAGAAACACCTGCGATGTTCAACTGTAAATTGTAAACATCCGAGATATTAAATATGTTCCTCTAACCCCCAAGAAAAGGGAGGGAGCAAGAATAAAGAGAATACTTGTACAACATGTACAACAATTTACGTAATATCAAAATTAATTTGAACTTTGTGATACGCAGGAAATATTTGTCGTTACCAAGTTTTGATGGATGAACTATTGTTGTAGCACAGTGGTAAAAACGATCGTTCCACAAGCAAGAGTTTAATATAAATGTGACTGTGGTTCAATCTATTTTCTCTTGATTCACAAACCATCGCGTCAACATCTATATTTCGTAGATTAAGGACAGTTGTGATTTAATAGTTATCTCTATCACTTCACAAGATAGTTTAAATTCAGCTCAATAAAAAACAAATTATAAAATAAATAAATTTATCATAACGCCTTTTACCCATTACTGGGTGTGGCACAATGCCTAAGCAGATCTCGGTAAGTGATATATTTTTTCGCGTGAAGTGCGGTTACCAGCCTTCAAATCACGGCCCCCAAAGATATTAGTGGAGGGAAAGCCACAAGGGTAGATTTAAATTGATGAAAATTGTTTGTCGGCTGTGGGGATCGAACAAGGGTTCTCAAGATCCACAGGCCGACTCGATACCACTGAGCCACCTACCCCATTAACGGCGAAATTTAGCGCAGAAACCAATAGTTTAAATTGACAAGTACGAATCCCCGACTATTTATTTTTTTTAAAATAAACTGTAAGATTATCTTAGACAAAGATTTAATTACTACAGGTACGAGGTTCTGATCTTCAGTTGTCAAACACGTGTTTTTTATATAAGTTCCACTAAAATGCCTACAACTAACTATGTCCCAGATTATCCACTATTAAATCAACACACCCTATAACCCTATGAAATCCATTCAATCTGTTCCACAGTATTATCATATATAATATAACAAGTAGTATGAAAATTGCTGAAAATATTTAGACATAAATTATGAGTTGTTATGGAAATGGAAACATAACGAGTGCGAAGCACGAGTTGTGTTTCCTATTTCCGTAAAAACGAAAGTATATTTATGTCAAAATATTATCTGTCAATTTTCATACTACGAGTTGTATTCGGCTTGAGAATTTACCAAACAAGAGTTAATTAACAAGAATAGTTAGGTATTTATTTGCACATTATTAATTAGGTATTACAGTGATGAAATTTTTGAATATTAAATGTACACTGAAAAAATGCAGAAAATATTGAAAATATCATTTATTTTATTCGTAACCAAGGATATTAATAACAGTGGTATTTCCGATGAAATTTCACTAGTGATGAATTTCCGATGAAATGTACATTTCATTGGTTCATTTATATATCAACGTTCCTATTATACATCACACACCAATACACACAATAACGCAGAATTTACAAATTAAAATATCACTAAATATTTACAATACACTTCGATCACTACAGCAGCCCGTACTCGACTAACTCTAACAAATATGCAACATTGGTAATTAATTGGTAAGGTATGTTGTAACATAATAATAATTAATTATACCCTAAATATAGTGAATGAAAGAATTCGATAATAACAAAATTATATTAGATTTATCTATCCCTGTGGCACCCTTACCACAAATATCTTTGAGGGCCGTGATCTGACGGCTGGTAACCGCACTTCACACGAAAAAATATATCACTTACCGAGATCTGGCTTGGTAGAGTACCACATCCAGTAATGGGTAAACGACGTGATTATATATTTATTTATCTACGACCGTGCGATATATCCTTAATTTCCCACTCATTTCAGACAGGTAATGACTTACTTTACCGCACACGTGCGTTTTTTTAATTTTTACCGCACGCGCAAGCGATAATGCAAAATGTAGGAAAAAACTAAAGGAAATTACACAAGAAAACTTATTTATTGTATACATTCATAACGTCTTTACAGCTATATAAATTGATGCCATATGTTGACACATTTGGATGATTTGATGTTACCGTAGAATTAGTAATTTTTATATTGTGTGATACTGGAGACATATTTTCTTTTCCTCCCAAAATTTTGGTAGCCGTTTTCTTTTTATTTTTTTTTTATTAAAAATGATGTTTTTAACATGAAATAATAGCACCAAAAAGACGATGATTTTTGAATCTTGCTTAATTCTCCGAAGTACACTAACAAAGCCTTTTCATTTGTTGTATCTTTATTTTTTTTCTCTTCACACCATTTCTCATAACTGTCATAAGTCAGTTGATATTTTACTCTTGATTTTTGGGGAACCAGATCCAAAATAACGTTTGACGCTGCTTCTTCTATATCTGAAGGCAGATCTATATCTGAAAGGCTCATTTTCTATTATCGAACTATTCTACACACTCGTAAAGGCAAAATCAAAATTTTTCTGTTTATTTGGTTGTCGCGATTGTCAACGCGTTGCTATCATTCAGAAAACAATCAGCTCATGTTGCTACTTTGATTTGAAATTTAATTAAATTTATATTTAATTATAAAAATAACAATTTAAATCCCGAACAGTCGTAGATAAAATTTTGTACGCAATACGTGGGATACTACATAATTATTGCACATATGTGATTACACAAACTAGGCCTACGGCCTCGTTGTGCAACTTTCACATGCGTGCGATTATTTCGTCTATATCCCACTTATTGCGTAAATAACTATTATTTTATTTTATATTAGAAGGTACTTTTTAACTTAATTCGAATATTCTTATATTTAGGATTATGTTAAAATAATATGCATGTAGGTGTGTAAATAATATCTATTTTTTTAGTCACTGAAGATAATGATTATTAAAAGATCGTAACGTTTGAATCGTGCAATAAACAAGCTTGAAGTTTTCCTTGTTCGTCTCCTCATGCATTCCCACATCCTCCACATATTCTCAATTGACATGTTCATGTTCATCTCGTAATAAACATGAGAGCATCAGATTTCGCAAGATTCCTCGCTTATCGTAATTACATTGCAAACAGGCTGGCTGATCCTTTGTTAGAACAAGAATACAAGTAGCATCGAACTTTCATTCTATATTATATTATTAATATCGCGTTACAAAGTTTCAAATTGAAAATTGTTTCGCAATATCGCGGGCCGTAGGGGTTCCTACCACCCGCGGAGAAACAGGGTTGGCCTCAGAAACATTGCAATTACAGTTATTAAGAAATTGATTTTTTATCTTCTAAAGAATAGTTATTTGGATATCACAGCAAGAAAATCACTCATTTTTGCCTGAAGGCATATAAGGCAACTAAGGAAAAAGCATACTTTTTTACGAAGTATATATATAGAAAATGTTACAAAACCGCTTTTTGCGATTTTTTTGGCGAAAATTTGAAAAAATAAAAACGGCTGAAACTTTGCTTAAAAGTTAACTGAAGCACGGGAAATTCAATGCCGTTGATCGCAACTTCATATGTAGCTTAGTATTTATGATATAGTTTCGGAAAAATAGAAAATCTCAAAAAAATGAAGAATCTAGCTTTTCCGGAGCGTATATCTCAAAAAGTAAACTAGATATGAAGATGCGCTCAACGGCATTGAATTCCCGGTGTCCGAATTGACTTATAATCAAATTTTCAAGCAATTTTAAGCAATTAAATTTTTTTAATTTTTTCTTAAGGGATACCCCTTTGTTTTTTTCAGATTTTAATTCAATTTTCCCAAAATTTCTTAATCGTAGGAGTATTGTAACGAAAATTTACATACATATGTATTTTGATCCACTGAATCCAGTAGTAAAATCTTCAAGTGCATATGTCTTTTGGTTTTTGAGAAAATGTTAAAAAACAGTTTTTTGCGATTTTTTAGGCGAAAATTTGAAAAAAATAAAAATGGCTGAAACTTTGCTTAAAAGTTAACTGAAGCACGGGAAATTCATTGCCGTTGATCGCAACTTCATATGTAGCTTAGTATTTATGATATAGTTTCGGAAAAATAGAAAATCTCAAAAAAATGAAGAATCTAGCTTTTCCAGAGCGTATATCTCAAAAAGTAAACAAGATATGAAGATGCGCTCAACGGCATTGAATTCCCCGTGGCCGAATTGACATATAACCAAATTTTCATGCAATTTTAAGCAATTTCATTTTTTTAATTTTTTCCTAAGTATACCCCTTTGATTTTTTCAGATTTTAATTCAATTTTCCCAAAATTTCGTAATCGTAGGAATATTGTAACGAAAATTTACACATATATGTATTTTAACCCACTGAATCCAGTGGTAAAATCTTCCTAAATATTATTTTAAAATAAGTAGTTTGCCTTCATACATTAATTTATGTTTTTATTTTTGTATACATTGCTTAATCAAGACTTTAGTAAGATAGTAATCAAGTTAGTTAATGATTTTTTAATATTTCACGTCTTAAAGAAGCTTCCTTAAATGTATTCTTTATAATTACAGTCTTTTACATTGGTACTCCATAATTATAATATATAATTTTTGTTTAAAATAATCAAGTTATGAAAGAATAAGAATCGAATCTTAATAATATATCCACCGTAACTTGTCCTTTTTGCCACGAACTAATTTCCACTTATTAATTACCGAAATATTTCTAAGAAATGTTTATATGAATACGATATTTCCATTGGTTGTTAAATAGTGTTGTACGATTTTCTTACAAATATAATCGTACAGAAATGATCTTAATTTTAATCTTAACGTGTGTTTTATTATAATTGTCAAGCATTAAGGGGTAAGGCCACTCTAGACAAGAAAAAAAGGGTCATTTTCTAGATTTTTTTTTAACGAAATCTAAACATGCTGCTTAAGAATTGTTTTTGGATCTTTATTTAGCGCTCTTTTACCTTTATTTCAAATTTTTTTTAAAGAAAATATTCAAAATTGTCGTCAGAAATAAAAAAAAATGGCGACTCCTCTCGGCGCGTAGGGCAAATCGGGCGAAAACATTCCGGGAACAGCAATGGACCTTGAACAAAAAGGGATATGTTTTTTAAATCTCTGATGTATACTCTAAAAAACTACGGGCTGGATTTTGAAAATTTGGATTTTTAACAAAATGGCGCACGTTTGAAAAAAAAGTTTATTATTTGGGACTAAATTTCTGTATAAAAACGACCATAAAAAACGAATGAAGCACTTAAAAAAAAAGGCCCCGTAGTTTTTGAGTACTTTATATCTAGAATAAGAAATAAAAAGATTCAGCACGATCCATCAATTAGTATTTCAGATTTCTTTTCGCCCGATTTTGAATATATGATTTCGAGAAAAACGCGTTTAAAATTTCGAGTCATATATATATTTATACTAATAGATATATGCTTTTTTCCCTCTGAAATACTTCCGCGCGGCATTTAAATTAATTGTTCCTTATTCCTAAGGCTTTAAACTATAATTTAAGCAAATAAAAAAAAATATTATTTTTTTTTAATTTTAGAGTGGCCTTACCCCTTAAGGTGATGGCTATTAGGTCGATAAATATGTTTAAAGTGCTATTGCAACAGTCATAATATTGATATGAATTTAAAGTAGATAAGGCTTAAAGTGATAAAAGTATAAACATTTTATGCGACCAACTTTTTGACATCGTTTTAAATCTAAATCGCTTTTAATCCTTTTGAACTGGACACAAAAAGAGTAACGTAAACATTGGATTACACTTTTACAGTTTCAAACAAAAAGATGTATTTAATTTAACTAAATTACAGATAGACTAATCACGAGATTTTTTTAAATATTTTAAATCATCAAATATCAGATTTTTAATCATATACAGAGTGTTTCACAACTTTGAGCAAAAATTAAAGGGTATATTCTGTTCGACGTGCTGATCATGAAACAAAAAGATTTTTTTAAATTTGAAAAATTAAGGGTTGTTAATCTAAAACATTTTTTGTAGTACTGCACTGGATTCGCTTTTCTATTAAATACAAACAATGAACTAGGTATCAACTACGAAAGAATAATTACACAATTCAATTATTAGCAGTTATTTATAATAGAATTTTATTTAATTAATAACTTTAACATCATCATCCACCCAGTGGCAGTGGCAACGAAAAATTTTGGACTGGGAAACATGGAAAATAGTTTTCGATTTAAAAAAATTCTTTTTGTTTCATGATCAGCACGTCGTACAGAATATACCCTTTAATTTTTTGCTCTAAATTGTGAAACATCGTGTATAAAGCTTAAATATATCATTACGCCATTTACCCATTACTGGGTGTGGCACTCTGTCTAAGCAGATCTCGGTAAGTGATATATTTTTTCGCGTGAAGTGCGGTTACCAGTCGTCAAATCACGGCCCTCAAAGATATTAGTGGAGAGGGAGCCACAGGGGTAGATTTAGATTGGTGAAAATTGTTGGTCGGCTGTGGGGATCGAACCAGGGTTCTCAAGATCCACAGGCCGACTCGATACCACTGAGCCTCCTACCCCATAAAACTTAATACATCTTAATCATTTTAAAAGTTGTTTAGTGTTTATCACGGTTGATTATATTTTCTAAACCATTAACTTATAGGAATTAAAAACAAGAAATCGTAAAATGTACATATTAAATAAGTTACTGCCTTTTTTGCTTGAATAAAAGTTATACTGCCTGACATAAAAGGTAACTCTAAAATTCTAAAATTGTGACAGCTGTTTCTGTATTCGCAATGCGAGAGAATCGCGGAATAAACTGAATTAAAAACTCACAGTTTAATAAAAGATTTCAATTTCTTTCGCGGAATTAAACTATTTCATTTATATTTTACATTTTGTGTTCTTGATATTACCATTCTTCATCATTTGTTTTTACTAATTGATTGAAGTTCTAAGTAAACTACAAGAGAGATATCAACTAACTGTTCGTTCTATAATCAAATCTTGCGAGATCCGCACGTACCTGTCAAGTGCTATCAATTATATCTCCTTCCAAGCTTCTACTCTCAATTCAATCTGTCAGGTATGAATGTTTATCCATCAAATTATCCTCAATTATAGAACATGATTTGTTAGTTAGTTTGTATATCCAGAACAAATGAAATCTATATGAGCTTGTTAACTTTAAACAAAAAATCTGATGTGGACACCACATGACTTCCTTGTACGCGTATTAAATTATAGATATTTTTTTAATTGCACATATTTGACATTAAATCTTTTCTTTTTTGTTCTAATCCATAGCAAACTTTTTTTTTTAAATCTAAAAATATATAATATTTAAATTTAGATATCTCGTTTATGCAAAAAGCTAATTTAAAAATTCTTAATGTGCTAGACGCAGAATTTAATTGTCTAAAACTTTTATTTGCAGCATTTATTTCTAAAATTAAAATAATACTATTTTTTTCAAAGAAAACTGTTAGCAGTTTCATGTAATGTGCCACTTCCGGTTCGACTATTTTAACCAAAATCTATTATGTTATTTCCATTGATATAGTAGTCTTATATACCAAATTTGTAAAGTTTTAAATTATATTTGAATATAGTTTTTCATGAAAATCTATTATAGGCTTCAAGTAAAGTACCACTTTCGGTAGTTGTATAATGACCAAAAAGGGAGGTGCACAACTAGATGTTATAACAGTCCTAAATATAAAGTTTCAATTTTCTACGGCTTACCGTTTTTTAGTTATGCGAGATACATACGTACGTACGTACAGACGGCACGACGAAATTAGTCAAAATGGATTCAGGGAGGGCCAAACTACCTATTTCAGTTGAAATCTGAGAACCGAAAATTTTCGCGATTACAATACTTCCTTTACTTCGTACAAGGAAGTAAAAACAACGCCGAGCAGAGTTTTAGTTTTAATGTTTTATAGTTTAAGAGACTGTAATTAAAAAACTAATAAAGATCTGTTTGAAAATTTAAATTCTCCATATTTATTTCTATATAAGAAAGTACCTTGAACTTAAATAAATTAAAGCATGAGGAATCCACTGGTTCAATCTGCATTTCAATATCTCTTTTAGTTTTTGAGTTACAGTGGCTGAAAGTTGTAATATCCTGAAAAATATGTTTCGTACAAATTTTCTTTCATGAATTCAGCTATAAAGTATTCATAAATGAAGTAGACTGAAAGATGTGCCTGGTTAAATTTCTGTACATTTATTTTTTCTCTAAAAATGAATTTATAAATAAAATTTCTTGAAATAGGTCAATGTGAACATCGAGATTTCCGTTATTTGAATACAAAAACAGAATGATAAGAAGACGTGAAGAAAGAGAAGATATATAGCCGAACAGCGATGCATCACAAAATAATTTTTTTTGTCCCATCATACAAGATCCTGATTCTCTGACGTTAAATTAAATTAAATGTCATTTTTGTCAGCAATAAATCATTTTTGTTGAGCTGTCAACGGTTTTCATTCAAATTGTCGTTCAACTTAAACGATCAGAAATTCAATTCACGCAAAATTATTTGCTGTTTACTAACAAATTGTTCTTATATTTAAAAATTATCATTCTTTTTGCAAAAGTTTATCTCCGAAAAAGTAAATAATTGAAGTAGAAGTTTTGTAAAATATATGAGCTTCTGAAAATATTCAATATACAGGGTGTTTCAGGACTAGTGTAACAAACTTTAACAGCTTATTCCTGAGGTTATTTTGAGCAAAAAATGTCATATAAACATAGGTCCTATTCCTTCTAGTTACCAAAATACAAGAGGTTGAAGTTCTATAAATAACACGACATTTTCAAATTTTTGTAATCAAGATACTTTCGGAAAACAAGAATTTTATTGAAAAGTCATACCTTATTTGTCTTAATTAAAAATTGTTGTACTTTTGATTGTATTATTGTTTCATAATGGATGGTTATAGTACTGCTAAATATGCAGATATGATTTTTATTTATGGATTATGTAATGGTAATGCCCGTTATGCGTCCAGAGAATACCAAGACAGATATCTAAATAGAAGCCAACTTTCCCATCCCCTATTTGCGCGCATTTTTGTTTTCCAAAAGTATCTTGATTACAAAAGTTTGATCATTTCGTGTTATTTATAGAATTTCAACCTCTTGTATTTTGGTAACTAGAAGGAATAGGACCTATGTTTATATGACATTTTTTGCTCAAAATGACCTCAGGAATAAGCTGTTAAAGTTTGTTACACTAGTCCTGAAACACCCTGTATATTTAGTAATTTTTGAGAAGACTATTGATTATTCTCTTCTCTTAAATATTTTTAAACAATGTTATGTTTCTTTTTATGGGGTATAAAGAACTCGGGTTCGATTTCCACAGGCAACAATTTTCACCATGTTAAAACTACCCCTGTGGCTCTTCCTCCACTAACATCTTTGGGGGCCGTAATCTAACTTCACGGGAAGAAATATATCTCGTACAGAGATCTGCTACGGCAGAGTGCCACACTCAATAAAGGGTAAAAGGCGTGATGATATATTTATTTTATTTATAACATGTTTCATAGAGTAAAATAAACAGCTATATTTTCACTAATTTTGATTATTCTTGTAGGTATCAGTGTCAAATTCCCGGAAAGTGACACTTCTTAGTGTAGACCGACCTATATCCGGTACATTCCAGTGTGAAGTTTCAGCTGATGCTCCATTATTTCATACATTCATCGAGTCAGCACCAATGACCGTCGTAGGTAAGTCAAAAATAAACTATTCTCGTTTTTTATCTGTTTTCGCATTCTGTGATCAAAGTTATTTTTCGTGACACATGCACAAAAAACACGTTCTTATTCCCTAATTTTAAAGAGAGAAACACTGCTTTTCTCTCCTAGGTAGCATGTTTCGCTCCCTAGAGTCTACGATTATTAGTAAAGCCCGGATTTTTAGGCTATTGCCTAGATTTAAATTTTAATATACTTTAGGCAATTTCATTTTTCTATACATAGGTAATATGTTTACGTGTAATGGAATATTTTTTTTCGTGCTGTAGAGCCTATTTTTTCTATATTTTGGTTATTGTGCCTATTTTACCTTATACAGCCTATTTTGCCTATTTTTGTTGCCTATTCTAACTTTTATTGAGCAGACAAGGTTTATCATCTACTTCGTTGACTCAATTCAGCACTCAACAAAGTGTTTCAACCTAACCTATAATATTTAAAGTACTTACTTTAATCAAGTTTTTGTGTGTTTAAAATGCCGAAAGAAAAAACGTTTCCCTTTCCGAAAATTTCATAGAGCAATTGCTCGAAAAATTTTGTGAATTAAAGTATACTACATAGTTTGAATTTGCATAATAGTTAATAAAATGAGAACCCTACATTATAATTTTTCAGATTGCGTTAATTTTTGTTTAAAATTATTATTTTTTTCTAACAAAGAGTAGATACGAGTTCCAATATTAGAAGAAGGATTCGTTTATTTTTTTGTAAACAAATTATTTACATTTATGCTGCCTAAAATCCCGCCTATTTTAGAGTAATTACCGGCATATATGCCTGCCTATTTTAGTGTTTTTAAGAGCCTAAATATCCGGGCTTTAATTATTAGCTGTTTGCGGCTCTTCCTAGGTAACTAGTTACGCAACCCATATTTGACATTTGTCCCGATAAGACGGTAATTTTTGTGCACTTGTTACGAAAAGTATAATATGCTTCACGGGAGGGCGCGATTATCCCTTGGTTCTCTCCCTTGATGCATAACATACTATAAATCCGATAAATTAATTTTCTTATAAAATAAATCATATTTATTTATTCAAATTAATTCGTTGTTAGTAGAGATGGGCGAATATCAAATTTCTCGAATTCGAATATCGAATACGAATATTAATCAGATCTCGAATATTCAAGGTACTCGAATACTCGTAAAAGTTTATTTATTTATTATTAATAATTATGTAATTATGTCCTTTTTATTATTTGAATGAATTTGTTAAGATAAAATAAAATTAAAACAAAAACGAAAAAGACAAAAACTTCAAATTTAAGGTGAAACGTACGGGCTGATGTTGGCGAAAAACAAATTTGAAATATGGTAAGTCTTCATGATTTTGAAACAAAATATCTTTTTTATTAATAACTTCAAAGTATTGTAATAGCTTTAAGTTTATGTACAAATGATAAAGAAAAACATAGTCAAAAATTGAGGTCAACATATGACGCGATATTCGAGGTATTCGAATGTTCGCTATACTGACGTTAATATTCGAAAATCTCGAATATCGAATAATGTCAATATTCGCGGCATTCGACTATTCGCGGATGATATTAGCCCATCTCTAATAATTATTTAATTGTCCTTTTCATTATTTGAATGAAATTGTTAAGATAAAATAAAAAATAAAACAAAAAGTACAAACAAAAAAGAAAAAGACGAAAACTTCAAATTTAAGGCGAAAAACAAATTTGAAATATGGTACGTCTTCATGGTTTTGAAACAAAATATCTTTGTTATTAATAACTTCAAAGTATTGTAATAGCTTTAAGTTTATGTACAAATGATAAAGAAAAACATAGTCAAAAATTGAGGTCAACATATAACGCGATATTCGAGGTATTCGAATGTTCGCTATACTGACGTTAATATTCGAAAATCTCGAATATCGAATAATGTCAATATTCGCGGCATTCGACTATTCGCGGATGATATTCGCCCATCTCTAGTTTTTAGAAATGACATAGTAGTACCAAACTTACAAATTAAAAAGTTACTAAAACCGAATATGAACGCAAAGTATAAACCACAGTTTTTCCGAAGCTGTTATAATGAGCTATTATATTATTGTTTTATAATAATAGTTACGTTAATATAAGCAAGCAAGATGCATGAAATTAACATTGAAATATCAAGATAAATTATTCTATACTGAAATAATGGTAATCAACAGACTTAATCATGAAATATAAAAGTTGTCATTAACAGGTAATGACACAGTTACAGAATATAAACAATGTCCTAAGTCATCGAGGCACGAAACAGAACCACTGTAACTATTTTCACATATCCGTGCGTGAAAGTATGCTCTATTTACACATGATTACTGGACACATTACGTTCTATGCGTGTACGTCGACACACAATTCGTAATTCTAGTTAATTTTAGTCGAGTCAGCTAAGCCTGACGCCGCATATCTAACACAAATTTCAAAATAATAAAGAAGACAATATATTCATAATTTCAAGTATAAAATTAGAGTTTTATATATTTTGTAAAATATTTTTTATCAATTTCTTTTAATTACAAATAAACAAATTCATTTTAGATTAGAGTTTCTTGCAGCTAACTTCACACTACAAAATTCATTATTAATAGTAGTTGAATTAATTTACTATTCCACTGTGTTGATAAAATATAATGTGAAAAAACAGACTTTTTTGGAATTGTATCATTATTAATATTTTTCTTGAATGTTTTATTATTGTAAGTATTTTATATTTTCTATTAATTATTTATCATTGTTAATTTATCTAATTATAATAGAGTCCTGAAGAAGGCTAAAGTGTTAACCGAAACTTAGATTGAATAATCAAAATTAAAATAAATAAATAAATGTATCATCACGCCTTTTACCCATCACTGCGTGTGGCACTCTGCCTAGGCAGATCTCGGTAAGCGATATCTTTCTTCGCGTGAAGTGCGGTTACCAGCCGTCAAATCACGGCCCCCAAAGATATTAGTGGAGGAGGAGCCACAGGGGTAGATTTTTTTAATTGGTGAAAATTGTTTGTCGGCTGTGGGGATCGAATCAAGGTTCTCAAGATCCACAGGCCGACTCGATACCACTGAGCCACCTACCCCATCAAAATTAAAAATTGACTGAATTCCAAAAAGTCTATTTTTTCACATTTTATACAGTCGAATTAAAAATTTATATCATTTTATAAAATATAATATTTAAATGGTCAATGGAGTCAGCGTGTGCATTTGAAAGCCTGTTTCGCGCTCCCAAATTATTATTTTTTCACGTTTCATTGGTTACAATACATCAATAGTTCCAAATTCATATTATTTTTCATTGTTATTCTTTTTTGTAGAAAAAACGTTATTTTTTTGGAACGTTCTAGTGACATTCTCACGCGCAACAAAAAAACACTCATTTCGCGCACTTAATACAAAAATAACTATTTTATATGTATGCTTTCGTTCTAAAATTAGACCACGTGTTAAAGTTAATTATAACAAAATTTAGTGAAGCACAAACTTGTGCATATTTGATATGATACACGACAATTAACCGATCTCACTAATAAAACATTAAATTTAATCAATAATTATCAACTGATACATCAACAAGGTATTAATTAAATTAGAAAATAATCAACAGTTCAGTACGTGCAAAGTAAAGTTAGCAAAGTTGCGTACGTGTTGTTCTAGCACAGTTCATATTCTGCTAGTGGTTGCTAGGTTGCTAGGTTGCTAGGCTGGTCTCTAGTCAGGTGTTGTTTATCTTCTGTAATTAGTTTACAACTTTGGTAAATATAATTTCCACTTTAGTTCCTATTAAAACCATTTCTGATGAGATTCAGCACCATTACTTCATAGTTTCACTGTACAATTCGCATTCATGTGTTAATTGTAACGGTATAATTATTTTTCTGAAATCGTCAAGAAAATGCCTACTTTCCTGACGCATTTTAGTATGGAAAGTAAGCGTTTACCTGACTCAAATAAATAAACTAAATAACTAAAAAAATTAATAAGATTTTAATTTATTTTTATCAATAATATTAATACTAAATATACAATTGCTTAAATTACTAAAATTTATGTATGACACTGGCGAATTTGAAGCTAAATTTATTGTTGCAATCGGTAAATTACTTGGAGATTCAGTAAATAAAATAAGCAAGTAGCACATTTGCTGACAAATTATTTTGCTTTTTCCAATCCATGAAAATTTCATACTCTTTATCATATCGGTCTTTGGACTTGCTCGGTAATAAATTTTCAACAGCCGCAGTTGCTTGATTTAAGATTTCAGGAGGAGTACTTGAAAATACCGCCTCATACTCATTTTCATCTATATTTTCCAACATTATAAAGAAATCTTCTCTGTCAACAATATTACTTTTGACACAAATATGTTCAATAGATTTTTCACATAAGATATTGTTTTCAACAACTTTTGTTATCACCTTGGATATGTAGTTTGCTGCCAATATGATTCTTCCAAAAAAATTAAACATTTTGAAATATTTATTATTAATTATATTGATAAAATATAAATATGAACGATTTCAGAAAAAATAGTATACATAATACGTCACGAAAGTGTTTTACTTGACTCAGCGAATTAAAATACTCGGCCTGACGGCCTTGTACTTCAAACAACCGCTTCGTCAAGTAAAGCATTACTTTCCTGACTTATTATGTAATATACTATTACGTATCAAGTGCAGAAAGATGGGTTTTTTTGAGTGGTTCGTTGCTGTATGAGCGAAGCGAACGCTGCAAGACCGTGAGTTAAAAAAAAAACCTTTCTGCACAAGAGATCAACCAAATTTTGATAAAAATAATAAAACAAATTTCAGTAATTGTAACATCTCTGAAATTTTGTATTAATATAGAAACTTTAGAAAGATACCTGGTTTACAACTGACAATGACAAACAAACTCAATTATTTTGTTGATAATGAGGAAAAATTTTTCCGTGCTTTCAATTTAAAAAATGTTTGAATCGAGTGGCGAACACGTATTAGATTCTATAGACATTATAGAAGAAGCAAATGCTGCAACATTAAATTTGCTTCCAAATAAATCGAGAAAAAGATATGAAAAAGAACATGATTTGTTTAGTGCGTGGCGAAAGAAGAAAAATGTCAAAGGTGTCAGTGAAAACATAGTTTTAGCTTACTTTCCCGAAAAGGTAAATATTATGAAGTCTTCCATCCTTTGGTGGCACTATTCTATGTTGAAAGCCACTTTGATCGTGAAAGAAGACGTCAACATTATCAAGTTTGCAAGATTGACGGTATTTTTAAAACACCAATCATCTGGATATAAGGCGAAAAAATGATAATAACTGTTTATTTATATTACAATACTTTTCTGCACTAGTGCTTTCATAATAAAAATAAGTTCAAAAACACCTACTTTTTTAATGGTTGTAGAAAATAGTTTTTTTTTTTTTTTTGTGGCTTCTTGGCGGACCAACTACTTAGGTCATATGCCGCCATTACGCCCTGATCCGCGTTTTAGGTCTTTTTGTCAACAGCAACGCGGGTTTTTCTCTGGACGGTCACCCATCCAAATACTCCCCGCACGCAACGTTGCTTAACTCGCGTTATCGCTTGGATCAGTATCAACGAGTTGTGCCATGGCCGTTGACAAGAAAATAGTTATTTGTGTATTAAGAGCGTAAAGTGATTCTTTGTTACTCGAACACGATAATTGCAGCGCGAGCCGAAGGCGAGAGCTACAATAGTGTAAGAGGAACAAAGACACTTACGCTCGTGATACACACATAATTTTTTCTCTACGATTACATCTTAAAATTATTAAAAAACGAATGCGTACTGAAAATAAATTCGTTCTGTTAACTGTCAATATGACAATTCTCTGTTTTGTTTGTATCCCTGGTAACTATTGAAATAAGCGCGCATTTAATATCTTTTTCGCGCATTGCCATTGGAAACGCGTGTATTTAACGTCATTTTCGCGCGTTGCCATTGGAGACGCGCAAAAAAGATATTTTTCGATTGTTCCACAAAAAACGTCAACTTTACGATGATAAATGAGAGCGTAATTGTCACTTTTCATAGCAATCGTAGAAAAAAATAATAAATATAAAACAAATCACACACTATATTTTTTCTTCGATTGCAAAAAAAGACAACAACAAAAATATGATTCATTTCAAAAGTAAAGTGGCAATGACAGTTGCAGCAAGCTAATATGTCAGCTGTTACTTTCAACGTTCAAAGCCACGACTCGTTAACATGTGATTAAGATAAAGAAGAATAGAAAATTAATGAACAACGACAATATACCGGGTGTAACACGAAAAGTGAAACAGGCGTTTAACATGGCAAATCAGTTTTTCCGTGCGCATTGCTTCCCTAATTATTTTAGAAAAAAATGTTTCAAATAAATGTTGTAAAGCATAAAATTCTACATTCGAATCAATAAACAAAATTCATTTTGACTGCTTCATAACTGCAGAAATTAAATTTGAAAATTCACGTAATTTCAATTTAATAGAATTAAAAACAAGAGATGAACAAATGCGTAACGTTTTATACGTCAAATTATTAGTATTTATTTTGACAAACTGTGATATTAAATCAATATTAGGGTTTATTATTATCAAATATGAATAATTATTCAGATGAAGAAAAGTTTCGAATAATTAAATGGCATTATTCTGGCCATAGTTTACAACTAATTTGTGACTATATTAGCGCTATTTGGCAGCGTCATGATATTCCTAGTACGGCAACTATTCAGAGGTTTATAGTAAAGTTTGAAAAGACAGGAACACCAAATTTCAAGAAAGAAATAAATGAAAGAATTTATAACAATGATGAAAATATTCTTGCTTTAATAGAACTGGAGCCAACAATGAGTGTGCGGGAAATTTCCAGAGAACTAAATATAAATTTCATGACAGTGCATAGAATTCTCAAAAAAAAATACATTTCTTTTAAATTATGAAACCACCAAAATATTCTGGAACGAGATTTTGAACTGCGTTCCTCATTCTGTGAAATAATGATGGAGAAATCAAATTGTAATAGAGAATTTTTAAGTAGTATTTTATTCACAAATGAATGCACATTTACCATGAATGGCGAACCAAACTGTCATAATTATCGGTACTGGTCACAAAATAATCCACATAATATCGTAGAATCGAGGACACAATATCGTCATTCTGTCAATGTGTGAATTTTCAAATTTAATTTCCGCAGTTATGAAGTAGTCAAAATGAATTTTGTTCATTGATTCGGATGTAGAATTTTATGCTTTACAACATTTATTTGAAACATTTTTTTCTAAAATAATTAGGGAAGCAATGCGCACGGAAAAACTGATTTGCCATGTTAAACGCCTATGTTTCACTTTTCGTGTTACACCCGGTATAAATCCTGATTCTGTCGAGTGTCAAATGACATAAGTTGTAGTATTTATGAATGTTAGTGTAGGTACTGAACATGGCATTGAAGCTATACACATTTGTATTCGCATTGTCACCGTCTGGACCTTTTGTTTGAATAGAATAAGCAGGGGTCAGGTCCGTAATCTCGGATTTAACGAATCTAATGCAAGTTGAATGATGTAGCTGCTTTGTGTTACTGACAAAATAATGTATTCCTTCTCCATTATTCACGCACTTGAACTAACTTTGTCGTTGTGATGAGAATTAACCAAATTATACTGTTTTGTTTAAAGTATACTGTGCCTATTTCTGTTCAGATACTGAATACTTCAACATACTTACTATTAAATTGCTACATTTGTCTTTAGTCTAACTTCTTGAATATGATCTTTAATGCCGAAGACAAACATAAGTTATAGTTGAAGCTAGATTGAGGATGAATAATTACGTAAACTTATTGCAATCAATATTATTGATAACATAAAATAATAGTTATTTATGGTACAAGTGTGTTATATTACAAATAATAATAATAATACTTTTATTGAGGCAAAGTTCAGCTGTAAGCTGCTCTTCCACTTAACCTCTATATATAATACAATCATAATACACAGATGTGTTACAGCCAGTGTTGCATTATTAATCATGAAACTAGAGATAATTAGACAATAATAAATTCTTTCTTGAAACGTGGTAAATTAAAACCTTTATATATCTTAGGAATGGAGTTATACAATTTACAAGAACAGTAAGAGAATGATCTTTGAAACATATTTGAAGTATGATGAGGAATGATAAGCATAAATTGATTACGCACATTAAATGAATGAGAATTAGCAGATAATTTTAATTTAGAATGTAAATAAGGAGGCAATTTAGTTAAGATAGTTTTGTGTACAAATGAAGCAAAATGTAGTTTTCTACGATCTTCCATATTCAACCATCTCAAGCCAGGAAAAGTGTGCGAAATATGATCATATTTTCTAATACCCAAAATAAATCTTATGCAAAAATTTTGGAGCTTCTGAGTTACCTGATCCAAACAAGGTCCGTATAAGATATCACCGTAATTAAACTTTGAAAGTACCAGTGAATCCACCAAAACCTTCCTCAATGAAGAATCAAGTAAACTCTTATTTGAGTAGAGAAGCTTCAAACTACTGAAATCTTTCTGAATTGAAAGATTAATATGTTTCTTAAATCGTAAATCCTCATCAATGTGTACACCTAGCATTTTTATACAATCCGATGAAGTAATTCTAACTCCTGAAATCTGTAGATGACAATTTAAGTTTATGTATTCTCTGTCTTTCTTTTTACAAAAAATAATTAATGATTATTTATGATGAATAAGTCACGCGAGAAAAATATTAGTCCACGAGGCCATCAGGCCGAGGAGAATAATTTTTTGAAGTGACTTATTTGTAATAACACACGAGTGGCATACGAAATTTTATCCAACAACTACAATTAAAACATTAAAATATAAATTTTGACACAATTATCTACATTTCAAATAATATTCTAGTTAGCCATACTTTCTTGTTTTGTTGTCTAGGTTACTCAATTTTTTTAAATAAACAAAGTTGAAAAAAGGTTGCAGCTGTAGTATTCGAAATCGAAGACGAGAATTTTATTCCGAAATAATCAGTAAGGAAGCGGAAGAAGCGGTTGATGATATTTTACCAAAAAAGTCTAGAAGTTCCTATGAAAAAGAGTCTCATATGTTTGAAGACTGGATCACAACTAGAAACGTCAAAGGTATAAATGAAAGTGTTTTATTTTCTTATAAAGCTGAAGAGTTGTTCTAATCATTGAATACTGTGATGAATTGAAATGTATGTAATGAAAGTTACCTTATTTAAACATTGTTATAACGCAAAAATATAATAAATGTATTCATGTCAAATAAACTCAGATCTTGATCTATTTGACTTATACAAAAAATATCTTAATAACCCTTTTGTCGTAATGTTTTCCTATAAACCTCAAATACTACTCCAGGCTAAATCATGCGCCATCCTGCTTCCTTTAGTGGTTTGTACGTTTGTTTTTGGGTGCGTAGACGCATGAAACCAAAGGTGTAACCGTGTAAGCTATTCAGATTCAGATAGGCCGGGGGCTACTGTAATACTGATTTAAGGGACACACGTGACCTTCAAGGGAAGCGAGTCTATTCCTACCCCCGAAAATATAGAAATGATACATTAAATTCATACCCTGGTTCGATCCCCACAGCCGACAAACAATTTTCACCTATTTAAATCTACCCCTGTAGCTCCCCTTCCACTAATATCTTTGAGGGCCGTGATTTGGCGACTGGATATCGCACTTCACGCGACGAAAGATATCACTTACCTAAATCTGCTTAAGCAGAGTGCCACACCTAGTAATGGGTAAAAGGCGTGATGATATATTTATTTTATTTATTTATTTCAATTCAATAAATTTATCTTGAAATTATGATTTTTTAATCAGCCTTATTCTCGTGACCATTGTATTCGATACAATATCTTATAAAATACGATTATTGTAAACTTTACAATAATTATGAAAATTCGTATTCACGTGACCATTGCATTGAATACGATCTTGCATAGAATGCAATATCTTATACATTACAAGAACTAGTCGAGTGTGGTATTCTAGTGACCAATTTTATAAAACTGACAATTGCATTGAATAAGATAATTGCATAAACTTATTGTAATCTCAGCAAGTACTTCGACGACTTGTTAGGCAAATTGTTTGTTGAAAAATATTAACTATAGTAGTTAAATATTGGTGGAATATGGCAAATGATGGATTTATATATATATATATATATATATATATATATATATATATATAAATTAACCTTATTGAATTGGTTGAATTTCACCAATTTATGGCTGGTAACCGCACTTTACGCGATAAAATATACGACATACCGAGATCTGCTTAGGCAGAGTGCCACATCCAGTAATGGGTAAAAGGTGTGATGATATATTTATTTATTTTATATTTTTGTGGTCTTTTAAAAGACAAAACGTAAGGGTTTCAAGAAGACAATTAAGGGATACTGGGTTTTACAAACCTTCTTCTTTGATGCCATGATTTTGATTACAGAGAGGTTAAAAATATCTGTCGCAGTTCCAATATGAGATACCAACACGCGTAAATGAAAAATAATTTTTATTTTCTACAATATCACATTTTTATTAAATGTTCTTTTAATTTTAAAGCATTAACGCAGGGTTCGAAGATATATATCGATCGATATATATATCATGATATTTATTTTGATATATATCGTCATATTTTTGCAATGATATATATCCATTATATAAAAATATCAAATAGTTTTTGTGATATAGCCTCCGGAAAAGTGAAATTTTTCGTATTTTTCAATTTTTCTACTTTACCGAGGCTATATCTCAAAAACTAAATGTGATATGAAAACGCGGTCAACGGCATTAATTTTCTTGTGCTTCAGTTAACTTATAAACATAGTTTCAGCGATTTTTATTTTTTTTCAATTTTCCGCCAAAAAAATCGCAAAAAGCGGTTTTTTAACATTTTCTCGAAAACCAGAAGTCATATGCATTTGTAGATTGCACCACTGGATTCAGAGGGTCAAATACATATGTATGTAAATTTTCGTTTTAATAATCCTACGAATAAGGATTTTTGGGAAAATTGAATTAAAATCTGAAAAAACCAAAGGGGTACCCCTTAGGAAATAATTAAAAATATTAAATTGCATAAAATTGTATGAAAATTTGCTTATAAGTCAATTCTGGCACGGGGAATTCAACGCCGTTGAGCGCATTTCCATATCTTGTTTAGTTTTTGAGATATAGCCTCCTGAAAAGTGAAATTTATCTAATTTTTCAGTTTTTCTACTTTTCCGAGGCTATATCTCGAAAACTAAATGTGATATGAAAACGCGGTCAACGGCATTAATTTTCTTGTGCTTCAGTTAACTTATAAACATAGTTTCAGCGATTTTTATTTTTTTTCAATTTTCCGCCAAAAAAATCGCAAAAAGCGGTTTTTTAACATTTTCTCGAAAACCAGAAGTCATATGCATTTGTAGATTGCACCACTGGATTCAGAGGGTCAAATACATATGTATGTAAATTTTCGTTTTAATAATCCTACGAATAAGGATTTTTGGGAAAATTGAATTAAAATCTGAAAAAACCAAAGGGGTACCCCTTAGGAAATAATTAAAAATATTAAATTGCATAAAATTGTATGAAAATTTGCTTATAAGTCAATTCTGGCACGGGGAATTCAACGCCGTTGAGCGCATTTCCATATCTTGTTTAGTTTTTGAGATATAGCCTCCTGAAAAGTGAAATTTATCTAATTTTTCAGTTTTTCTACTTTTCCGAGGCTATATCTCGAAAACTAAATGTGATATGAAAACGCGCTCAACGGCATTAATTTTCTCGTGCTTCAGTTAACTTATAAACATAGTTTCAGCGATTTTTATTTTTTTTCATTTTTCCGCCAAAAAAATCGCAAAAAGCGGTTTTTTAACATTTTCTCGAAAACCAGAAGTCATATGCATTTGTAGATTGCACCACTGGATTCAGTGGGTCAAATACATATGTATGTAAATTTTCGTTTTAATAATCCTACGAATAAGGATTTTTGGGAAAATTGAATTAAAATCTGAAAAAACCAAAGGGGTACCCCTTAGGAAATAATTAAAAATATTAAATTGCATAAAATTGTATGAAAATTGTATGCTTATAAGTCAATTCGGACACGGGGAATACAACGCCGTTGAGCGCATTTCCATATCTTGTTTAGTTTTTGAGATATAGCCTCCGGAGAAGTGAAATTTTTCGAATTTTTCAGTTTTTCTAAATGTGTACAAAAACTAAAATTAAAAAATAAATATCCAAAAAGTGATATTTATCTGATATATATCCTATATATCAGATATTTTGATATTTATTATAAATATCATGATATTTACGAACCCTGGCATAAGTGTAAATGTACAACAATTCAATTATTTAATATCACTTTAAAATAATTTCAAACAGTTTTTCATCCATCAAAACAATTGTATTTTATGTTGGTAACAATTATTATCGCTTTCATACTTGTATAGATTACAATATCGTAATTCATACAATATCTTATTTTGTTGTTTACAAGGTGGTCACGAGAATACCAAATTATTACGTCTTACAGTACCTTGTAATCGTAATTGTGAAGTTTATGATATTGTATTGAATACAATGGTCACAAGAATAAGGCTGAATATAAGCTGATCTCATTTTTATTCACATAATAAACTCATCCATTTATTTTGTTAGGGATCTTAGATCGTCCACCCTCAATTTTATTATTTATTTAGTTAATTCACCCTGCAATTAATCCCTTCATCTACATTTATAATTCCTTCGCATAATGAACCTTTAATTACATTCATCTATTTATTCTTAAAAATCCTAGCTCATTTCATCAATCATTCAACGTATTTTTTACAATTTCAACGGAAATATACCACTGTTACTAAAGAGAGATATGAATAAAGATTTCCAAGAAAATAAATTATATAAAATTTTCATCTTCCAGATACGAAAATATGTCTGTAAACATTTCAACTATGTCCATTTTACATGGAATTTTGCCAAAAGTAATGCTAACATATGTCACCGATCATATTGATCTAGAGAATTTAGTTCGAATTCTTTTTCTACATTTCAGGAAACATCTATTGACAATAATTCTTATAAAAGGGAATAACGATGAAGGAGATTGACTTTTATTATTGATCTAGGCTGAACTAGTTTGTAGAGTACATACACATTACATTTAATTAAGTTATTGATCAATGCGTATAAAAGGGACGGAGATATTGATAGGACGACGTTTATTAATTGAAATGAAAAAGTAAACATTAATTTTTTACTATAAGCTTCTGTGATTTAGTATACAGGGTGTTTCACAACCTAGAGCAAAAATTAAAGGAAATATTCTGTACGACGTGCTGATCATGAAGCAAAAAGATTTTTTTAAATTCGAAAAATTAAGGGTTGTTAACCTAAAACATTTTTTGTAGTACTGCACTGGATTCGCTTTCCTATTAAACACAAACAATTAAGTAAGTATCAAATACGAAAGAATAATTACACAATTCAATTATTAGCTGTTATTTATAATAGAATTTTATTTAATTAATAATCATCCACCCAGTGGCAGTGGCAACGAAAAATTTTGGACTGGGAAACATGGAAAATAGTTTTGCGATTTAAAAAAAAATTCTTTTTGTTTCATGATCAGCACGTCGTACAGAATATACCCTTTAATTTTTGCTCTAAGTTGTGAAACATCCTGTATATTTCACAATTAAAATAAATAAATATATCATCACGCTTTTTGCAATGTAAAGAGAAAAATTTGCTAAATTGATTAAATAAATTTAGATTATTCGTAGGAATTAAGTATATTTGAGCTCGTTACCTGTCAATGCTAACCATTTAGTTACAACTACTATCTTAACTACTAGAAACAAATATTACTTACAAAATTAAATGTTGATGGTCCTTGCTACTGCATCAGTCCTGTAAACAATAGAATGTAAGTTACAACAATTTTTTTAACGATTTCCAACTTTCCCGAGGCTATAACTCGAAAACTAAGCAAGATATTGAAATGCGGTCTGAAAGGTTGAATTCCCCGTGTTTCAATTGACCTCTAGGCAAGTTTTTAGTGATTTTTATTTTTTGAAAATTTTTCGCCAATTTTTTTTTCGTACAGTTTTTGACCATTATCTCAAAAACTATAAGACTTATGGACATAAACATTACACCATTGGATTCAGCAGGTCGAAATACATATGCATGTAAAATTTCGTTACATTATTCGTACGAGAAATAGTTTTAGAGCAATTTGTTTAAAAATCATAAAAATCCCAAGGGTTATTTAATAATAGAATGTAAGTTACAACAATTTTTTTAACGATTTTATCAGAAAAAAAAAGTAATTCTTTCCATTCATATAAACGAATGTTAATTTTTCTTCTGTAGGATATGATGAAAGTGAAGACAACATCCTTGTGATATCGGTCAAAAGAATAATAAATCTTATATACATTTTAAATTTATTTTAGAAAATTTTAGTTTCTGATGGGATAGTGAAAAGAGTTATTTATGTACAAGATCTGAGTGTTGTACTTTACTGAGTAGGGAAGCTTATTTTGAAGCAAGCTGTAAGCGATATAAATAAATATATTATATATATATATATATATATATATATATATATATATATATATGGTGGCTTAACACCCCGTGCAGGGGTTGCGCCGCTTCTTGGAAGCTCTCTAGATCCAAATCATAGGGGGATCAGTCCTTTTCCTTAAACTCTTATATTTTCTTGCAAATTTCACTCCATTTTTTCCTGTTCTTCGTTTCTTCCTTCCATTTATAAATTCCTAATTTGTGCAGATCTTCTTCTACTTCCTTAATCCAGGTTGACCGTGGCCTCCCTCTTCTTCTATATCCTGGGTCCCATTTTAGTGTTGTAGAGATTGTTGTTTCTGCATCAGCTCTCATTACATGCCCTAACCATCTCCCTCTTTGTTGTTTAATTTTCCTGGTGATATCTTCACCTTCTAGTTCTTGCAGTATTTCTGTATTCATTCTTGATCTGTACTCATTATCTCCTATTTTAATTCCTCCTAGGAATAAATATATTATAATAAACAAAAATTAATTTTAAAGATAGCAATCTAGATTTCTGTACTATCTGAAATCCATAGCAGCAACTCAAATTCTAATAGCGATACAAGCATTACCGTAATATTCCTTGCGTGACCAAGCCATCGATCAACTAATCAGTTCCTGGTAGAATTGTCTAGTTAGTTTCCCAGAAACACCGACCTTTAAATAGTTAATTGAGAGTGACTATTGCCTGTGAAGAATGTATGAATTTTATTAGTATCATAATTTTGAAAATCTAATCAAAACTATTCAGTTTCAGACCGCATCTCAATATCTTGCTTGGTTTTCGAGTTATAGCCTCGGGAAAGATGGAAATCTGATTTTGAAAATTGTTTGAAAACAGCAAATCTTCTAGGGGCTATAACTCAAAAACTAAGCACGCTTAAAATTATATGAACTATTACACTGCGGCTCGGTGAGTGCAGACCCTGTACTGTAATTGGGATTAAGTATCTGTTGTACAGCGTAACATAAATAAATATATAAATAAATTAATTAATTAATTTCAGCATTGAAATACTTATTGTTAGTTAAATAACAATATTTGCAACACATCAATATTAGTTTATCGCATATTAGCGAAATTAAAAATAGGTGAAAGAAATTATAACGTTTTAAAATATTAAACTGTCAAAAATGTTGACATTTCTTAGATACCTTTTTAATTTCAATTTAGGTTTTTCGCTTAGCCAACAAAACGATTACCTATTGGACCGCATCTCAATATCTTGCTTGGTTTTCGAGTTATAGCCTCGGGAAAGTTGGATATCTGATTTTGAAAATTGTTTGAAAACAGCAAATCTTCTAGGGGCTATAACTCAAAAACTAAGAAAGCTATTGATATGCGGTTTGAACGAGTGAATTCCCCGTGTCCGAAACTACTTGTATACAAATTTTTAGCTCACTTAAAGCAAATTTACTTTTTGGAATTTTTTTAATTATTTTCCCTTGGAATTTTTATGATTTTTAAACAAATTGCTCTAAAACTATTTCTCGTATGAATAATGTAACGAAATTTTACATACATATGTATTTCGACTGGCTGAATCCAATGGTGTAATGTGTATGTCCATAAGTCTTATAGTTTTTGAGATAATGGTCAAAAACTGTACGAGGAAAAAAAGTTGGCGAAAATTTTTCAAAAAATAAAAATCGCTAAAGGTCAATTGAAACACGGGGAATTCAACCTTTCAGACCGCATTTCAATATCTTGCTTAGTTTTCGAGTTATAGCCTCGGGAAAGTTGGAAATCTGATTTTGAAAATTGTTTGAAAACAGCAAATCTCCTAGGGGCTACAACTCAAAAACTTAGCAAACTATTGATATGCGGAAAAATTCGGATGACGCCTGGATTTGAACCAGGGACCCTCCGCTTGCCGGGCAGAGATGCTAACCGCTACACCACGTCACCTGTGTCCGACGTATGGCATCAACCGAATTCTTCTGTCATAGTGTCTAACGTAGCATCGATCCCAAAGACTCCTATATCTATGATAGGCATTGACAACGGGTTTCGTCTACAGCGACACAGTTCTGATTTATATCGAATCATACCACGAACTGATTTTTTAACATATGACTTCGACTGAACGTACTGTAATGAAGATAATTTTAAAGTTAAATTTATGACAGAATGCTACGTTAGACACTATGACAGAAGAATTATAATTAATAGAACTATAAGTCAATTTGTGGGAAATTACGTTTGTACTGAACGAACATACGACCTGTTTTTGTTGTTTGTTATAACCTTGCAAATATATACAGTCAAATAAAAATACGGCCCTTGAGGATGTTAGAAGAAGGGTAATTTTAATGTGGTAAAAAATGTTTATCCACAGTCCGATTAAATCCCACTAAGCGATAAATATAACAAAAATATCATCAAGTCTTTTACCCATATTACATTTTGGTGTAGCAGATCTCGGTAAGTGATACATTTCTTCGCGTGAAGTGCAGTTACCAGCCGTCAAATCACGGCCTTCAAAGATATATCCCATAATTAATTTTGTCATATGACAAACAGTATCTATTGTAATTGTAATTACAAATTGAATAACTGCGAAAGCAGGAATAAATGGATATGATTAATGATAAGCGAAAGAAATGATGGTGGTGAATGATTGTGTAAGAAAAATGTTCCATCCTCCAATCAGTGGTTACAAGATATATTCATCTCCATTTAACTCGTGTGAGAATTGATCCCAGATAAAGTGAATCGATTGTCTAGCAAGTGGTTTCGTTGTCAACGTGCGTTGTTGTGTAAACGGAGCTTTATTTAGCGAAGTGAATAGATTTCGTGGGGAATAAAGCGAACAATATCGATCTTAACGATAATAATACCCGGCAAGGTGTCGGATTAGTTCTAGAAGGATTTGTGTAAGCTCAGAACGGTTAAGTCTATTTGACACTCTCTTGTGTATATTTCGTAGTACATTGGTTTGAACACTACTGTCTTATTGTTTTCATAACGAGAATTGCAATTTGAGAGGATCAGAAAGAGTTTGAGACTTTCATGTATCAATGCTGTCAAACTATGTTACATTGTTTTACAGAGAAAAGCTTCAAATTAAAGATTAGAATGTTTTGTTGCAAAAAGCGTTGTTAACTAACAAGAGACAAAATGGCTGACAACATTTTACATATTTTCTCATGTTTATGTCTACAATATCAGTACGGTGGTGTGGATAGCATTACGGAATTCGAATCTGGCGATTCCAAGCTTAAAATTATATGAACTACTATACTGCGCGGCTCGGTGAGTGCGGACCCTGTACTGTAATTGGGATTAAGTTCCTGTTGTACAGCGTAACACAAATAAATATGTTAATTAATGAATTAATTAATTTCAACATTAAAATACTTATTGTTAGTTAAATAACAATATTTGCAACAGATCAATATTAGTTTATCGCATATTAGCGAAATTATAAATAAATAAATATATCATCACGCCTTTTACCCATTGCTGGTAGATATATTTCTTTACGTGAAATGCGATTAACATCCGTCAAATCACGACTCTCAAAGATGGTAGTGATCGAGGTGAGAGAAATTATAACGTTTTAAAATATTAAACTGTCAAAAATGTTGACATTTCTTAGATGCCTTTTTAATTCCAATTTAGGTTTTTCGTTTAGCCAACAAAACGATTACCTATTGGATTGCGAGTTCACGTAACGTAACTTACCCGTAACTTGAACAAAACGTTTATTTTGACATTTCCGTCAGTACGGTGGTGTGGATAGCGATACGGAATTCGATTCCGGAGATCCCGAGTTCGAATCGCACTCAAGCTAAAAATTATATAAACTACCACACTGCGGCTCGGTGAGTGCGGACCCTGTACTGTAATTGGGATTAAATTCCTGTTGTACAGCGTAACATAAATAAATAAATAAATAAATAAATTTGCAGTTAATTTTATTTAAAAATGTTGGAAGACGTAGAAGTTATTGTTTGCTGTGTTCTCAACAATTTCTTCAAATTATTTTTAAAATCTTTCAATGATTAATTAATTAATTTCCAACCATTTTTTTTACTGACATACTATAATTGAAATACTGATTATGCCTGTGTCAATGAGGTAATTTGAATCAATTTTTTGTTGTGTATCATCGCAAATGAACAAATTCTGCGCTGTTTGTCTTTACCCCCAAAATCAAACACAACACTTAACTAAAACGATTTCTCGTTTCTCGGGCGTGGGCAGTATATCATACCGGTAACCGACTAAGCGGTCGAACAGTAGGATTCCATATTCCGAGTTTGCTGTTTGCTGTGTTATTGCGCTGTCTCTACCATTTGCTTGCCCGTAATTTAAGAGTTCAGAGTCCGGAGTCCGGAGTGTGAACGTAGCTCCGGGTGGCTGCGAGTCCGGAAGATGTATTGGTAGAGATGAAACATTGCTGGCAGGAATTGAATGGCTGTTTGTTTAATTGTACATTGTTATGAGGATTTAGATACATACAGAGTGTTTCAGGACTAGTGTAACAAACTGTAACAGCTTATTCCTGAGGTCATTTTGAGCCAAAAATGTCATATGAACATAGGTCCTATTCCTTCTAGTTACCAAAATACAAGAGGTTAAAGTTCTATAAATAACACGAAAAATAAAACTATGGTTTTCCGAAAGAATCTTGATTAAAAAAATTTGAAAATTTCGTGTTATTTATAGAACTTTAACCTCTTGTATTTTGGTAACTAGAAGGAATAGGACCTATGTTCATATGACATTTTTGGCTCAAAATGACCTCAGGAATAAGCTGTTAAAGTTTGTTACACTAGTCCTGAAACACCCTGTATAGTTGAAGCATTTTCTCGAAAATATGTTTTATTTTTCAACTAGTAGCAAAAATCTCTTTCACTCACTAATCTCGCACATGTTTCTTTTCTACTAGTCAATTACTGCACCCTCACGTCCTCAAGAAAGCACATTTCGTCAAAACTAATTTACTGGAAATAACATTTATTCCTCTCTGCACAATAGCCATCCGTTCCAAACAATGCACCTCGAGAACAGTTGAACACTAACTACACAATAATACCTTCTCATTGCCACTCTCTGGGCCCTCTCTCCTTCCTGATTTTCCTGCACAGAGAGCAGGACGCTCTCACAGCACGAGAAGGTTATAATTGAAGCACTAACATGTACATAAACGAGACAGTATAGCTCTGGAGATAATCGCATTACGTCCGAATGTCACTTTGACTCTGAGGAGGAATGAGCTGAGTTTTCCTCACTTTACTAAAGTTGACAGATGGTGGAAGTACCTGCTGTATTTTTGGGAAAGTTTAACATTCCACTAGTGAAGAACTGCGCCAAATACGATGACAATAATGCTATTAAACGTTGCCGGATTGGATAAAAAATATTTGTAAGTAATTTAATTACATTATTTTTAACTTAAATTACATTTTTCTACTTCCGTTAGGAAATATACGTTTTACTTCACTTATTTGAGTTAGGTAATGAACTGCATTATTTAACTAGTGAAATAATGAGGTAACATAGCAACAGATATCTTGGTAGACGAATTCTGATGTGTTATTCTTTTATTTTTTGAATTTATAACTGTCATTAATATGTCATTTCATAATTTCAAAAACGTTCTTTCGTATTTATTAGAACGGAAGTAGAAAAAATATTATATGCAATACGTTAGAAAACTCGGTTATTACCTAATAAATATATGTGTTTACATAACTCGGCTACGCCTCGTTCTGCAAATTTCACATGCGTAAGGTAATAACCTTCATTTCTTTACTTGTTTCATAAATAGCTATTCCTCCACTCAATTTAGTTGTGATATTAAACGTTTTTCTTACTAGTGAAGAAAGTAAATAACTCTTTTCATTTAAATAAAATAATTATTAAATTTTTCGTTACATTTTATTTGGTTAATTCCCGAATTGGACAATAAATCCTTATTTACTAATTTTTTATTTACTAAAATATTTTTTATTGGATACATAAATTATTAATTATAATTACAAATTGCGTAGTTGCAAATGCACCTTTACACTATAGCAGGTATGGCGAACCAATGGCACGCGTGCCACAAGTGGCACGTTTGAAAATTTTGATGGCACGCACAAAATCAAAATTATTTGTTTTTATAAGTTATCTTTTTTATAGAAATGAATTAAAAATTATTAATCTACACTTAATTTATAATTTATGATATAAATTTGTAGCACTGTACACCTATCTTAATATGTTAACTAGAACCGTCAAATTATACATTTTATTATTAAAATATCGCATGAATTGAAAATTTATTTTATATCCTGATACAATACCATTTGAAAAATTAAATTTAAAAGACCTTAAGTGTTTAACCCTTTCCGGGCAGAATTAAGGGTTGGTAACTTTTTTTGATTTTTTACAAAAAATAATGGTTCTAAGTACACAATTAACGATAAATTGGTATTAGATTTTTTTTAATTGCACCAAATTATAATTATGATGTGGTATATCCTAGTAACCACTAAGCAGCAAAACATATTTTTACATACACAGAACAAACTACAAATAACATGAAACAATAAAATTTACTCTTTTTACTACTTCTTATGATAATTTTGGAAACAATTTCTTTTTTCTGATAGGCATAGGCCAACTTTACAAATTGTGCAAGACCATTTGCTTCTTTTTTGATCAGCACGTGTGCTGCAATGAGCACATCTTCTAGAAGTGCCATATTCTAGCATATGTAACATTACGATTCCACAAAAATATATCTTCTTGTAGAAATAACTGCGCAAGTGGAAGGTCGTCTTCATCACTAAAATCGCTATTACTGATATTTTCATTTTCTATTAGTATTTCCGGAAGCTTTGGCTCTATGTCGAAATCATCAGTTTCACTATTTACATCGCTACATAAAGATTAATTGTCCGACGGAATTTTCGCTAACAAAACATCAATCTCTACTTGTTCTAGGTTTTCCAATTCGGAATAACGCCAAAATTGTTTGTCTGAAATAAAATTTAGATATTTAGATCTGCTTGGTGGTACATTCACGATACCACATAATTTTCATGGTATAAAAATAAAAAGTTACATTGTATGATTCCAAAATTACCAAATTTCTATTGAATGTACTACTAATAATGAAATATATGCATACTTTCTGGCTATAGCGACAATAAACATTTAAAAACACTAATTTTGTTATACGGAACAACCACCTGTAAAATCTTGCATATCTAAACAATATTAAATTCGTTTTTACGGATATAGAGCCACAAAACCCAACAAATTATTTTTTTCTCAATAGATAGCGACACTATATACTAACTAAAATGTGGTAACTACAATATACCATCAAGCCGCAACAGAATTGAAGTTTGAACATGTGGTATAGCTGTTATACCAGTAAGCTGAAAGGGTTAAATTGTAATGAGATAGAAATGGAATTAGTTGATTTTCAGTCAAGTACCATATGGAACCAAAAATTTGTTGATTTAAAAAATGATTTAGAAATTATTGAAAGTAATCGATTATTGGATAAAATAAATAAAATTGCAGAAGATGCAATTCTAACTACATGGAATTCAATTCCTGACACGTTTAATTGTTTAAAAATATTAGCAAAGGCAATTTCATCAATATTTTCATCGACGTGGGCATGTGAATCTCTATTTTCAGAATTAAATTTTATAAAAAATAAATATAGGAATAGAATGACGGATGAGTCGAGCTCTGCATGTGTACTGTTGAAAATAACTAAATATGAACCAGATATTAAATCTTTATCATCTTGTGTACAGCAACAAAAATCACATTAAAAACAACTGTTTTTAACGTGAATTTTGTTTCTAGCATATTGCTTTTTGTAAAACATTGATTAATAAAAAATTGTTTAAAGAAGAATTGCTTTTATTTGTTTATTTAATTATACTTACGTATAGTTTCACCACGCTAACATTTCGAATGAAATTTTATTGTGGCACGTTACCTATTTAAAATAGTTATTTGTGTATTAAGAGCGTAAAGTGATTCTTTGTTACTCGAGCACGGTAATTGCAGCGCGAGCCGAAGGCGAGAGCTGCAATAGTGCAAGAGGAACAAAGACACTTTACGCTCGTGATACACACATAATTTTTTCTACGATTGCATCTTAAAATTATTTAAAAACGTATACGTACTGAAAATAAATTCGTTCTATCAACTGTCAATATGACAAGTTTCTGTTTTGTTTGTATCCCTGGTAACGCGCATTTATAATCTTTTTCGCGCGTTGCCATTGGAAACGCGCGTATTTAACGTCTTTTTCGCGCGTTGCCATTAGAGACGCGCAAAAAAGATATTTTTCGATTGTTCCACAGAAAACGTCAACTTTACGATGACAAATGAGAGCGTAATTGTCAACTTTTCATATCAATCGTAGAAAAAAGAATTTTTATGACTTTGTGGCACGGACATCAAAAAAGGTTCGCCATCCCTGCTCTATAATATTCATCTATCTAGTTATAGAAAATCTTCTGAATCCATCCCAACTTGAATCTGGCTGCCTCAAACCTTATTCAAAAACTCCGTTGACCCCGGAAGTTCAAGTCTTCCTTTCTTTTCGTATGTTGGTATTCTCTATGCGTTGTCCGTGCACGTACCTGGCGAAACACCCGGTATAAAGTTCTAGTTTGCGCGAGATTATAAGCCACTCATTTCATAAGTCCCTCTGTCCCTCTGAACTCCTGGACCTTGTTCAGCTAATGAGATATGTTACTCACGTTTCATTCTTGCGTCACACAAGCACGAGACTTTTCTCTTAATGGCCATAAGTGCTTTAATGGCTGGTGTTGTTATTGAAGATTTATTTTATTGGCCATTGAGATTCATTTTATCGATAAATATAAGTAATGTATTTATTTAGCGAAGAGTTGTTTCTCATTTTTGGTGGATGACAATTTTATACGAAACGTTTTCATGCAATAAACCTATAATCATATTTATTTCTTCTTCTCAATTCCACGAATAAAAAATCTGATGTGGACACCACATGACTTCCTTGTACGCGTATTAAACTATGGATATTGTTTTAATTGCACATATTTGACATTAAATCTTTTATTTTTTGTTCTAATCCATAGCAAACTAATTTTTTTTTTAAATCTAAAAATATATAATATTTATATTTAGATATCTCGTTTATGCAAAAAGCTAATTTAAAAATTCTTAATATGCTAGACGCAGAATTTAATTCGCTAAAACTTTTATTTGCAGCATTTATTTCTAAAATTAAAATAATACCATTTTTTTCAAGGAAAACTGTTAGCAGCTTCATGTAATGTGCCACTTCCGGTTAGTCTATTTTAACCAAAATCTATTATGTTATTTCCATTAATATTTAATATATACCAAATTTGGAAAGTTTTAAATTATATTTGAATATAGTTTTTCATAAAAATCTATTATAGGCTTCAAGTAAAGTACCACTTCCGGTAGTTGTATAATGATCAAAAAGGGAGGTGCACAACTAGATGCTATAACAGTCCTAAATATAAAGTTTCAATTTTCTACGGCTTACCGTTTTTGAGTTACATACGTACGTACAGACGGCCCGACGAAATTAGTCAAAATGGACTCAGGGAGGGCCAAAATACCTATTTCCGTTGAAATCTGAGAACCGAAAATTTTCGCGGTTACAATACTTCCTTTACTTCGTACAAGGAAGTAAAAATGTATCTAAAATGGCAGAATTTGCAACCAACAAACTCAAGTTGTTAATCCCGATCCCAATATAATTTATAATTTAAGAAAAATTCTATAAAAGTAGCGGGAAAATAGTTCACCAGATTTCTAAATCGTGCAAATGCATATATATAAATACTTAAAAAATTTGCATTGTAAATTATTTTCACACCGCCTAAAATAGGAAAAAGAAAACCTAGGAGTTCAATGAAATTAGCATACTTAATAAACAAAAAAATACATTTTTTCAAGCCATCTGCATATTCATTTATTCGAAAGAATTCTAAAATGTAAATTAAAACTTCCATAGTTAATATCTTGACTATAAAACTAAGAAAAAATTAAACTCCTCTCAGTTATATCTACATCATGTTGTACAGTTGAATATCATGTAAAAAATTCGCGAAATACGCGAAACAAAAGCGAAATCCTCACAGGGAAAAACAAAATATGTTCATTGTTGGTTTGGTCTCCCCGCGTCAGTTGTTATTCCTCTTTAATAATTCGTTTGTTTCATGTTCTCGTCCCAGGACGCGCCGAGGACATAAATATCTTAAAATGAGGGTGAATTTCTCCTCTTCCTTTATACGAACACTATATATCGTCGACGTAATTTAAACTAAATCGTCATGATGAAACAAATTCGAAGATATGTGCAGGGCCGTCTCGGCCCGGCCATGCACGAGCGACAAGCTAAAAGTTGTTTTCAGAAAATTTTGTAAATAACTTGTATCAAAACTAATTTACTAGTCAAATAATTAATTAACAACAAAGACAAAATTAATTGTCGTCCATACACTTGATGAAACTAGGTTTAATAAAAAATATTAAATAAACACTTGGCAAAGTCTCACAAAATTCAGCCTCCAAGTCACCTTATGAGGGCATCGTCAGAGGCCGGCCAGCACAGTTAGTAACCATAGACGCGTTTCGCTCTTATTAGAGCTCATCAGTATGGTATAACTCACTTCTTCACCTAGAACAAAGTTCACGTGAAGAAGCTGGTGACGAAGAACTGTGCCAGCAGAGAATAAGATCTCTAACAAACGGTAAGATGACATGAGAAGTTCTGTCGAACCAATAATGCCTTCTACCGAAAAAAGAAAAAGCTACGCAATAGCAATTTAAATAACACCAAAGACAAAATTTTATCTTTTGTTCTAGGTGAGTTAATTTATTTATTATTAATAATGATTTAAAAATGTCCTTTTCATTATTTGAATGAAATTGTTAAGATAAAATAAAATTAAAAGAAAAAGATGAAAACTTCAAATTTAAGGTGAAACGTACGGGCTGATGTTGGCGAAAAACAAATTTGAAATATGGTACGTCTTCATGGTTTTGAAACAAAATATCTTTGTTATTAAGAACTTCAAAGTATTGTAATAGCTTTAAGTTTATGTACAAATGATAAAGAAAAACATAGTCAAAAATTGAGGTCAACATATGGCGCAATATTCGAGGTATTCGAATGTTCGCTATACTGACGTTAATATTCAAAAATCTCGAATATCGAATAATGTCAATATTCGCGGCATTCGACTATTCGCGGATGATATTCGCCCATCTCTAATATTAAATTATTCTGATCATACTATATTTTACCAACATTTTTGAGGGCCGTAATTTGACGGCTGGTAACTGCACTTCACTTTAAGATATATATCACTTATCGATATCTGCTACGTAGGTCAGTGATATCGAGTCAATGGATTTGAGAACCCGGGTTCGATTCCTACAGCTGACAAACAATTTTCACCTATGTCTCTCCCTCCACTCTTTGAGGGTCATGATTTGATTTCATGTGTATAAATATATTACATACTGAAATCTGCTTCGGCAGAGTGCCACATCCAGTATTGGGTAAAAAGCGTGATGATATATTTAATAATTCTTTTCGCGCTACCGTCCGGCATTAGCAGTATTACATAACTCAAAATCGTCCGGAAACCAAGCATTTACCGGCCGAGGCCGGCAAAAATTAGTGACTTTTTATGGTTATATATTGGCATCACTAGTATAGCGAACTCCTGAACGTACGAAATGTCAAAATATTGCATTGGCGTAAAAATATTATGATAAAATATTTATAGTTGAGTATTTTCAATACAAGAGAACAAAATATTTATACATATATTTTAAACAAAATTGTAAGTAATTATAATTGAATTAGCAATATAAAATCCAAATAAAATATGTTGATTTTTTAGGTTATAATACTGGAATGACAAGTCGTGAAAAAAAATAAAAAAATATATCATCACGCCTTTTACCCATCACTGGGTGTGGCACTCTGCCTAAGCAGATCTCGGTAAGTGAAATAGACAAAGAAATTAATTATGTTTTATGTTTATTAAATAAAGTGTACAGTGTAATTAAACTTATTGAAGATGTAAATTGATGAACAATAAATAATTAATTAAAATTAAAAGTACAGTTCCGACAATTAGATGATACCAACATAAAAAAATTCCCTGACATTTAGAATGTGAGTAATAAATTAAACTTTTTGATTAAATTTACAAAAACGTCGGCGCGAAAAATCTTGTGTATTACACGTCCAGAAACTATTTTGCGAGTGCTCGTATTTAAAGGCCTCGCCTGCGGCTCGTCCTTTCAAAATATACTCGCACTCGCAAAATAGAAGTTTCTGGACTAGTGATACAAATAACTATTGATATACGATTTAAATGAACCTGTACCTTGGTCGTACTCTTAGCTGATTCCTTTACTCTAGATTTGAATAGATAGATGTTCTATTTGATTGAACATGTACGTATGAAAGAAATGAATGTAACGAAGAAGGTCCTTGCAAAATTGAAATCGTCTTCGTGGAATGATTGTAGGGCCTGTATTTTGATCTGTCCAATTATCCTTGTTCTGTATCACTCAAAGAAGCTCTAAGGAACCGTCAAATTTCCAGATGTCGCCGTAGCGGAAAGTAAGCGATTACGACGTTGCTCAAAAGATTTTCAGCGGAATTCGCTGAAGCTATAGGTAGACGTTTCAAGGACGCTTCCCATTATACAAGTATTTAAAGAGCAGTCGACTATGACAGTGAATAAAACATGGAGATTACAGGATTCCACGATTTACAATCCACGAATTCAATGAATAAATATTCACTCATTATAATTGGAATCATCATCATATTCACAAATACTGTCAAGTTATGAAGAATTAATTTATTGACAACACTTTGATGATCGGTATATCAGTCTAATATATTTTGAAACGGTTACACTTCCTACGTTTCGGCGATAACTATCGCCTTCCTCAGGGATATATAACGTCTAGTCATAAGTATAAACAAAATGTTTAAAAAAGCAGAACATAATGTCACAAATTTAAAAAAATTAATAATTAAAAAGGTTTAAAAATTTCACAACTCTTAACATTAACAAATAAAACACATTGAAAGGAACATTACAAAAAATCATTTACACAGTTTTAAATCTAGCCACAGAATGAGAAACAAAAAAATGAAATTAATTTTTACAACCAAATTAACCAAACGAATCAAGCATGAAGTGGAAAAATAACGAATTAAAAAAAGTTAGGCAAAATAAAAAAATTAATTTATTAGTTGAACTAATTTTGATTGTGGGAGTCGAACCCGCGTTCTCAAATACTGCTTCAATTTTTATCAAAATATACGAATGATTCGGTTTCCTGTTTCCTGCAAAACAGCAAACAAATAAGTTCCACAGAAAGATCTGCAACTGCAGTATCGTAATGCACAACTAAATTTAGGGAGTTAATTATAAAACACGTATATTTATTTTGCAAACAAATACTTAATAAAAAGAGAAATATATTTCTGTCAATTAAATTCGTTATACTTTTTGTATTTATCTGTTCAAAACTATCAGCTATAAATATTTTTTACTCCAATATGAATTAACTGCAAAAATGACAATTTTCCAATGCGCAATTTCATCGAAATATAAATTATATGACTCGGAAATAATTAGGAAAAATCAATTCGTGTTCCGCGTGCGATGCAGTCCATTGCACTACCATCGTTCATGCCTCATTAACTCGACTACTTTTATTATTTCTCGTATTGACAGTTTAAGAGAACGTACTGCGTTCCTTTGTTTGTTTACTGAACTATATAATTTGATATTTCGTCTATTTACTTTGATATATTTACTCCTATATGATGTTGTCGATTATATATAAATAAAGATATTGATAGATTCATTGCGAATATACAGAGTGTTTCAGGGCTAGTGTAACAAACTTTAACAGCTTATTCCTGAGGTCATTTTGAACCAAAAATGTCATATGAACATAGGTCCTATTCCGTCTAGTTACCAATATACAAGAGGTTGAAGTTCTATAAATAACACGAAATTTTCAAAATTTTGTAAACAAGATACTTTCGGAAAACAAGAGTTTTATTGAAAAGTTATACCTTATATGTCTTAATTAATTTTATTTATTAATATTAACGAATACGATTTAGAGAACAAAACATAAAATTACACAATTAAATAGACACAGAACAACATAACCAAACATGGAATAGGTTAACATAATATGAAATAAGATAACAAATTTTAATAAAATTACAGCAAGTGTTCAAAATGAGCGTCTTAAACTCGTATGCATGTTATTATTAATAAATAAAATTAATTAAGACAAATAAGGTATAACTTTTCAATAAAATTCTTGTTTTCCGAAAGTATATTGTTAACAAAAATTTGAAAATTTCGTGTTATTTATAGAACTTCAACCTCTTGTATTTTGGTAACTAGAAGGAATAGGACTTATGTTCATATGACATTTTTGGCTCAAAATTACCTCAGGAATAAGCTTTTAAAGTTTGTTACACTAGTCCTGAAACACCCTGTATAACCGACACATATAGTTATATTTATTTACTTATTTATTAATACTTAATAATTGTCCGCCAGTACGGTGGTATAGATAGCATTACGACAGTCGAATTTAGAGATTCTAAGTTCAAATCCCCCTCAAGATAAATATACTGAGTGTAGAATTGAAATATATAAATTTGAATCTTCTTATATCCGGGATGTTTACGATTTATTTGGATTATCTAATTATGGGGTAGGTGGCTCAGTGGTATCGAGTTGGCCTGTGGATTTTGAAAACCCTGGTTAGATCCCCACAGTCGACTAACAATTTTCACCAAATTAAATCTACCCCTGTGGCTCCCCCTCCACTAATATCTTTGGGATCCTTGATTTGACCGCACTGCATGCATAGAAATATATCACTTACCGAGATCTGCTTAGGCAGAGTAATGGGTAAATGGCGTGATGATATATTTATTTATCCAACACCCACTACTTATAAAGTCATTATTGTTGTCATTTTAGATTAGTAAAGTGGCTTATAAGTCACACGTGAGTTATAAGTCATAAGTCACGCATAAATTATGACTTGTAACTCACTGTTGAGTTTAAATATAACAAAGTTGAAAAAAGGTTGCAGCTGTAATATTTGAAATGGAAGACGAGAATTTTATTCCCGAAATAATCATTAAGGAAGCGGAAAAAGCGGTTGTTGATATTTTACCAAAAAAGTCTAGAACTTCCTATGAAAAACACTTTCATTCATACCTTTGACGTTTCTAGTTGTCATCCAGTCTTCAAACATATGAAATAACGCGGAATAGGTGACCTCGCTGGCCAGCTAATAAAATAATTTTGAATCAAGACACTTGCTATCAAACACTTATGACAGCAATTCCATGGCTGTCTGTATTTTCAACACAACTTTCGACATTTTAATATCTAATTTCTGTCGTTACAAAGTATGTAAAAAATTATGTTTATTGATTTAGATGCAGAAATTTATGCCCTAAAACTTTTATTTGAAGCTTTTTTGCATAAAATAATTAGGGAAGCCTTGAAAAATAACATTGAAAACGCTATGGTGCGCAATTCGGTTCACCACCCTGTATATATATATATATATATATATATATATATATATATATATATGTATCTCAATGAGGGAAAAAAACGACAACGTTAGTGATTTACCCAAATATCATTAATTAGGTTAACATTACCTACGTTTTCAGGGCAAATAATACTAATTTTATTCCGTGGAAGATAGTTTTAATAATACGAACTTATTCAAGTCACTCTATAAACTACCACTGCGGCTCGGTATATAGCAAAAATAAAAACCTAATTACAACTTACTTACTTACCATGTGAGCTCAATATTTTCTATGAAGTCTGAAAGACTTTTCAGAAAGCTGCAACCAATTTCCTTCCTGTCTAACGTTATCCAATATAACATCAGTAACTCCAGGATCCTTATGCAGTCCATCCAGTCTATTTGACATCACTACCACTCATATATTAACGTTTCTTTATAGATCACTAAAAAAATATTAATACATTTCGATCACTACAGCAGCCCGCAGTCGACTAACTCTAACAAAAATACAACCTTGTAAACTAATTGGTGAGATGCGTTAACTTGTTCGGTAACGTTATCATTAAAAATCAGTAATAACTAGTAAAATTAATGTACAGATCTATGAGTATTCGGATATTGCCGATAATGAACGAACGTACCCGATTTACAATTTAAAAAAATGTTCGAGATATTGTCCACATTAAATAAATAATTTAAATTTTGACCCTATTCATCAATCACGACGATTAACAAGTTAAAAAGTAAATTTACAAAAAATGACAGCAACCTAATTTGAAACAATTAATTGTAGGTTAAGGGGTAAGGCCACTCTAGACAAGGAAAAAAGGGTCATTTTCTAGATATTTTTTAACGAAATCTAAACGTGCTGCTTAAGAACTGTTTTTGGATCTTTATTTAGTGCTCTTTAAACTTTATTTAAAAAATTTTTTAAAACAAAATATTCAAAATTGTCTTCAGAAATAAAAAAAAATGGCGACACCTCTCGACGCGTAGGGCAAATCGGGCGAAAACATTCCGGGAACAGTAATTGACCTGGATCAAAAAGGAATATGTTTTCTTAATCTCTGATGTATACTCTAAAAAACTACGGGCTGGATTTTGAAAATTTAGATTTTTAACAAAATGGCGCACGTTTGAAAAAAAAGTTCATTATTCGGGACTAAATTTCTGTATAAAAACGATCATAAAAACGAATGAAGTACTTTAAAAAAAAGCCCCCGTAGTTTTTGAGTATTTTATATCTAGAATAAGAAATAAAAAGATTCAGCACGATCCATCAATTAGTATTTCAGATTTCTTTTTGCCCGATTTTGAAAATATGATTTCGAGAAAAACGCGTTTAAAGTTTCGAGTCATATATATATATAAATACTAGTACTAATAGATATATGCTTTTTTCCCTCTGAAATACTTCCGCGCGGCATTTAAATTAATTGTCCCTAAGGGTTTAAACTATAATTTAAGCAAATAAAAAAAAAAGCATTTTCAAAAAATTTTAGAGTGGCCTTACCCCTTAATATCAAACAGTTGCCACTACTATGAACATCATTTTTTTGTTTTGTGAATTTGGTTTAGATTTCGGCCAATCAGAAGATCAATTTAGCTCTATGATCCATTCTTAACTGAAATGAAGTATACGTACAAAATTCTTAGAGAAAATGAAGGGCATTAATAAAGAGGTGATTAAAAAGTAATCGTCAAATATTGATCGAACATTTCCCGGGCTTGTTTAAATGTTTTATAATTTACTGTTTTGTATATTCGGTTCATTTCCCAAAAATCAAATTGAAAATTAATTGGCTCCTGTTCTCGTATAATGACGTATCAGCTATGCGCATATTTTTATGATGTGAAATGTAAACAAATATGGCTGACATTTGAACAAAGCTTCAGGATATATAATACTGCCATAACATTATGAAATGGAAAATTTCATAACTGAAATTTTATAGATGTTTACTTTTCAACCGCGGATGTTACTGTTTTCATTATTAAAAGTTTTGGAAATTGTTTAATCAACTTTAATTTCAATATGTTTATTATTTAAACTCAACTTTTGTTGTTGTTATTGTTTCATTTGTTAATTAACTATGTTAAACATCAAGCAATTAATACCAATTACAGTACAAGAGATCTATTTTGAGGGTTTGGAATGTCTTGTGAGTCGAGCGCTTTAACCACTAAGCTACAATGAATCTATTAGTATTACAATGTACCTATTATGTTCCTGTACAAATATGTGATATTCCATTCCTGCTGCTCTCCTCCTGCTGTGTGGAGAGGGCCGCCAAATCCAGCTACAATAATATGATTCTCTACACGAGAGGGCTATAAATATCTGGCCTCTACACCCTTCTGTCCGCCCTTCATACCTTGCTTAGATACTTCAACATTTGCCAACGACGTTTGTTTATATTTAAGCTATTGTTTTTACTTTTCTCGGGTTGTTGAATTGTTTTTTGTTTTTGGGATTACGAGTTTTTTAAAAGGTTAATGGAGGTTTTTTCTAAAGGTTTTTATTATTTATAATGGAATGATTGTGAAGTGGACGGAGGTAGCACAAACTAATCAATCATGTACTCGTAAATGTTAAAAACATCCCTTAAATACTGTTATTTAGGTATTTATTTATTTGTTTTATGGGGTAGGTGGTTCAGTGATATCGAGTAGACTTGTGGTTTTGAGAATCCAGGTTCGATTCTCACAGCCGACAAACAATTTTCACCACATTCAAAGACTACCCCTGTAGCTCTCCCTCTCCTTCCACTAGCATCTTTGGGGACCGTGATTTCATGACTGGTAACCGCACTTCACGCGAAGAAATATATCACTCTGAATATAGGTTAATTTTATTCTCTGTCGTTATTATTAAAACTGGGAGAAAAAGTTTGTTTTAGTCCCGTTACCAATACTAAAGATCTGCAAGTAGCCTTAGTCTGTAATTGTGCACTTTCTGTCACCAAGTGCCGTTAAGAAAACCGTACTTATTTTAATATCAAAAGTATGAGCCGTTGGCACTTAGTGAAACATTATGAATAAGAATAAAGAACGTAGACACTTGATGTAGTTTCACAAAATTATTTATTAATTAATTATTTTAATTATTTTAATTTTATTATTTATTTTATTTTTTATTTTAATCAGTCAACGTTCTGAAGATGGCCTAATAAGCCGAAATCGATCAACTTGTTAATAAATAATTTTGTGAAACTACATCAAGTGTCTACGTTCTTTATTCGTACTTATTTTTCTGATTATAAAAAAACAATTTAAATAAAAAGAAAAGAAAACAGAGCTGTCTCATTTTAAATCACACACTCCAAATAAACAAAAGAAAGTCTGATTCCACCCTTATTTCCACTATTTGCATCATTACTTCAGCCTCCCTTCAAACCTAACAAGTATCAAATAGATACAAAACAAACCACCCTTAGATTCGTTTCCAATCTCTTTTTTGTAACTATGTCTCTTCTCTTCGTTCCTCGCTGATAATATATCGACGCGCATCGCATTCTTGGGGGCAGATCGCGCTCAAATGTACTTTACCAGCGTATAAATCACCAGGTATATGAAGCCTAGACACCGGTAGACGCCGGAGACTTTGACACCAAGTAAAGGCATCACGTTTCGCGAAGTATTTACTAGCTTCGCTGGCTAATGACCTACATTAGTGAAGCTACAGAAGGGGGGAAATGAAAGGTGAAGTTATCGGTGTATTGAGCAGGTCGAGAATTGTTGATGCTTCATAGGTACGCGGATGGTTCATTTACTAAATATTATTTGTTAATTGTGTAATAAAAATTGGAGTCAATTCAACGAAATTAACATAAAAAACTGATGTGCAAAACAGCACTTTCCCAGTCATAACTTTAACTCAAATTTCAATCTTTGTACTTTTTATGGGGTAGGTGGCTCAGTGGTGGATTTGAGAACCCGAGTTCGATTTCCACAGCCTACAAACTACCCTTGTGGCTTCTATTCTACTAACATATTTGGGGGCCATAATTTAACGGCTGGTATCCGCAATTTACGCGAAGAAATATATCAGTAATGGATAAAAGGCGTGAAGTATAAAAACACCCTATGTAGGTTGGGGAAATAATTGTATTATTATATAATTTATATCTGCAATTGCAGATCTTGTATAATTTAAAAGTAGTGCCCCAGTAAATTTTCAAAGTCTTTTGTTTCGAATAAGAAAATTCCTTGGAAAAATAAAAACAACTGCAACCGTAAACATAGCACCGTAGACAATTCTCATGCATACACACATTGCCGACTAAGCGTTCCCAGCGTTCACTAACCCCTACAGGGGAAAGAAGAAGAAGAAATCACCCCTTATTCTACAACTCACTTGCCGCGGCCCGCCCCTTAGCACGCCCATGCCGCGTGAATGTTAAACAGATCGTGGGCGGAATACGCACGGTGCAAGACTTGTTTAGCACTGTTTTATGATATATCTTTGCTCGGAAATTGATATTAGCTAAGTGGAGGGTGCCCCAAGGTACGGACGCCTATGATGCATGACTTGGAACGAATAAGATATGGCTTTAAAAATGGACTTTTTAATTGAAAAACCAAGGATCAATTTGCTGTTTTATTATTCATCCACAAACATTCTTTAAATTAAACTTTTACTTAAAGTATTTTCCTCTAAAATATGTTCAACATCAGATTTATTTATTTATTTATGTTACGTTGTACAACAGGAAATTAATCCCAATTACAGTACAGGGGAGAATGAGTTTGAGGAAGTAGAAAGGTATATATATTTGGGTGTAACAATAACAAACAAAGGAGATAGAGAAGCTGAAATAAAAGAAAAATTTTTTACGGCAAACAGAGCATTGCACATACACAAAAAAATGTAAAATTCTCACTAAAAATACTAAAATGAAAATATACAAAACAATGATAAGACCTCTACTGATGTATGACGCAGAGACACTGACAATGACAAAAAAAGAGGAAGAACAAATGAGAATAATAGAAAGAAAAATATTAAGAACTATATTGGGACCAGTCAAAATCAATGAAGATGAATACAGACGAAAAATGAACAGCGAAATACTAAAACAAATGGATGGAGAGGACATAGTAATAATAATAATCTTTATTCATGCCTTTAGGCCTAGAATCTACATATTCGTAACTAAAACAGATTACATTCTATTGTATATTTACATTTCACTTATTTTCTTCTGTGTAGTACCTTCCTCATCCATTCCAAACCTTCTCCTGTGTCGCTCTTAATATCTAGCATGCTTCTTTCTTCCTTATTATCGCCGCATTCATACATCATGTGCCATAATGTTTCTTCTTTGTTTTCGCAAATTCTACAAATTCGATCTTCGTTTTTCACCAACTTTTGTTTCCCTTTTCCTCATTTCCACATCTGAATCTTGCCACTGTTTTCATTGAACCCTTACGATTTTCCCTCTGCAAATATCTAGGCATTCCCCAGGTTCTCAAATCCTTATATAATTTGTTGTATGTAGATCTTGTTATTCTAGAGGACATTGTAAGCAAGATCAAACAGCAGAGAGTAAAATGGCTAGGACATACATTGAGGGCTGGTAAAGACACTATGATCCATAGTATATTAGAATAGGATCCTGGAAGAAGAAAGAGAGGAAGACCCAGATCTACGTGGATGAAGGAAGTGACAGAAGACTTGAAAATTGCAAGAGTCCAAAATTGGAAAGAAAAGGCAGGAAATAGAGAATTATGGAGGAGCATAAGTGAGAAGATAAAATAAAAGAAGAAAAAAGGGATGATCCCACCGTTAAAAAGGATCTAGAGAGCTTCGAATGAAGCGGCGTTGCCCCATAAGGGGCGTTTTGCCACCGCATATATATAGTACAGGGTACGCACTCACCGAGCCGCAGTGTAGTAGTTCATTTAATTTTTAGCTTGAGTGAGATTCGAACTTGGGTTCTCCGGATTCGAATTCCGTATCGCTATCCACGCCACCGTACTGACGGACAACATTAATTATATACTATAATAAGTTGTGCACCTAGAGTAGAAAGTAGGCTATTATTGTTCGCAGATAGTGGCCTAACCAAGATGCACATACTATTTTTATATGATCATTTAGAAAAGCTTGTATTAGTTATTTATGCAACAAGTATTGAAAGTGTTACTTTTTTGCACTAGTGAGAAAATTCATAATTTAATGCCGTTGAGCGCATCTCAATAGCTTGCTTAGTTTTTTGAGGGAAAAAGTTGAAACATGTTAGGAAAGTTCAAATCATCCGGAAAATTAAAAATAATATAAGTTTGATACTAATGATTTGAAAGCATGCGCGAAATACTATTTTTTCGCACAAAATAGTATGTTATGCATCAAGGGAGGGAAACAACCGATTATTCCCGCATGTGAAGTTGGCAAACCGAGACGTAAGCGAGGGTCAAAGGCTCGAGCTGAAGTCGAGGTTTGCCAACTTCACACAAGGGATAATCGCGCCCTCCCGTGAAGCATATTATACTTTTCGTAACAAGTGCACAAAAATTACCGTCTTATCGGGACATACATACATACATACATAACATCACGCTATATCCCATTAAATGGGGTAGCACGAACCCGAAAATCAAGAATCATACGCTTGTCTTCATTCATCATATTTATCCCGCAATTAATTTTCTCCAAACATTCCTATCCTGACACACCACTTTTGCTTCAACCACATTCATAATTCTTTCAATACAAGCTCGTTTATTCTTCACGCTCAGAATCTTTCGCTCACGCAACAACCCTTCAATCATATTCATCCACTTGTTCCTAGGCCGTTCACGCACACTTTCACCCTCAATTTCACCAACATACACCTGTTTCACCAATCTGTCATTCGACATACGTTCTACATGACCAAACCATCTCAACTGACTTATTGACAAATGTCAAATATGGGTTGCCTAACTAGTTATCGAAGAAACGCCGCAAACAGCTAATAATCGTAGTCTCTAGGGAGAGAAACATGCTACCTAGGGAGAGAAACATAATGTTTCTCTCTCTAAAATTAGGGAATAAGAACGTGTTTCTTGTGCATGTGCTACGAAAAATAATTAAGTTTCATACAAATGTAGAAAACCAATTACTTTTCTTTATCATTTATTTGAAGCACTTTCTCTAAAATAATTTGAAAGCGTTTGACCGCACAAAATAAACCTCTTGTATAGTCATAAATTAAAATGCAATGTCCTATTTATATTGTTATTTTGGACATTGTAACAAAATTAACTACACAACTAAAAAAGAACAAAATAAATGTTAAGTGCTGCTATAAATAAAAAGATTTGGATCAAATTACCCGACAAGTTCATTAAAAATGTGTGCGAATAAAATTTATGAAAAATCTGATTTGTTACAAAACTTTAAATATGGTAAAAAATCTGCGTGGAGATATATCAGCATTTTAATTAAAACTGTATTAAAACAATAACTTATTATAACACTCTGTGTAAGTACGTGTAATTCTAGATATTATACAATAAATTTAATTAATTCTTGTTTATTGTTAATTGCTGAAAAACTGAAAAATATTCATTTCCATATTTAATATTTATTATGTTTTAATGCAAATATATTTTAATCTCGCTATAAGGTAATTTCAAAGAGAAATTGCTTCTATTTTTATATGAAAATTCCAACATACTTTTAGACTTGACTTGGTCATGAATAGTTTTAATAATTCACAGAAAAAATCTGTTTATAAAATGATAACTATCCTAGTTGAGGATGTACATTATTTTGCATTGAAATGTTATATAAATGTTATTGATCACAAGATATTTATCGAGTTGTTTTTTCGGTCTCTTTATAGATTCAACAAGTATAGAAACGATTTATCAATGCCTTATAAATTATAGCGAACCCCAATCAATGTCGTATCAATGTGCTGTTTTTGTTCTATATAATTATCTCCTTATTTGATTTTCCAAGATCCTATGGTTGAGAAAAACATCTGATTTCTGATTTACGACATTCATTCAATTATTCGTAGATCAATATTTCTTTAGTTTTGCAATAATAGAGCTGGAGCACTTAGAATAAGTAGCAATGTATTTGTATAAATGCCTTGCTGAATCATATTCGTTATTAATTACTTTGCTCAGTGGTATCGAGTCGGCCTGTGGATCTTGAGAACCTTGGTTCGATCCCCACAGCCGACAAACAATTTTCACCAATTTAAATAATCTACCCCTGTGGCTTCTCCACCACCAATATCTTTGGTGGCCGTGATTTGACGGCTGGTAACCGCACTTCACGCGATAATATATCACTTACCGAGATCTGCTTAGGCAGAGTGCCACACCCAGTGATGGGTAAAAGGCGTGATGATATATATATATATATATATATATATATATATATATATATATATATATATATATTATGGGTGTCCGTTATTTATTTATTTATAATTCTATTAACAATTTCTGAAACTGGACTCAAATAAATGAACATTTACTTGAAATTTGTCTATACCCCAAAAAGACATAAAAATGCATATTTTGCAATTATTACTAAAACATCGACTGATACCAACATTTTGACAACAGATTCGTGTTCAGAATCATCAATTTCATAGGAAAACATATCCCGCATGTGTATTTTACGCTAACTGGCGACACAATAGAATTATTTTGCTATACTCCTATTTTCCGGTAGGATTAAAACTTCAACCGCTCGGTGGCACGGGTTAATAATCAAAAAACAATAAATCCTTTTGGGGGGTCCCGAAGAATATTTATGTATATATATATATATATATATATATATATATATATATATATATATACCAACCCCCGAACAATTTTTAAAAAAATCATTAAATCATGAACTATTTATTTCTGCCGTAGCAGATCTCAGTATGTGATATATTTAACGTTAACTGAATGAAATAAGTCGTATGTCTTACGCACTTGAAGCATGTAATTTGATTTGAACATTAATGTTTGTGAAACAAGGTAGAAAATATTATAATAAATTTGAAAATAAATGAAAACCAATTTTCAGTGTACATGAATCCAACTTAGATTTGATATCATTAACTTCAAACAATAAACCTGGACGTTTTAATATCGTCTGGGATTCAGTTTTACCGTTTTAATTTTGTTCTAGCGATCCGGCGATATGCCGGAGTTATGGTCACGGGTTCCGGTGCATTTAGACGCATTGGCTCCGGAGCTGTCTTTATGTTGGCGTAAATTATGAAATAATTAAAGTTTTCCGGGTTTTCTTGCAGTGGTGTGGAAATGCTCTGATTTACATTCATGGGCGGGAAACGTTTACAACGTGGAAACTGTAATTTTCCTTGATATTGATTTAGAAAATGTGGGAAACATTACACACTCATTTTATAATATCATGCTTTCGGACCTTGAATTTGAGTAACACAAACCTTTGAATGAGACAAGTGCGTGATGATATATTTATTTATGTTTGTTTAATTTCAGAGCCTCCTAATGGCATTCCGGAAGTGTCGGTGGACCGGGCGCGCTTTGACCAAGGCGGGCCACTTATTGCAGAATGTACTGCGCCCCCTTCTTACCCTGCAGCTAACCTCACTTGGTTCGTCAATGACCAAAGGGTAAGTCATTCAAATACAAAATAACAACATTACCCACTTGTAGAAACAATTATTTAACTAGAAAACTTTCTTCATTTATTTTAAATTTATTTCATTCATTTACAACAATTATTAAAGATATGTTTAAAATTTTCAGACAATATTTTTGAAACAGATAGTAATATTTTGGATCCATAAAATAATATTTATTAAAATTCTAGTCATTGCACGAAAACTAAATTATTACAATAGATAGTGTTGTACATACAATCGCGAAACGCGAACGTCCTAAGTAACAAGTTCAGACAGCTCCGAGACGTCACTCGATATCGCAGTTTGGCAAACAGCAACAAATTTCTGTTCTGTCCAAGCCCTTTCAAATGCAATCCCGTTACACTCAATCTAAATGCGAACTTATATACTTCTCTATACGTTATAAAATCGGTTGCACCTATAATGCGTCTGTATCTTAAAATAAAATAGTTTCATTTATAATAGTTATTTTTCTACTCCCATTATTAAAATGTCATTTAAAGGTTTCCATGACGCTAAATAACATCTTAATTACATGTTGACAAGCTGTTGCTTTGAATGTTTTAGTCACGGTTTGAATATAACAACTGTCATATTTAATACAGGGTGAAGAAATAATTCTTACAATTTTACGTTTCTTTAAATAAATATATCATCACTCCTTTTACCCATTACTAGGTGTGGCACTCTGCTGAAACAGATCTCGGTAAGTGATATATTTCTTCGCGTGAAGTGCGGTTACTTGTCGACAAATCATTTCTTTGTTATCTTAATTTGCGATCTTAGAAAAAGTATTTTATAAACTCATTAAATACTCGTATTTTCAAACACTTTTAACTAAAGAGATTTATAAAACTTGATACATAATAAACCATTATGTAACTAGTATTAAAAGTGCCATTTTATTGGACAAGTAAGAAGATACGGCAGCACTGCTTCCCTGACTTCCATCAATAAATTTAAAAGTGTAGAAGCTTTATGAAATATAGCTTTAACAGCTTGAAAATGAAGTTAAATAATTGTGCTTAATTTCCTGTAAGTCTAACCTTTGAAAATACTTTTGAAACACTTGTTGTAATAATATGAACACTTTCCTTCGTTGTTCTATCGTTGAACGTGTTTGATTATCACGCTAAGTTGACATCATCACGCACACATAAGACGTAAAGCTCGGCGCCAAGCTGCTGCGTTGTGCGCAAGTGTTGTGATTGATCACCGAGCTTGATGCGAGCGAAACTGCGGAGTTTGCTGTTTATTTGCTACAGGAAACTCATCCCAAGGAACCTACATCGTATAGTATAAGCTAACCTCTATGACATAGTTGTATTTTAGATGAAATCAGTCAGAAATATTCATTTGGAGCGAGATAGTATTAACTTTAGATGTGTAGTTCTAAAATTGCAGATTCCAATTTATCATTTTTTACAAATTAAAAAAATGTGGGCACCACATGACTTCCTTGTACGCGTATTAAACTATAGATATTTTTTTAATTGCACATATTTGACATTAAATCTTGTAGTTTTTGTTCTAATCCATAGCAAACTTAATTTTTTTTTTAAATAAAAAAATATGTAATATTTAAATTTAGATATCTTGTTTATGCAAAAAGCTAATTTAAAAATTCTTAATGTGCTAGACGTAGAATTTAATTCTCTAAAACTTTTATTTGCAGCATTTATTTCTAAAATTAAAATAATACCAGTTTTTTCAAGGAAAACTGTTAGCAGCTTCATGTAATGTGCCACTTCCGGTTAGTCTATTTTAACCAAAATCTATTATGTTATTTCCATTGATATAGTAGTCTTATATACCAAATTTGGAAAATTTTAAATTATATTTGAATATAGATTTTCATGAAAATCTATTATAGGCTTCAAGTAAAGTACCACTTCCGGTGATTGTATAATGATCAAAAATGGAGGTGCACAACTAGATGTTATAACAGTCCTAAATATAAAGTTTCAATTTTCTACGGCTTACCGTTTTTGAGTTATGCGAGATACATACGTACGTACAGACGGCATGACGAAATTAGTCAAAATGGATTTAGGGAGGGCCAAAATACCTATTTCCGTTGAAATCTGAGAACCGATAATTTTCGCGATTACAATACTTCCTTTACTTCGTACAAGGAAGTAAAAAACAATCTATATGGGGTTAAAATAAGTTGTGAATCATCCTGTATATATGAAATGTAAAATAATTTGAGCTAAAATAAAATATATTGACTTGCGTGTGTCTACGGGCATTATGAATTGTTTGTTAAAACTGCCAAGAATGCGTTTTAATATAAAAATAACATGTAAATAATACTATTTTGTACTGTCTAAATGTTATACTATAAATATAATAATCCATTAGTAATATGAGACACGAGGGCGCTTGAAATTGTTTATACATTATTTCATTTCTCATCGTATTCTCGTTGACAAAAGCTGAATTGTATTGACACCGTTGACAAAATAATTAATTCCAAATTTCTCGAATAAAAAGGCCGTCAGCATTGTGCTTTCCATCGAAATATTCAACCGGAAGTAATATTTTGGAGGATGGAACAAGAAGAGATACACGAACAGAGCCATCGACCGTCAGAACACAGATAATAAAATTTCACCACCATTGTAGAAAAAATAAATAGAATAGAAACCATGTTATGAAGGCCTTTGGGATCGATATATTTTCAATATATCACGAAGAGAGGCTGTTCCAAGTGGAAATATGTACAAGAAGCCCTTATTTAAATAACTATACAAATAAGAAATATCTTTAGGTTTTAGCAAATCCTCTACGGGTTAAATTATTCAGCTTTGACCCACATAAATATATAAATATGCTTTTCTTTATTTCTGCTTCCTAGAAATTGTGTTAAACTCAATTTATGCTATAACTTTTGGGTTTCTGCCATTGTTACGTGCCTCAAATTGAAATACTGACCCTCATTTTACTCTAATTACAATACTGTGTTACGATTTGTCATTATTTTACCCATTCCTGGGGGTTGCAAGTTTCATGAAAGGAATGAATGTGGATGAAATAGAATAGTGAGCTATCTCATTGTTGTTATGTTGCGTTTAGGTAAGATTGGTTTCGTGTAATTTGACACTCGTGAGCACATGTGCCATTAAGGCTGAGTGTGAGATCTTTTGGTTTTCGAATATAGGGCATTAAATTATAAAAGAGACGGTTATAGTTAATATTCTTAGAATTCCAACAAGATTTCATGTTCGCGTTATCTGCAGGGCCAGAGTGTCAGACTACATAACCAAAACACTTGAGACATCTGTGTCCACCCCGATGCGAGAGGGATGGATTCCAGATGTGAGTATCGTACCCAGGACAGCAAGTGTTTTGGTGGAAACCATCAGTCTCGTCCATCGACTCAAAGCGTGAAGATATAGATCTTCACATCACGCGGTGTCGCGTTTTATTTAATTTTAAACTAGATTAGTGATTTAAGTATTATAATTAATAAAAATATAATTTAAATAGTAATTCTGTTTCCATCCTCATATTAAATTATAACGTTTCGCGTTCAATTTTAGTTTAAACTTTAATAGCAGTATGTTTAATAAAATTTTAAGACTGCGTCCATTCCTTTCGTGTTACAATTGACGCAGTCCGGTAAGATCAACTTATTCACCCAGTCCTGCTCGTGTTACAATAGGAATATTTGGCGAAGATTAATTCTGTGTATCCATGTTTCCTTATTTATTGTAGTAGTGTTTGGAGTATCAATTTGATTAAATAGTGGCAGTTAAGGTAGAACAGATAAAAAAGAAGTTACTAAAGAAATAAATGTTAGCAAGTTTATAAACGCAATGAATAAAGTCAGAGACCCCTGTGAAGCATCGAAATAAATGTATGGCAATAAATATAGACATGTTTATCACTCGAAGAATGGTCCGTCATTCAAATAACATTCTTACTTCAAATATTTTTATCGAGGTAATTTACGATTTCACGTTATCTCAACAAAGATTGAATCGTGTCAATCGGTTTACACGTCCGAACAATCTCACTCTCAATTTCTGCCACATAAATCTTACAAACTTTCTTTTTCGTAGCTATTTTCTATTTCTTTTGAAAGGTGGTCGTATTTTACAAAACTAACATTCGAATTTCAGTTTCCAATACATTTATACTATGGTTTCATTTTGAAAAGTGCGTAATATAAATAAACATTAGATTGTTGAAAATGAATCAAAAACTAATAAATAAAATTAAATCTTCTCATACCCGAGGACAGAATCAATTTACTTTCATAGTAAATATATTTTTCTACTTCCGTTAGGAAATAGACTTTTATTTCACTTATTTGAGTTAGGTAATGAACTGCATTATTTAACTAGTGAAATAATGAGGTAACATAAGAACAGATATTTTTTTAATTTATAACTGTCATTAATATGTCAAAATTTCATAATTTCAAACACGCTCTTTCGTATTTATTAGAACGGAAGTAGAAAAAATATTGTATGAAACTAGTAAGGAAATATGTTATTACCTTACTAGTTTCATAAATAGCTATTAAATTAACAAATTCGAATCAATTTTACTTATTTTATGGCAGATACAGGGTGTTTCAGGACTAGTGTAACAAACTTTAACAGCTTATTCCTGAGGTCATTTTGAGCAAAAAATGTCATATAAACATAGGTCCTATTCCTTCTAGTTACCAAAATACAAGAGGTTGAAGTTCTATAAATAAAAATTTGAAAATGTCGTGTTATTTATAGAACTTCAACCTCTTGTATTTTGGTAACTAGAAGGAATAGGACCTATGTTCATATGACATATTTGGCTCAAAATGACCTCAGGAATAAGCTGTTAAAGTTTGTTACACTAGTCCTGAAACACCCTGTATAACATTACTGTGATTTGAGTGAATACATTTTATTTAATTTGTCGGTTATAAAAATTAATTTCTCATGATTTATTTTAAGTACGATCATATATTCACCCAGAATTGAGCCCAGAACTTTTCACACACTAGATGACTGCTCTATGACTTGAGCTACAAATTCTAGTACAAATTACTAAACGAATATTCGAATGAAATAAATAAATTACAGCTAAAATCACTGTGGAACATTTAATTGACTTGTTTCTGTATAAATGACATCGATCCCGATGTCGCATTACCAATTATTCATATGGCACGCATTCAGGGTTGCAGTTGACAATTCAAACACACAACACGAACAACCCTCCGACATGAACCGATCATTTCCGAACGTGTTCAACCCTTTTTAATATTTCACCCTCGGATGATAACACTCATGTCCTTGGTACGTGTTGGTGGAAAGAGAGGGCGGAATGAAATGTTAACATAAGCAATGCAGATGCAGACAGTGACTCAGATGCCTTATTAAACTTTCAATAAAATTGGTAGATTATTTAGTTTTGTTTTAAGCAGTTTTCTTTAAATTTACAACGTTTGACAACGAATTTTTATTGTGAATATTTTATAAGTTGTAATTCGGTTTAAATCAGTAGTTTTTCTGCTCGAATTGAATCATTCAAGCGATTATTTATTTGTGAGCGAGACAGGACCGTAACACGAAATTTTAAACGCCCAATGAATCAGTTAGTACTACAACAACAGTTCTACTGCGGTAAAACGATATGTTCTAATATTAACGAGGGTACGACCGGACTCCTGCTGAGTTTCCCTCACAGGAATGAGGCACGGTAACTTAGATCCTGCAGGATGAGCGAGAATAGAATCCTTGTAGTTTTAGGGGAGGTTAGGATAGCCTCATAGATACGATCAATATTTTATTCGATCTAAATAAAACAATGCTGGAATTTAAAGTAATTCCGTCATATATATATATATATATACAGGGTGTTTCGGGACTAGTGTAACAAACTTTAACAGCTTATTCCTGAGGTCATTTTGAGCCAAAAATGTCATGTGAACATAGATTCTATTCCTTCTAGTTACCAAAATACAAGAGGTTGAAGTTCTATAAATAACACGAAATGTTCAAATTTTTGTAATCAAGATACTTGTGGAAAACAAAAATGCGCGCAAATAGGGGATGGGAAAGTTGGCTTCTATTTGGATATCTGTCTTGGTATTCTCTGGACGCATAACGGGTATTACCATTACATAATCCATAAATAAAAATCATATCTGCATATTTAGCAGTACTATAACCATCCATTATGAAACAATAATACAATCAAAAGTACAACAATTTTTAATTAAGACAAATAAGGTATGACTTTTCAATAAAATTCTTGTTTTCCGAAAGTATCTTGATTACAAAAATTTGAAAATGTCCTGTTATTTATAGAACTTCAACCTCTTGTATTTTGGTAACTAGAAGGAATAGGACCTTTTTTTTATATGACATTTTTTGCTCAAAATAACCTCAGGAATAAGCTGTTATAGTTTGTTACACTAGTCCTGAAACACCCTGTATATACTGGGTGTCTACTTTTTTTCCGAATATAGGAAATTCAATGTTAAGATTTTGATTTAGCGATATCTCTTTACCTATTAATTATAGAAGAAAATTGTACTGAAGAAAAATGTTCAGAATGAAAAACTGCATCCATAGAGTATAAGTTTGTTGTTCAATTATTTCTTATGTCCGAGTTAGAAGCAAAAGAATAAACACGCTTTAAAGCAATTATCAGAGTGCCATGAGAAATAAAACAAATTAGATAATTTAATAATAGGTATTTATGTGTCTAGATTATGTAGAAAAAAGAAAATAATTGTTGCTATAATTAATTTTATTATTAAATTAAATGCTCGAATAAATAAATTAGAGTAAGCTTCCAATTCTGGTCCAATATGTCAAATAATGTCAGACACAACAAACAAATTATTGTTTTATTTCTCATGTCACTCTGATATTTGTTTTAAAGCGTGTATTTTCTTTTGCTTCTAACTCGGATATAAGAAATATATAGAAATAAGGGTGTTTTAAAATTATTACAAAAAAAGTAAATGTTAGAAATTTGCTGAAATTCGCATAAATAATTGCACATTACTTAAAGCAAACATTTTTCGAGCCACAGTGAAGTCGATGTCAATGTCTATTCGATGTAGTTCTGCCCAAGTAATAAAAATAATATAAATGTAATTTTAGGTAGATCTAAATCCTATCAAATTAAAGCTTTTAATTAGAAGTTCTCAATCTTGCAGTTACCAATTTTCTATGACAATAAAAGTGGTCTATGGCAATAATTTCTTTCAACTTTAGAGAGTGTTTCAAGTGTTCTTAATTAAGACTGCCTGAAATCTATTCTTTTCTTAAAACAAAAATGTAATAATCTTTCCCGAGAATCAAAATGCACCAGCTTGCAAAATCTCGAATCTCGACGTCTAGTACGAGACGCAGTTCCCTCGCAACCCACGACGTGGAATGAATTACAATCCGACGAAGAAGCGTACAAGAAAAATGAAATTATGTTAGAAGCGCCAAACAGATGTTATTAATATGACAGGCATTTTGTTTTTGTCGCGACAGATTAGAACAGTTGGTGATGAAATTCTCGCGATGTGGATTGTCTTTTGTCTTTTTCTCTTTTGTTTTATCGTAGAATGTCTTAATTAAGGCCGTCGCGTGTGAAGGAATATAATTAAAGATTTTCAAATGGATAAAATTGTGATAGTTCAAGGAATAAATTTAATGCATTGAGACTGCAAACGAATGCATGTTACTAGATGCTATTGTTTTAAATGGCTTTTCTTGTGATTTACTCGTATTTACGAGTTGTATGGTTTTGTTTAACTTGTTCCAGATTAATTAAATGTTGCACGACTTGTACAACTTTGCGATAAATTCTATCTAACACTATTTAATTTATTTCCCTACTTTCACAAAACCAAATATTGTTTTTCACATTTCAATCTGGAAACGCCACCAAGACAAACTTTATCAGTAAATTACATTCACTGAACATTTATTTATTACTTTAATCTTCACCAAACATTCCTCTCCTGATCCTGTCATATTATTCACTTTCATAATTTCTTTTATGTACGACTGCATCATATTACCTTGTTTTACGACACTGTTTACTGTCCATAATCGGGTACTTTATTGGACTAGTACGATAAAAATGCAAAATTGGACTGCTGTCAATGTCACATTAAAACAAAATTTAAAAGAAAAATTTAAACACCATTTTTGTATGTATTATATGTGTCTTCATACAATTATTAGATATTCTCTTGCATTACATGCAAGATCTTTTATTTCTTTTGGAACGTCTTCAATGTCTTCATCCATCTCAACACATTTTTCACTTTGACAATTTGATAAATAAAGTAACAAATGCATAACAACGAAGCACACTTTGAGATGCAATTAAATGTTTTAAATATAGGTATTGACATAATCATATTTTAAGAGAAAATATTCTTCATGCAGTCGAACATAAAACGTTGTATGCAACTCGTACATAATCGGACTTTATAGACTCGCCTTATTTATTAGCCTCGCTCGCTGCGCTTGCTCTGCCATCAAATTCGGCTCGTCCAATAAAGACCTAAATTATGTACCTGTTACATAAACTACTATTATACTAGCTCGTCTATCCATCCATTTATTCTTAGGGATTCTAAGTCGTCAATGCAATATCTCACCCTCAATTTAACCTTCTCAATCTCAATTTTTGACAAACATTTCTATTCTGCATTATTGTCTCATTCACATTTATTATTCCTGTCAATCAAGCTCGTTAAGCTTGTTTTCTAATACAGCAATATTAGAAGTAATGTAAAAAATTGAGCATGTGTTAGAGCTAGTAATGAATTATGATAAAGTAAAGACGAAAAGCAAGAGAAAACAAACTTTTATTTTTCTGTTTTACGTTACCTAAATTACTCTAATTCTGGCCAATCAGAAGTCAGCATTTTTGCGTATCCTGGAAGATGGTCCAATGATATTCTAGTAATCGGTGATTATCAATAAAAAAAAATGTAAAAAAATATAAAATAAACACTTGGTTATGTATGGGGTAGATGGCTCAGTGGTATCGAGTCGGCCTGTGGATCTTGAGAACCCTGGTTCAATCCCCACAGCCGACAAACAATTTTCACCAATTTAAAAAAAATCTACCCCTGTGGCTCCCTCTCCACTAATATCTTTGAGGGCCGTGATTTGACGGCCGGTAACCGCACTTCACGCGACAAAATATATCACTTACCGAGATCTGCTTAGGCAGAGTGCCACACCTAGTAATGGGTAAAAGGCGTGATGATGTATTTATATTTATTTATTTTATTTACTTGGCTATGTTTCACAAAATTCAGCCTCGAAGTCACCTTATAAGGGCATCGTCAGAGGCCGGCCAGCACAGTTAGTAACCATAGACCCGTTTCGCTCTTATTAGAGCTCATCAGTATGGTATAACTCACTTCTTTACCTAGAACAAAGTTCATGTGAAGAAGCTGGTGACGAAGAAATTATAAGGTGACTTGGAGGCTGAATTTTGTGAAACATAGCCAAGTGTTTACTTTATATTTTTTATTAAACCTTGTTTCACCAAGTGTTGGATGACAATTAATTTTGTCTTTGTTGTTATTTAAATTGCTATTGCGTAGCTTTCCCTTTTTTCGGTAGATTGCATGACCAGTTCCACAGAACTTCTCATGTCATCTTACCAGTTCGTTAGAGATCTTATTCTCTGCTGGCACAGTTCTTCGTCACCAGCTTCTTCACATGAACTTTGTTCTAGGTGAAGAAGTGAGTTATACCATATTGATGAGCTCTAATAACAGCGTCTATGGTTACTAACTGTGCTGGCCAGCCTCTGAATATGCCCTCATAAGGTGACTTGGAGGCTGAATTTTGTGAAACATAGCCAAGTGTTTACTTTATATTTTTTATTAAACCTTGTTTCACCAAATGTTGGATGAAAATTAATTTTGTCTTTGTTGTTATAAAAAAGTTGCCTATAATAATAAATTTCTCACAAGGAATTTCTTTATGTTCGCTGAGATAATTAAAATTTTTATTCACGTATCTACCAATTTCATTCTCACAAATCCAAAGAATAAATAATTGTGCGCTATGAATACAAATACGCCGCGAAGATGTATTACTCGTTGCAATATTCATGCACTTCAAATTGGTTTCCGTCAAATCGGAATTCTTATTCAGTTTGACAACTGGTTATTCGCGTTTTGATTGGTTACTAGCTGACAAATACAGCTGGTCTTATCTGCTACATACTCGTATTATTATGTTTGTAAAAAAGTGATAATAACATTGAAAAAACTGTTTTTTATTCATTATTGTAATATCAATCCAATGACATGAAAAATGTTCTCAATGGATGAAGCTGTTGGCGCTCGGTGAAACATGATTATAAAAATATCTGATGTGGACACCACATGACTTCCTTGTACGCGTATTAAACTATAGATATTTTTACATTGCACATATTTGACAATAAATCTTTTATTTTTTGTTCTAATCCATAGCAAATTTAATTTTTTTTTTAAATCTAAAAATATATAATATTTAAATTTAGATATCTCGTTTATGCAAAAAGCTAATTTAAAAATTCTTAATGTGCTAGACGCAGAATTTAATTCTCTAAAATTTTTATTTGCAGCATTTATTTCTAAAATTAAAATAATACCATTTTTTTCAAGGAAAACTGTTAACAGCTTCATGTAATGTGCCACGTCCGGTTAGTCTATTTTAACCAAAATCTATTATGTTATTTCCATTGATATAGTAGTCTTGGAAAGTTTTAAATTATATTTGAATATAGTTTTTCATGAAAATCTATTATAGGCTTCAAGTAAAGTACCACTTCCGGTAATTGTATAATGACCAAAAAGGGAGGTGCACAACTAGATGTTATAACAGTCCTAAATACCAAATTTTAACTTTCTACGGCTTACCGTTTTTGAGTTATGCGAGATACGTACGTACAGACGGCACGACGAAATTAGTCAAAATGGATTCAGGGAGGGCCAAAATACCTATTTCCGTTGAAATCTGAGAACCGAAAATTTTCGCGATTACAATACTTCCTTTACTTCGTACAAGGAGGTAAAAAATGAATAGGAATTATAATTTTACCATGATGCGCACCAATTTTTGCCTGAATTTCAAATATTAAACCGTTTCATATTTGTTGCGAAAACTTCATCAAAATTTATAAACAATTGCACGAATATTTAAATTAATGATTAACGCATTTAATAATTGAAAATAGTTTAATGTTAAATAAAATACTATAATAATAGTTGTAATTTCATACACAGATATTTCTGATACTTTATCGACCGATAACAGATAATGATCAAGTTACAAAATAGAAGAGTGTAAGTTACCATTGTACAGAGTAACAAAAAACAAATAAACAGATATTAAAATGATTTTTTGTTTTGGTACACCTGGTAGATATCTCTAGTTTTGTTTACCCAGACTTTCAAGTTTTATGATCGATTTTGCATAACAATGCAAACACTAAAATTCTGTGTACGTCCGCAACAATTCGTTTCGTATGAAAAAGTACAAATAGCAATTCAATAAAGTTGGGAAAATGCTGAATCGTGTCTACGATCAAGGTATTTCTGGCCATAGAAACAGTAGCACGGAATAGATGACTGCCTTGAGGGCACTTCTATAAAAATAATGATAATTTCCTTTAATATTAATACTGGCAATTCTTTCTAGAGACTTTTATATTATTCGCTACTTTCTAGATGACTTCTTGCATTTAAACTGAGTATTAAACTGGATTCAGAGTTTATATAACATAGCATAAAATAACATAACGTATGTAACAGTTATAAGTTTCATAGATCTATTTTTGTATATATATAGATACCAACTTTATATCTAGTTCATACAGGGTGTTTCACAATTTATGACACTTTTTTTAACCCCATATAGTACTCAACATACTGCTTATGAAACAGAAAGATTTTTTTTTAAATTCGCAATATTTATTGCACTTTACATGAAGTAAAAATTTTTAGTGCCACTAGTTTGAGAATTATTTCTAATATATATTATTATTTAAATTATATTTATAAACACTACAATTAATTATATCTGTAATGGAAATCTGACAGATTTTATAAAAATTATCTTTATCAATACTACTTGTAAAAATTACATTTCCCTTACTCAATATAATTGTAAAACTAACTGTTTCCCTCACTAGTGATGAAAGTAAATAACTTTTTCTAAAATCGTCAAGAAAATGCCTACTTCCCTGACGCATTTTAGTATGGAAAGTAAGTGTTTACCTGACTCAAATAAATAAACTAAATAACTAAAAAATTTAATAAGATTTTTATTTATTTTTATCAATAACGTTAATACACATTAATATATAATAACGTTAATACACGTTAATATACAATTGCTTAAGTTACGAAATTTTATGCATGACACTGGCGAATTTGAAGCTAAATTATTTGTTGCAATCGATAAATTATTTGGAGATTCAATGAATAAAATAAGCAAGTAGCACATTTTATGACAAATTATTTACTTTATTTTGCTTTTTCCAATCCGTGAAAATTTCATACTCTTTATCATATCGGTCTTTGGACTTGCTCGGTAATAAATTTTCAACAGCCGCAGTTGCTTGATTTAAGATTTCAGGAGGAGTACTTGAAAATACCGCCTCATACTCATTTTCATCTATATTTTCCAACATTATAAAGAAATCTTCTGTCAACAATATTACTTTTGACACAAATATATTCAATAGATTTTTCACATAAGATATTGTTTTCAACAACTTTTGTTATCACCTTGGATATGTAGTTTGCTGCCAATATGATTCTTACCAAAAAAATTAACATTTTGAAATATTTATTATTAATTATATTGATAAAATATAAATATGAACGATTTCAGAAAAAATAGTATACAAATACGTCACGAAAGTGTTTTACTTGACTCAGCGAATTAAAATACTCGGCCTGACGGCCTCATACTTCAAACAACCGCTTCGTCAACAAAGCATCACTTTTCTGACTTATTATGTAATATACTATTCCTGTCATTTGACATGGTGACTAACGCAACGTATTGTGCGTTTACAAATACAACTCCTTTGATTTATATAAAATAATTATTAAATTGCATAAATTAAATGATGAATTTAATGTCCGACGAAGACATTGACGACGATTTTCTTTCAAATTGCAGTATGTCTTAATGTCTTTAATATCTCCACTATTATGTTGCCACGTAAATAAATATTATGCTACTCTATATAACAGGAACATAATCACAATAACAGTACAATATTGTCATATTGTTGTTTCTTTTTTCTTCAATATTTCCCCTAGTTTGTTATTGTTACCATACCATTAAATTTATTAGAAACCAATCAATAAAGTTCACCTTCGATAATTTACGACCGAACATAAAACAAATTGAAATATTTCCCGAGTTATAATTCTGTACCCTCGAAAGAAACGACAAAATTTCCTTCAGTATCTCAAACAAAAATCTAGTGTTTTACTGTTGGCACCATAACTTTTCTTCCGCAATCACTGCCGATCAGTTTTCACCCCAACAAGTTATGAAACTCACCCGGGCGGAAAACCCAGGAAAGGAAAAGAAGAAATACTTTAATGCAGGTCGGTGGATTCGAACCTTCGTAAAGTGGCCCGTAATCTCACACTCACGGTGATAAAAATACAATAAAATTACAGGTTCAATATAGCATGCAAAGTACAAAAAGGGTAGCAATAATATTATAAACCGAGCGATATACGTCAGGAGAAAAAGGGATAAGAACTTTTACACTGAATTTATACTATAATAACTTGCTGGTTTGAGTGTACTGTTTGAAATTGTGAAATTAACTTAGTACTTACATATAACACATCAGGAGTGGCTCTAACAGGAACATCCTGTAAACAAGAATAAATTTATAAATAATTATACTCAGAAGGAATAAATGGCAAAATATAAAATTCCTTTTAGTTTATATTAATAAGAATTACTTTTTTCGAAACCTGTCATATAAAGTTAAAATTTACATGACAACTATCAACACGCGAAATGAGTGTTTTTTGTCTACAGAACGCAATAGTTACTTGTGTCACTAGTCCAGAAACTGCTATTTTGCGAGTGCGAGTATATTTTGAAAGGACGAGCCGCAGGCGAGGCCTTTAAATACAAGCACTCGCAAAATAGTTTCTGGACGTGTAATACACAAGATTTTTCGCGCCGACGTTTTTGTAAATTTAATAAAAAAGTTTAATTTATTACTCACATTCTAAATGTCAGGGAATTTTTTTATGTTGGTATCATTTAATTGTCAGAACTGTAATTTTAATTTTAATTAATTATTTATTGTTCATCAATTTACATCTTCAATAAGTTTAATTACACTGTACACTTGATTTAATAAACATAAAACATAATTCATTTCTTTGTCTATTTCACGACTTGTCATTTCAGTATTATAACCTAAAAAAATCAACATATTTTATTTGGATTTTACATTGTTAATTCAATTATAATTACTTACAATTTTGTTTAAAATATATGTATAAATATTCTGTTTTCTTGTATTGAAAACACTCAACTATGAATATTTTATCATAATATTTTTACGCCAATGCAATATTTCGTACGTTCAGGATTTCGCTATACTAGTGATGCCAACATATAACCATAAAAAGTCACTAATTTTTGCCGGCCGAGTTTTATGCATCCTGCAATTTTTTGATAGAAGAAAGGCTCGTAATTTAATAAAATTTGTCACTTTATTTTATTGCTTAGAAACAATACTTCTATTCTTTAACAAAATTTATATTTAATGTTCCAATTGAGCAATTATTCATATTTATCCCGATTGAGGAAGCTAACTGGTGTACTGGAATAGTTTCTTGAGAAATGCAATGCGAAATGCAATACGAATTCCAATAAATCGCAGACAAAAATTAGAACGTTTATTTGGTTTCTATTGTCAACCAGCTGTCAATTGCTGGTCAGAGAATACCAGATTTGATAGCAATTATATTACATACATTGTTGTCATGGAGACATTAGATGTCACATTAATTAATCCTAAACGTCAAAATTTACTCATTACATTATTACTCATTTTGGGACATGGCTTTCGAAAAAACGTAGTTTGATACTCGATTGCAAAATGCTTTTGCATTTTCAAATGCAAAAGTAACATTTCGCAATCTAGAATCAAAAATAACTATTCACATTTAATCATTTATATTAAAAGCAGAGAAGAAGGTTTTCCTAAATAAATAAAGTATTTAAAAGTTAAATTTTTATGACAGAAAAATTCGGATGACGCCTGGATTCGAACCAGGGACCCTCCGCTTGCCGGGCATAAAATTTAACTTTAAAATTATCTTCATTACTGTACGTTCAGTCGAAGTCATATGTTAAAAATAAAGTATTATTATCAATTGTCAAATTACAAATCCGGAGATGTAAGTGGTATAATTTTTCCCCTAAATTTCCTCCAATGTCCTTGTAAGACGTCTGCATAAATATACCCCCTGTAAAACACTACACCCTGACACAAAACACGCATTAACGTTTCTGTCTAAATCTTCCCTAAGTCCTCGATTTGAACCATGTCATCAGATTCTCTCCTTTGCAACTGTCCTGGTAAACATCGTCATCGAACCGCGGACAAGCGACACCGCGTCCCATCAATAATGTAGAAGGTTTACGCCACTGCTGCGCATAGACGGCGGTTTGAGGGTAAAAGGGGCAACCCACAGCTAACTTCCCTAATAAATTGAATCAATTATTGGCCAAGTTTATAATTGAAGTCTGCCTTTATGGAGACTGGAGATCGTGGCTATTATTATGATTCGAAGAGGGATGGATCAATATTTATAGAATATTTGATATTATTAAAAAATATATATTGTTATGTAAGCACATTGAGTAGCACGAATCCTTGCTATAATCTATGGATATTCATAATTAAAACTTTCAACTCGTATCTTTACATTTATTCCTAGATGGATCACTCAATCGCTCATCATTATTTTGCCATTATTTAGATATTATCCAGCAGTCTTGTTCTTTCAACGTGAGCATACAACACCTTATTTAAATAAATTGGATAACAACAAAGACAAAATTAATTGTCATTCATGCACTAAGTGAGACTAGGTATAATAAAAAATATTAAATAAAACTCTAGGCAAAGTCTCACAAAATTCAGCCTCCGAGTCACCTTATGAGGGCATCGTCGGAGGCCGGCCAGCACAGTTAGTAACCATGGACGCGTTTCGCTCTTGTTAGAGCTCATCAGCATGGTATAACTCACTTCTTCACCTAGAACAAAGTTCACGTGAAGAAGCTGGTGACGAAGAACTGTGCCAGCAGAGAATAAGATCTCTAACAAACGGTAAGATGACATGAGAAATTCTGTCGAACCATTAATGCCATCTACCGAAAAAAATGAAAAGCTAAGCAATAGCAATTTAAATAACAACAAAGACAAAATTAATTGTCACTCACGCACTAAGTGAGACTAGGTATAATAAAAAATATTAAATAAAACTCTAGGCAAAGTCTCACAAAATTCAGCCTCCGAGTCACCTTATGAGGGCATCGTCGGAGGCCGGCCTGCACAGTTAGTAACCATGGACGCGTTTCGCTCTTGTTACTAACTGTGCTGGCCGGCCTCCGACGATGCCCTCATAAGGTGACTCGGAGGCTGAATTTTGTGAGACTTTGCCTAGAGTTTTATTTAATATTTTTTTAATAAATTGGGTTGGCTAAATATGAAAGAGACCCGAATGCTACATATTGCATGCTCAGCACATCGTTTAATTCAGAATAAATCACCACAATACCTATTTAACAAACTATCAATTCGAACTCAATCTCAATCTCAGAAATAATATGAAATACCATGTTACCAAACACAATACTGGTCTATTTAAACGCACTTTCACTCACATATTTCCAACTGTATTGAATGAAATCCCTCCCTCAATTTTAAAACTCAAGTCTGGCGCTTTCTCTAATAATTAAAAAAATATATTACTGAGTGGGAATTAAGTGTCACTATGAAATCTTTAATTTATCTACGTATTAAATTTTATTTATATAATTGTTGTGCTACATTATATTAAAATGTTATATTGTGGTATATAGGATATTATTTTTTATTTATTTTTTATGTATGCCACATATATGAAACTTGTTCACCATTTTATTTGAATTTTGTTAATATTGGCTTATGCCATACCTTTTATTTTGTAATTGAAATTGTATTGAAAAGGTTAATTGGAAGAACAGTTTATGCTGAATATTTGCCAAATAAAAGCATTTATTATTATTATTTATTTCTTTGATTCATTCTGCAATTAATTTTTAATTAATCTAACTTCATCCACATTCATAATTTCTTTCATTCAAGCTCTTCGTAGTTTTCATTTACGCAATAAATCTTTAGTCACAGCATCCATTTATTGGTCGTTTACACAAGCTCTCTTCTGAAATGAGTAAAATTAAATTTGTTGATTGATTTCAAATCAGAATTTTAATCTTTATCACCCTTATATGATGAATATGTTGCTTCAATAATTTGAAGAATAATGGTAAAAAAAATGATTTTCTAATAGTTATATTGACAGCCATTTTTAAATATATGTAGGGTTGTGCATATGACCAGTCAATTGACCAAGAAACATTTAATAAAAATCACAATTAAAATTGTAATTTATTTATTTACTACATCGAATATTACTGAAAATGAAAAACCAACAACAACTAATAAACAAAACCACATCAAATTCAAAATAAAGGGGAAAATAAAGTAAAAGGCGTAATGAAATGAAATAATATGTATTTATTTTATTTGTAAAGTAAAGTAAGCAAATTCTCCAGAACCCAGAATACCAAACTAGATATATTCACGTAATAATAGTAAGTAGCAATTTCTATTGAACAACAGATATCGTGGCGGTTCCATTTAGATTATTTGACCGTTTTATTTGGCCGTCAAATATTTTTGGTCAATTGACCACGGCACAACCCTAAATATATGTACAACAGGAACTTAATCCCAATTACAGTACAGGGTCCAAACTTATCAAGCCTCAGTATAGCAGTTTATATATTTTTTTGTTTAAATAGAATTCAATAAAAAATATAAACTAAACACTTGGCTAAGTCTCACAAAATTCAGCCTCCAAGTCACCTTATGAGGGCATAGTCAGAGGCTGACCAGCACAGTTAGTAACCATAGACGCGTTTATTAAACCTAGTTTCACCAAGTGTATGGATGACAATTAATTTTGTCTTTGTTGTTATTTAAATGAAATTGAAATTCGGGATTTACAAATTCTAATTTCGTGCTGTCGTACTATAAACAGTAAAACAACTCTTTTAATAATAAGTAAACAGCGCACAACTATTTTGATCTACATATAATCAGTTTGATCCACAATATTTATAATTAATTCTCTGGTGAAAATGTTAATTAATTATGAAAAACATTCATGTCATGTCCCCGCAGAGACCGTCAAAACTCTTTGTCGTCATTTTTTATCGTATTAAAACTTTTGCTAAAACTAATTTTTCATTTAATTAGTTGAAATATTAACAACATATTTTTAAATTAACATGCATAGTAGGGTACGTATGTAATGAGAGCATAACTCTGCATCTATTTAGATTTCAAAGCTCTATGTCCACATGAAAATTTACAATTAAATTATGACTACAGTGTTGTTTATCAAATTAATTTAGACAATTAATTTAACTACCTTGTTTCATGCAGATGTATAGCAGCAATGTTGAAAATGTTTTTTAAATAGTTTAGAAAATATCGCAAGTTCTCTTACATTATAAAAATAAATTTGTATAAAAATAAAAAGGGCTTCTGGTTTAAATTCTGTATATATTTAAATTCAAAAACTCGACGTTTCGGTACTTTAAACAAATACCTTCATCAGGACAGAAATACAAATAAAATAACACATAAATGACATAAAAATAAACAAATGACATATAAATAAAAATGACAAGTAAAAAGACAAAAATATTAACAATTGTGATGGTTTAGTTTTTGAATTTTAAATATATACAGAATTAAAACAGAAGCCCCTTTTATTTATATATATAAATTCTGAAAGGTTTTTCGCTATGTTAAATTTGTATAAATTATTTTTAATATTTTAAAGGTTGCTTAAGGTGAGTTATAAACAAATGAATGAGATTTTGATTTACGAAATAATATCAATTACATTTTTATTTCGGTTTTCGGTTCCTATATTTCAAAAGGAAAGATTTGATATCGGTTCTCGATTATGATTTCATAAAAACATAAATATTCTGGTCTCTAGTGCAGAGTAGCAAATAAATAAATCATTTATTATGAAACTGTACACAATTTAAATTGTAATAGATGTATATACGACGTAGCTTGCTTGAGGTAAATTGATAAACATTAAAAGAAAAAAGAATCAACAGCATGTTGCCGTGTGTAGAGAGAAGGCGTTGAATCGGCCTTGTTTTTCTGAAACCGCTTTGCACCTTTTTTTCCTTTGTCAATTAACAAAGCTTTTTACTACAACCATTTGTTACCTTTTACAGGAAAAAAAGGCATTGTCTGAGAGATAAAGAGAGAAATACATAAAAATAGAAAAGAAAAATTCTAATGCCAGGCTCCTAGATATTTTATTTATAAAATTTTCATAGCATTTACATTTTATCTAGGTTATGCATATTCAATTGATTCTTAAACCAGCATTTTTTGTTCCTCTTGCACTCATTGTATTTTAATCGAATTAAATCTGCTTGAAACAATACAATAAAACAAGCTTTAATCCACGGTATGCTAAGCGAAATACTATTACAGATTCTACGACTACACATTGTTCTACATTTTATTCAAATTATTTTATCTCGACGTTCATTGAATCAGCTGCATTCACAAAAAATCACTAGGTTCTTTTATTGATTTCTAACAAACTCATAGTTATTTCATTATTAATAGTGTTAATGGGATCGATTAATAATCAAGATCAATAATCGTGATGATATATAATTTATTTATTATTTTTTATATTCAATATTATTTATCTAGAAGTGTCAAATAGTATGTTATGCTTCAAGGGAGGCAAACAAGCGATTATTCCCGCGTGTGCCAACTTCACACAAGGGATAATCGCGCCCTCCCGTGAAGCATATTATACTTTTCGTAACAATTAGTGATGCATTCATTACATCAAATAATATATACTCTTTATTTTTTTTGTAATATTTTTTTAACTCCCTGTATATAATTTGTTCATTACTCTATCAGAAAGTAAAATTTTCTTTACAGATTTTACCTGGATGTAACTAATGTCAAATCATGTCAGTGTTTTCCAGTTACTATGGATAAGGTATTACTGTCCTTGTATGGAAAAGAAATAGTATGTTATGCATCAAGGGAGGGAAACAAGCGATTATTCCCGCGTGTGAAGTCGAGGTTTGCCAACTTCACACAAGGGATAATCGCGCCCTCCCGTGAAGCATATTATACTTTTCGTAACAAGTGCACAAAAATTACTGTCTTATTGGGAGAAATGTCAAATATGGGTTGCGTAACTAGTTACCTAGGAAACACCGCAAACTGCTCATAATCGTAGTCTCTAGGGAGAGAAACATCTCTCTAAGGAGAGTAACATCCTACTTAGGGAGAGAAACATTTTATTTCTCTGCCTAGGGAAAAAAACAGTGTTTCTCTCTCTAAAATTAGGGAATAAGAACGTGTTTCTTGTGCATGTGTTACGAAAACCATTTAATCTAAAGTTTAATGAATCCCATGATTGAACGATCAACGTAAAAAAGTAATGATTATTAACAAAAATCTAATGTGGACACCACATGACTTCCTTGTACGCGTATTAAACTATAGATATTTTTTACATTGCACATATTTGACATTAAATCTTTTATTTTTTGTTCTAATCCATAGCAAACTTAATTTTTTTTTAAATCTAAAAATATATAATATTTAAATTTAGATATCTCGTTTATGCAGAAAGCTAATTTAAAAATTCTTAATGTGATAGACGCAGAATTTAATTCTCTAAAACTTTTATTTGTTGCATTCATTTCTAAAATTAAAATAATACCATTTTTTTTTCAAGGAAAACTGTTAGCAGCTTCATGTAATGTGCCACTTCCGGTTAGTCTATTTTAACCAAAATCTATTATGTTATTTCCATTGATATAGTAGTCTTATATACCAAATTTGGAAAGTTTTAAATTATATTTGAATATAGTTTTTCATGAAAATCTATTATAGGCTTCAAGTAAAGTACCACTTCCGGTAGTTGTATAATGACCAAAAAAGGAGGTGCATAACTAGATGTTATAACAGTCCTAAATATGAAGTTTCAATTTTCTACGGCTTACCGTTTTTTGAGTTATGCGAGATACATACATACGTACAGACGGCATGACGAAATTAGTCAAAATGAATTCAGGGAAGGCCAAAATACCTATTTCCGTTGAAATCTGAGAACCGAAAATTTCGCGATTACAATACTTCCTTTACTTCGTTCAAGGAAGTAATAGCAGAATAATATTTCTCATTTATAAATAATAATATGTATGTATCAATACTGAACGTTAAAATGTTGATGCAGTAACGCCCTCTGAACGGCTGTGAAAGTACTAACAGTTGGTAGTAAAAATTCTGTAACATTTCCATGTAACGGATGAACATCGCGTCACAGTTGTTAACGCCGAGTATTTTAATTGAAATGTTAACGACTCCTGCACTTTGAAGTTTCAATCTCGTGTTTTACGAGAAAATTTAAAACAAAACTTCGGGTTCCCCGTTATTTTATTAAAACCAAAAGTGTGAATTACGACTTTGTTGCGACAGCGTCGAGAATGGAAATTATCGACCGAATTGTGGTTAACTTTCAATTGTTTACACTGCAAGAGGAGTTCACTTTTTTCGCTATTACTATTGCTATCAAGGACCTCCTTCTGTACTTCTGATTTAACAGTGGTACCAATATACCCCTGATAAATTCCTTGCGTTTCTCTGTTACCAAACTTTGCAAAAACATTAATTAGATTTCGCGTCGTAAAAAGCAAATTGCGCGAGATTGTTGTTATTCATTTCTCGCTAATTCATCCAGGACTTAATGTAAAGAAAATAACCAGTTAACTGTAATGATTTTCAACTTGACTGCTATCGAATTCCGCTTGCTGCGCTGCAGTTGATGTTTTTCTTTGTTTTGTGTCGGGTTTCAAAGAAATAGTTGCGAATTTTGGCAGGAAACTATGTTTTTGGAAGGATATTCAAATTAAATTAACTGCGTTTTCACTAATATTTATTTATTTATTTATGTTGCGCTGTACAACAGGAACTTAATCCCAATTACAGTACAGGGTCCGCACTCACCGAGCCGCAGTGTACTAGTTTATATAATTTTTAGCTTGAGTGAGATTCGAACACGGGATCTCCGAATTCGAATTCCGTATAGCTATCCACACTACCGTACTGACGGATAAATATTAATACGTATAGAAATTTAGTAATGTAGAATATTACAAAAGAAAAGTAGGTAGCTCAGTGGTATCGAGTCGACTTGTGGATCTTGAGAACCCTGGTTCGATCCCGACAGCCGACAAACAATTTTCACTAATTTAAAAACTACCGCTGTGGTTCCCTCTCCACTAATATCTTGATTTGACGGCTGGTAACCGGAATTCACGCGAAAAAATATATCACTTACCAAGATCTGCTTAGGCAGAGTGTCACACCCAGTAATGGGTAAAAGGCGTGATGATATATTTATTTTATTTATTTAAAAACTACCTAAATATTATTTTTCTTCATTTTTAATAGGTTTTCTCATTTCTGTAACACGAGCAGAGCTGGGTGAATAAGTTGATCTTACCGGACTGCGTCAATTGTAACACGAAAGGAATGGACGCAGTCTTAAAATATTATTAAACATACTGCTATTAAAGTTTAAACTTAATTGAACGCGAAACGTTATAATTTAATATGAGGATGGAAACAGAATTATTATTTAGGTTAACTTTTTATTAATTATAATACTTAATTCCCTAATCTAGTTTAAAATTAAATAAAACGCGAACACCGCGTGATGTGAAGATCTACATCTTCACGCTTTGAGTCGATGGACGAGACTGATGGTTTCCACCAAAACACTTGCTGTCCTGGGTACGATACCCACATCTGGAATCCATCCCTCTCGCATCGGGGTGGACGCAGATGTCTCAAGTGTTTTGGTTATGTAGTCTGACACTCTGGCCCTGCAGATAACGCGAACATGAAATCTTGTTGGAATTCTAAGAATATTAACTATAACCGTCTCTTTTATAATTTAATGCCCTATATTCGAAAACCAAAAGATCTCACACTCAGCCTTAATGGCACAAGTGGTCACGAGTGTCAAATTACACGAAACCAATCTTATCTAAACGCAACATAACAACAATGAGATAGCTCATATTGTTACATTTCTATAATAATAGTATCATTTACTTTTAATAATGGCGAATCAAACTTTGAATTAGATGTATGTATGTTGGTCGCTCTCTAGCAGTTTTCAATCAATTTGAATTATTTTTTTCGTTATGGGGTAGGTGGAACAGTGCTGGATTTGAGAACCTGGGTTCGATTCCCACAACCGACAAAAAATTTTCACCACATTAAAACTACCCCTGTAGTTCCCTCTCTACTAACATATTTGAGGGTCGCTGGTAACCAAACATCACTCTAACAAATATATCACTTACCGTGGCAAAATGCCACACCCAGTAATGAATAATTTATAAATACATAAATAAATATATCATCACGCCTTTTACCCATTACTGAGTGTGGCACTCTGCTTAAGCAGATCTCGGTAAGTGATATATTTCTTAGCGTGAAGTGCGGTTACCAGTCGTTAAATCACGGCCCCCAGAGATATTATTGGAGGGGGAGTCACAGGGGTAGATTTAAATTGGTGAAAATATATAAATAAATAAATAAATAAATATATCATCACGCCTTTTACCCATTACTGGATGTGGCACTTTACTTTAGCAGATCTCGGTAAATGATATATTTCTTAGCGTGAAGTGCGGTTACCAGTCGTTAATTCACGGCCCTCAAAGATATTAGTAGAGGGGGAGCCACAGGTGTAGATTTAAATTGGTGAAAATTGTTTGGGTAATTTAATTATATTTTAAATGGTTTTTAAATAATGTGGAAATGATAAAAATCTCGTAACCTTTCCGTGAGTATAAAAGGTTGAAAATAGTTGCGCGAGGAAAGTGTTTGAAATAGTTTGCGATGAACAAAGGCTAGGGAGGATCAAATGTGTTGTAATCTAATGCTAATGATGTATAAAGTGATGCTGACCCAAGTGAGAAAGAGTTCATTGTTTGCTGTGGTTGCCCTGATGGTAATATATTCTGTAATCTAACTCTATTATGAAATGCATGGTTTCACTTTACATCGTTCGTTATCTAAACATTAATCTTACTCAATATTTTACCTGGAATATATCATAAAAATAGTCAAAGAATCAGGATTCATAAATTTATCAGCTTAAAAGCGCAACCGACAAACTTAACTCCTCATTAAAATTACTCCCTTCTATACAATCTTTAGGGAACATAATTTGACGACTGGTAACTGAATTCCACCCGAAAATTATTCCAATTAACCAGATCTGCTACGACAGAGTGCCATACCCAATATTAGATTGATATATTTATTTTTCTGAAATCGTCAAGAAAATGCCTACTTTCCTGACGCATTTTAGTATGGAAAGTTAGTGTTTACCTGACTCAAATAAATAAACTAAATAACTAAAAAATTTAATAAGATTTTTCTTTATTTTTATCAATAATATTAATACTAAATATACAATTGCTTAAATTACTAAAATTTATGTATGACACTGGCGAATTTGAAGCTAAATTTATTGGAGATTCAGTAAATAAAATAAGCAAGTAGCACATTTGCTGACAAATTATTTTGCTTTTTCCAATCCATGAAAATTTCATACTCTTTATCATATCGGTCTTTGGACTTGCTCGGTAATAAAGTTTCAACAGCCGCAGTTGCTTGATTTAAGATTTCAGGAGGAGTACTTGAAAAGACCGCATCATACTCATTTTCATCTATATTTTCCAACATTATAAAGAAATCTTCTCTGTCAACAATATTACTTTTGACACAAATATGTTCAATAGATTTTTCACATAAGATATTGTTTTCAACAACTTTTGTTATCACCTTGGATATGTAGTTTGCTGCCAATATGATTCTTACCAAAAAATTAAACATTTTGAAATATTTATTATTAATGATATTGATAAAATATAAATATGAACGATTTCAGAAAAAATAGTATACATAATACGTCACGAAAGTGTTTTACTTGCCTCAGCGAATTAAAATACTCGGCCTAACGGCCTCGTACTTCAAACAACCGCTTCGTCAAGTAATGCATAATTTTCCTGACTTATTATGTAATATACTATTATTTAATAGAGCAAATTAAGATAAATCTTTCAAAAAAATTACTATTTTAATATCTTCGTTACTAACCGATGTAGATACCACAGACAGTCCTTCTTTGATGGGGCAGAGCACCAATACCACACTCTCACACAACACTTTTCAAATTTTCACTAACAAAATACGATACTTCAGATAATTTACAAATACCAAAAAGTTCACGAATATCTTATATTGTAATTTTATATATTTGCAAAACCAGAACGCGAATATTTACGCGAAAAATAAATTAAAACTCATAATTAAACTAGACACTGACAGACATAACGAAGTAGACGAGAGACTAACTTGTTTGCCTCAATACATTAGATATATTGAACTTAAATTTAGTACGAAGAATTTACAACTTAAATATATAAAAACCATAAGCCGTGGAAATGGGATTTTACCAATGGATTCAGTGGATCATAATACATATGTATGGAAATTAAAAATGGTATTAAAATTAGTATAATTAGTTAAAACTCAAACTTTAATAATTAGTAGCCGTGAAACAAAACTATCTATCTAATTCTGTCAAAAACGTATTCATATCTCTTGATCTACAATTATCAAATAAAAAGAGCAATTAAAATTATCATTAACAGTTAAATATCAAACAAAATAATATTCTGCACCGCAAATCAAATAAAAACGATAAATTGTAATCAAAATAAATCAGTTTGTAGGGCTAATTGAAACATATCAAATTTGCTGGATTAGGATTCATTCCAGATGACACCAAAAATTTATATTATCCTATAGGAGAACGAGGTACTATTTCACTTAAAAAAATGGACAAAATGCGGTCATCGTATAATATCACATTGATGTCACTCTGGCCCGCATGAATTCACGCGAATATTCATTGGTGGCATTCCGATCTGTGTGTTGTTTTTATGCGACGAGATGTCATTTATTTTATTTATTTTTGCATCGTGATAGCTAATTATTGTACCTGATAACATTTGACGCTCTGGGCATTGTCGACAGATGAAATGTGGACAGTTTTTCATTGCACGATATCTTTCAAAAGAGCAATCATTATTGAAATTTATTTTTAATTGAAATTTGAAACAAAATATAACCCAGCTATTGACTCAAACATTTTTTATTTATATTTTAATTTTTCCACCCTCAATTATTTTATGTAAAAAAAGCAACTGAAAGAATCTAACAATTAATCTAAAAGCTAATATTATTAAGTTGTGTGATTATTAAAGGTAATCATACCTGTAGTTTTTGACTAAAGTTAATTTATATTATGACAGAAAAATTCTCTAAGCTTGGGTATGATTCCCTTAAAATCAAAAACTGTGTCACTGTAGACCAGCGCGATCCACAAGGGGGTCGCCTTAGCTTTTTTGGGGGGTCGCCTTGGCTTTTTTGAGGGGAAAAAATATAATCACTAAGTCCTAAAATATATTTTGTCAAACCTTTTATTTTTTTGTTTTATTGATCAAATATGCGAAAGGGGGGTCGCGAACATTTTAAAAAAATTAAAAAGGGTCACGATTAAAAAAGGTTGGGAACCACTGCTGTAGACGAACCCGGTTATCAATGCCTATATAGGAGTCTCTCGGAACGAAGCTACGCTTAGACACTGTGACAGAAAAATTCAAAAATTCAGTTGATGCCATATTTCGAACACAGGTGACGTGGTGTAGCAACTCTGCCCGGTATGTGGAAGGTCCTTGTTTCGAATCCAGGCGTCATCAGAATTTTTCTGTCATAATATAAATTAACTTTAGTCAATAATCTAAAACTAACAGTGTCTTTAATTGTATTTCGCCAATTGTTCTCTTGGTTTTATTGGCCTCATCCCTATCTAATTTCCTCTCCTTCGGGTTTTCCTGCTTAAATTTCATTCCTGACCACAGCAGCACACCGCAGGAACCTGCAAACCTTATTTGAACGAACGTACGTCGTCCGACATGCGGTGACGTTGGCAAGATCAGCTGTGAACAGGACAGACGAAGACACCGAAATATGCGAACACTCAGAGGGACAAAGAGGGAAGTGTGGAATTCGAAGCACTCACGTGGAATGCTTGAGGAGGGCCGTAAAAAAGGATCTGACGTGGAGTCAGATTACGCTGAGGATAGATTCCGCACAGAACAGAGATGGTGACATTTTTAAAAGACTTTTGATTATTATTAAATCATGAATATTTTTTTAATTAATCTCTCGCCTAATCTATAATTCCATCAGTCTACCAGTTCACATGTCCGTCAGTACGGTGGTGTGGATAGCAATATGGATTTCGAATCCGGAGATCCAGAGTTCGAATCTCACTCAAGCTAAAAATTATATAAACTACCACACAGCGGGTCGGTGAGTGCGGACCCTGTACTGTAATTGGGATTAAGTTCCTGTTGTACAGTAACATAATAGTAGTTTATGTAACAAGTACATAATTTAGGCCTTTATTGAACGAGCCGAATTTTATGGCAGAACGAGCGTAGCGAGCGAGGCTAATAAATTAGGCGAGTCTATAAAGTCCGATTATGTACGAGTTGCATACAACGTTTTATGTTCGACTGCATGGAGAATATTTTCTCTTAAAATATGATTATGTCAATACCTATATTTAAAACATTTAATTGCATCTCAAAGTGTGCTTCGTTGTTATGCATTTGTTGCTTTATTTATCAAATTGTCAAAGTGAAAAAAGTGTTGAGATGGATGAAGACATTGAAGACGTTCCAAAAGAAATAAAAGATCTTGCATGTAATGCAAGAGAATATCTAACAATTGTATGAAGACACAAATAATACATACAGAAAATGGTGTTTAAATATTTCTTTTGAATTTTGTTTTAATGTGACATTGACAGCAGTCCAATTTTGCATTTTTATCGTACTAGTCCAATAAAGTACCCGATTATGGACAGTAAACAGTGTCGTAAAACAAGGTAATGTGATGCAGTCGAACATAAATAAATAAATAAACTTCGGAAATATACACACCACAATCAAAATGTTTTTAAATAAAAATATTCATTTCTCACTCATGTAATGTTATCCATTTTATATTAGTAATATTTCGGTTAATGTATCGGTTTCGGTTTTTTTTTTACATTTCTCTCACATGTGGAAATATGTAACAAAATAAGCCATCAGAGTTCGTGTGAAAAGTTGTAAAAGTCCTAACGAATCCAGCTGTGGCAGGCAATTGGAAAAAGAAAAGAAAATCCCACTTCGGAAAGTTTGGAGGCGTGTGTCTTCTTCTCCGCACGCTGTATGATATAATTGCAACGTTTGACAGCTCATTATTGACACAGAGAAATTTAATAAACGAAACTTTCCAATCTTTGAATGAAAATTCAACATGCACCACTGCGAGACGATAAAACTGAAGAAGAAAGAATAAAACGGATTCCAAATTTTTCATAAAAACTTTCTGAAGCGTTGGAGTGAGAAATGCGAAAGTGCTGACACAACGAGTTGATTATTTGAATTAAAAATATAGGGAGAAATGCGAGAATTCGCGATATCGAATGCAGAAGACGTTTCGCGTTTTTGCACAACGTGAATTTGCGAAGCTCTTGTCACCAGTCATAACTGAACTTACGTGAGGGCTTCTGCATCAATCGAATCATAAAATCTTACTTTTTATTCTTATCTTCTACAAACTCACAGACTTTTCTGAAAATCCCTACACAAAATTATTAATTATCTATATTTTAATAACAAAGACAAAATTAGTTGTTTGTCGCGCGTGATGGTCGCGCGGGTTGAGGGCCTGACTCGCAACCATAAAGTCGTGGGTTCGGGTCCCGCCCGTGGCGACCATACAAAGTACATATCGGCATATGACCTTAGTAGTTGGTCCGATATATAAATTTAAAAAAAAATAAAAAATTAATTGTCATCCATACACTTGGTGAAACTAAGTTTAATAAGAAATATTAAATAAACCTTGGCTAAGTCTCACATAAGGTGACTTAAAGGCTGAATTTTGTGAGACTTAGCCAAGTGTTTATTTAATATTTCTTATATCTATATTTTTTTCCTCTAAAAAATTGATTTATATACGACTAACTAATGATATTATCATTATATATGCTTTTTTTGCTATATAATGCTATATATTAATCCCGCCGGGAATAATGAGTCGGGAATAATGGTCATTATTCCCGCTCGTGAACCAATCGAAATGCTTAAAACATGGATCATTGTTTTATTGTGCCATCGGAATAGTGTTGCCATAGCGACTCATATTTAAATTAAACATGCTCGTTGCTAAGTTCACTGTTGTTTACGAATCGGAAACAAACAAAACGAAACCATCGTTGAGAAGTTGTCAAAAACGGTCTTGCAAATTGTGTTAAATTATTGTGTTTAACTGTAATTGAAAAATTGGACAGTATTACAGAAGACAGTATATCTTCTACACCACCAGAAATAACGAAAATCGCTTATGCTACTAAATATGGTTTTTTATCTATAAATTTCTATGACAAAGCATACTAAAGTTTTATGGACTGGCGTATTAAAATGAAGACAAATTCGTATTCAGAAAATGTATTGTTGGCATATTTTACTGAATTAGGTGAAAAATACAAATCATCTTCATTATGGTCTTTTTACTCCATTTACTCATTTCAATTAGATGTAAATTTATTAGGTAAATACATGTAAAATTAATCAGGGTTCGAAGATATATATCGATCGATATATATCATGATATTTATTTTGATATATATCGTCATATATTTGCAATGATATATATCCATTATATAAAAATATCAAATAGTTTTTGAGATATAGCCTCCGGAAAAGTGAAACATTTTCTCGAAAACCAGAAGTCATATGCATTTGAAGATTGCACCACTGGATTCAGAAATAATTAAAAATATTAAATTGCTTAAAATTGTATGAAAATTTGCTTATAAGTCAATTCGGACACGGGGAATTCAACGCCGTTGAGCGTATTTCCATATCTTGTTTAGTTTTTGAGATATAGCCTCCGGAAAAGTGAAATTTTTCGAATTTTTCAGTTTTTCTAAATGTGTACAAAAACTAAAATTAAAAAATAAATATCCAAAAAGTGATATTTATCTGATATATATCCTATATATCAGATATTTTGATATTTATTATAAATATCATGATATTTACGAACCCTGAAATTAATAGATAATAAATACCTAATATAAAAATTGACTAATTTGTATTAAATTAGTTGTATATGTTAGTCGTATATAAAGTATAGTATACAACTCGCTATAATGGCTATTATTACCTCGGATGATTACAACCCTTGCTCGCTCCGCTCGCAAACTACATCCTCGGGAATAAGAGCATCCATTATAGCGTCGTTGTATAATATACTATTACATTAACAGTGGCTATCTCACAATCTCATGTTTTCGCTACATTGCCTATTACAAGTCATATTTCATAGCAACATGTATGCATCTCGTTCCTAGGAAAGAATACAGAAACGTTACTTATTTGTTGGCAAATATTTCGTATCTGCGCACTGTAAATGAGTATAAGATACTTCGCGATATCTACGAGTATAGAATTGCATGCTTCAGTGATATGAACCTGACAGATGGTAAGAATCACTCAGCCACGAGTTTGATATCGATTTGTGAATGTATTTAAGGCTTTCGAAAGGACAACACGCAAGAGGAATAGTTATTTACATTATAAGTCCGACAAATAAGATTTTATTTTCACCTTCTATATCAATAACATTTTATAACATTTTGACACATAGCCAAGTGTTTACTTTATATTTTTTATTAAACCACCAAGTGTTGGATGACAATTAATTTTGTCTTTGATGTTATTTAAATTGCTATTGCGTAGCTTTCCCGTTTTTCGGTAGATGACATGACCAGTTTCACAGAACTTCTCATGTCATCTTACCAGTTTGTTAGTGATCTTATTCTCTGCTGGCACAGTTCTTCGTCACCTGCTTCTTCACATGAACTTTGTTCTAGGTGAAGAAGTGAGTTATACCATACTGATGAGCTCTAATAAGAGTGAAACGCGTCTATGGTTACTAACTGTGCTGGCCAGCCTCTGACGATGTCCTCATAAGGTGAATTAGAGGCTGAATTTTGTGAAACATAGCCAAGTGTTTACTTTATATTTTTTATTAAACCTTGTTTCACCAAGTGTTGGATGACAATTAATTTTGTCTTTGTTGTTATTTAAATTGCTATTGCGTAGCTTTCCCGTTTTTCGGTAGATGGCATGACCAGTTCCACAGAACTTCTCATGTCATCTTACCAGTTTGTTGGATGACAATTAATTTTGTCTTTGTTGTTATTTAAATTGCTATTGCGTAGCTTTCCCGTTTTTCGGTAGATGGCATGACCAGTTCCACAGAACCTCTCATGTCATCTTACCAGTTTGTTAGAGATCTTATTCTCTGCTGGCACAGTTCTTCGTCACCAGCTTCTTCACATGAACTTTGTTCTAGGTGAAGAAGTGAGTTATACCATACTGATGAGCTCTAATAAGAGCGAAACGCGTCTATGGTTACTAACTGTGCTGGCCAGCCTCTGACGATGCCCTCATAAGGTGACTTGGAGGATTTTGTGAAACATAGCCAAGTGTTTACTTTATATTTTTTATTAAACCTTGTTTCACCAAGTGTTGGATGACAATTAATTTTGTCTTTGTTGTTATTTTATAGTTATTTATTTAAGTAAATAAATAATTGCAGCGCGCAGTCCTGTAAAATTTTACGAGGCTCATAAACTAATTACAAAATATAAATAAATATCTATCGTAAAATGCTTCTGTTTTTGCTCTAGGATATATTCTCTCGTGACACTTTTCGCTATGCGTACGTGATATCCTCCCACGCGATCGTACGAATTTCTGCTACGCATTGCGCTGTTGCCAAGTCCACTGGACGCCAGCAGGAATTTTTAAAAGAGGTTTAAAGTTTCATATACCTGACACAGAACTTGTTTAACATGTGTCCAGCGAAGGCTGACAGTAAGGGTGGTTTTTAGTTAACCTAGATTTTTGTTCTTGTTTGTAAGGGTTTGTTTTTGAATAGGAATTTGTGATGAAAGATATTCTAAAAGTGATATAGAAGCTACGAGTACTCGCATAACGTGCTATTTCATCTTCAATTGTTGTTACAAAAAGAATATTACAATTTCGTAAGAAATAATATAATGCAAGATGTTCGAAAGGAAAATGGTTAAAAGTACAATGATTTTGATTGAAGGATCCCCAAATTTTCCAAATATTTTTCGCGGCTACCCAGTAATACTAATAATACGAATCCTATATTAATTTTTAAATAAGAATTGATATAATAAAGACTACAAATATATAAATTTAAAGATGTTTTAAGGGGTAAGGCCACTCTAGACAAGGAAAAAAAGGGTAATTTTCTAGATTTTTTTAACGAAATCTAAACGTGCTGCTTAAGAACTGTTTTTGGATCTTTATTTAGTGCTCTTTAAACATTATTTAAAAATGTTTTTTTAAGAAAATTGTCGTCAGAAATTAAAAAAAATGGCGACTCTTCTCGGCGCGTAGGGCAAATCGGGCGAAAACATTCCGGGAACAGCAATAGACCTGGATCAAAAAGGGATATGTTTTCTTAATCTCTGATGTATACTCTAAAAAACTACAGGCTGTTTTTGAAAATTTAGATTTTTAACAAAATGGCGCACGTTTGAAAAAAAAGTTCATTATTTGGGACTAAATTTCTGTATAAAAACGACCATAAAAAAACGAATGAAGCACTTAAAAAAAAATCTCCCGTAGTTTTTGAGTATTTTATATCTAGAATATGAAATAAAATGATTCAGCACGATCCATCAATTAGTATTTCAGATTTTTTTTCGGCCGATTTTGAAAATATGATTTCGAGAAAAACGCGTTTAAAGTTTCGAGTATATATAAATACTAGTACTAATAGATATATGCTTTTTTCCCTCTGAAATACTTCCGCGCGACATTTAAATTAATTGTCCCTTATTCCTAAGGGTTTAAACTATAATTTAAGCAAATAAAAAAAATGCATTTTTTAAAAATTGTAGATTGGCTTTACCCCTTAAAGTACTTATGTTTTTAAAATATCTCTATATTATATACATAACATCGCGCTATATCCCATTAAATGGAGTAGCACCAATCCTTGAAGCATTCACAAAAACATATTTATCAAAAAATCAATCCTCATCCAACATTCTCAACCTGACACACGATACTCGCTGAAGCCACAATAACGCTCCCTCCATACAAGCTCATTCATTCCTCACACTCGAAATAAACTTTCAATCACATCCATCCATTCGTTCAGTTACTCCTTAACAACGAATCTATAAAGAAATGAAGGAAGCATCAGTCTGCGCTTGTTTTGGAAGTATTATTCTACACGACTGCAAAAAAAAATAGTCAGAAAGATTAGAAAGGTAGGAAGTGTCGCTTTGCTTTTCGAAATGAATTCTCTATTTTGAAGGGAGAAATTGAAAAAAGTTTATTTGTGACGATTCATGCAATATTAGAAATTTCTAGTTTTTACATTAATTCTTCTGCCTGTCGTTCATATGAAGCTTCTGAAATAATTTGGAAGTGTAAAATAAAAACAGATTTCATCTGTTTTTGAAAATTTGAAAAATATCGTGTGTGTTTCCGGAGGCGGTTACGTCACGTATGAGAGACCGGAGCGGATGTAAGTGGATGCGAGTGGTCGCGACAAACTCCGGGCCCGGAATAAGTTGGCGAATGAGTCCCGCATCGCGTGAGTGCGTGAGACTTTCACGTTTCACACAACTTCATATGAAGTAGGTCACTTATTCCGTCTAAGCTGATACTTCACTAGACTAGTACTTCCACTAACAGGAAGATCAATTACGCATGGCTTAAACTCTCGCTTATAAAACAAGAGTACAGCCATTTAGTTACAACAATCATTCTGATACTAGAATACTAACAACAACATTTAAATGTTTATACAGGGTGTTTCACAACTTAGAGCAAAAAATTAAAGGGTATATTCTGTACGACGTGCTGATCATGAAACAAAAAGATTTTTTTTTTAATTCGAAAAATTAAGGGTTGTTAACCTAAAACATTTTTTGTAGTACTGCACTGGATTCGCTTTCCTATTAAACACAAACAATGAAGTAGGTATCAACTACGAAAGAATAATTACACAATTCAATTATTAGCAATTATTTATAATAGAATTTTATTTAATTAATAACTTTAATATAATCATCCACCCAGTGGCAGTGGCAACGAAAAATGTTGGACTGGGAAACATGGAAAATAGTTTTGCGATTTAAAAACAAATTTTTTTGTTTCATGATCAGCACGTCGTACAGAATATACATAATACAAGCAAAAATGCAAGCAACCTAAACATGTTAGAAGCCATAGAAATGAAAAAATGTTCAAAACCTTTGTTAAATACAGATTTAACTCCATTAGAAAATGATTTACTCCAATTTGTAAAACCGAAAAGGTTACCTGTACACAGGTAAACTTGTTTACGAGCTAACATATTAAGACATAGGCATAAATTGTAAAATTGTTTACCTACACTGTATAAAATTAATCCATCTGGATACCGTTATGTAAATCATCCCCTCCATCAACCACTGTTCATAGAACCTCCACTATAATATAAATACACCATGCACATACAAAATGTATGTATTATACAACAGATGACGATTGCATCGCAATCGAAATGTACATCTTGTGAAAAATAAACATTGTGAAGAAAAGTCAAACTATATATTTTTTCAAACCAACATAACTAATCTTCACGTAACTCGATCTATATTTTTAGCAGAATATACCCTTTAATTTTTTGCTCTAAGTTGTGAAACACCCTGTATAACTAAATTGATCCTATATTTGAAAGCTATAGCTACATTTGCAAAGAGTAGCTACTTTTTAAATTGAGTACATTTTTATTTGTATAGTTAGAACTTTGAAAAAAAAGATGTTTAAAGTTTATCTCGCATGTACTATAAATTGGGATTAATATCCTGTTGTGCAGTGCTGCATATTTAGTACTAGTAAATGAATATCGCAGCAGTTTGTCCATTTCTCATTTAAAAAGCAGTGATTAATCACAATCATGAACCCTAGAGCATCAGAATAACATTGAATTAGCCCGATAGCGTGCCAGAGTCTTATTACACAAACACAAGTAAAAATAATTTCATTCTGAACAGACCTGAAAGGTAATCAACACAGGAATGAATAATATTCCAGCGTCTGGTCCGGAACACCGGAACAGAAACTCATCTTAAAGTTACAAAACGTCCGATAAATATTAAACGGAATGACAGCCGTTCTCGATCTGCGTCAGCGCTTGTACGATCGCTTCTAGCTTTGCACGAGAAATTGAGAAAGGATTCAGAAACGTGCTTCGGGAATTATCCTTCTACATGTATAACAATAGGTTCATCAACCACTTCAGGTTCATTTTTTTAATTCATACATACATACATATATAACATCACGCTATATCCCATTAAATGGGGTAGCACGAACCCGTCAACATTCTCATCCTGACACACGATACTCGATTCGACCACATTAACACTTCCTCCATACAAACTCTTTCTTTTCTCACAACCAAAATCCATCAACACACAACAAACATTCATCCATTCGCTAGTGTACACTGCGCTTGTTTCTGAAGATCGTCTCCACACAATTGCAGGTAAACACTCAAAACATCTAACCAATTAATCTAAAATCAAGAATCATACGCTTGTCTTCATTCATCATATTTATCCTGCAATTAATTTTCTCCAAACATTCCTATCCTGACACACCACTTTTGCTTCAACCACATTCATAATTCTTTTCATACAAGCTCGTTTATTCTTCACGCTCAGAATCTTTCGCTCACGCAACAACCCTTCAATCATATTCATCCATTTATTCCTAGGCCGTCCACGCAAACTTTCACCCTCAATTTCACCAACATACACCTGTTTCACCAATCTGTCATTCGACATACGTTCTACATGACCAAACCATCTCAACTGACTTATTCCCACTCTTCTTACAACATTCTTCCCAATCTCACATTCATCATACACCAATGTATTCCGGACACAATCTCAAAACAAAATATCAGTAATAGTCCGGATTCAAAATTCTCAATATTTCTATTAATTGTACTAATTAGTAACACACAAATATTTCATTTTGATGACAGTTTCTTAACCGATATCACAAGCACCAAATATTTTAGTACCACTTGACGCAATATAAAGCCAATGATAAATTGTAAAATAATTTTCTTTATATACGACTAACTAATAATATTATCATTATATATGCGTTTTTTGCTATATAATGCTATATATTAATCCCGCCGGGAATAATGAGTCGGGAATAATGGTCATTATTCCCGCTCGTGAACCAATCAAAATGCTTAAAACATGGATCATTATTTTATTGTGCCATCGGAACAGTGTTGCCATTGCGACTCATATTTAAATTAAACATGCTCGTTGCTAAGTTCACTGTTGTTAACTAATCCGAAACAAACAAAACGAAATCATCGTTGAGAAGTTGTCAAAAACGGTCTTGCAAATTGTGTTAAATTATTGTGTTTAACTGTAATTGAAAAAATGGACAGTATTACAGAAGACAGTATATCTTCTACACCACCAGAAATAACGAAAATCGCTGATGATACTACATATGGTTTATTACCGCAAAAGTCTAAAAATCTCTATGACAAAGCATACCAAAGTTTTATGGACTGGCGTATTAAAATGAAGACAAATTCGTATTCAGAAAATGTATTGTTGGCATATTTTACTGAATTAGGTGAAAAATACAAATCATCTTCATTATGGTCTTTTTACTCCATTTAGTCATTTCAATTAGATGTAAATTTATTAGGTAAATAGATGTAAAATTCATAGATAATAAATAATATAAAAATTGACTAATTTGTATTAAATTAGTCGTATATGTTAATCGTATATAAAGTATAGTATACAACTCGCTATAATGACTATTATTACCTCGGATGATTACAACCCTTGCTCGCTCCGCTCGCTCGGGTTGCAAACTTCATCCTCGGGAATAAGAGCATCCATTATAGCGTCGTTGTATAATATACTATTTTTTATCTTTCCGTCAATAATTACTCCAAGTACCATTTTTATTTAAACAATTATTCCAATATATAGTTTCCGGGGCATTCTATTTCTTGAAACGT